>CM042152.1:40296157-40352793 GCA_023376005.1 Doryteuthis pealeii | reverse complement strand
CAGAGAGGATCTCATGCTCAAAACGTCATGCGCGTATTATTTTTAAAATCTAAAAATCTAAATATATTTTTCTCATAAAATCCGTTGTGAGTTATTTCCCTTACGGCGTCATATTTTCAATAAACTGTTTTCTATAATAGAACATGCTGTGATGGTCCAAAAACGATTGAAATATTGTAATATATAAATAAACAACATTACTTAACATATGTGTGTTTTATTTTATTACTCTGTACTCTGGTGGTTCTATTTATAAGCTTTATCTAATAAATACAGATAAAGAAAAAGTGAGTTTAAAAGATACCACGATGTTTTGAACGTTTCATAATTTAATAATATCACACAAGCAGTTTATTTTTTTTTACATGGTGGAAATGAAATACGGAAATAGAGACACAAAGGTGGAAGCCGGTTGAAGAGTTCTGTCAAAGCTGAAGTAAACTGATAGCAAAACAGAAATGTAAGTTGCGTTCTAGAAAAATAAACGATTTACTAGTGAACCATTTTTTTGCTTTTTCTTTTTTTTGAGGTGTGAGTCAATATCGACAGCACAACCTTCGGTTGTTGACTTTCAGGATTGTCATTTTTCGCTGCTGTAAATGTGATTTGGCATTGCATACACACACCCTGTGTTAGGATCACTACGACATTAAATGTTATGAGCGATTTAACAATGATATATTTCTTTTGTTGTCACAATATTGATATATCCGGGTTAAGGGGATAATATTCTGAAGTTCGTAATTTGATATTATCGCATAGTAATTGGTATAAAAGCCATCCGTCTGTCGTGGAGTCTGTGGAGTCGTCTGGGCTGAGTAAAGTTAGGCCTTGTATGGCATACAAGATACTTGACCAACACAGTGTCGACCTATTTATGACACGACATCTGTCCAATACAGATTATAGTGAGGGTACCAAGGTATTTCCATATTCAATTATATCAAATTGATGTAAGGAAGGGACAAAATTATGACGAAAGTATTTCGAAATTAATTTGATTCTAAGTTTTCTCATTTCTCCATCATGTATATTTGTTTGATGGTGTCCGTTTTCAGTATTTCCCGGGCAATATTTACTTTCCGCTTTTATCAACGTGTCCTTATTTTTCCGGATTCTATTCCATCCGCTTTCTTTATTTTCCTTTTATCACACAAGGATGGCACACTTGTAAATGCAAATTCCATTCTATATCTGGCTGTAACTACAAGGTGTGTCAAAAAAGTATCGGGTTTTTTGTACTTTTTACACACCTTGTATTCTGAAAACAATTAACGTTTCATTCATTGTTCATTTCTATCTGGTAACACACACTTCAAACTCAGCACTTTATGACACCTTGTATTCTGAAAAAAATTCATGTTTATTTTTCTTTGGTAAATAACAGATTAAATCTTGATTCTATTATGACACACCTTGTATTCTGAAAAAATTAACGTTCCATTCATTGTTCATTTCTCTCTTGGTAAATAAAGCTTTGATCTCGATACTTTTATGACACAAACTTGTAATATTGTTTAGCTCACGGCAGGAAAAGTACCCACCAATGGTATCGCAAGTTTAGGGGTACCAACCGGTTTCCTGTCAACTCAAGCAAGAGAAAAAAATCCTCCAGGTCTAACCTTGGAAACAGGAAGAGAATCCCTGACTCCTGGCGATAGCGACAATATGCCACTGTGCTAACTTAGTTACTTACTAATTACTTACTTACAAAGATAAATGCATGCGTAGTAGACATGTGTATATCTCCAGTTTATTGTTTTATTACGGTGATTTGTAGTTTAGTCAGTTTTAGTAATTTATTTTCGCTGTTTATTACTTCTTTTCACGCGTCTAAGATTTTCGTGTTAATCATTCCTATCCTATTTTACGCATATCGTTTAAATTTTTTTCGTTTTTGTTTTTCACGGATTCATCTTTTTTCATGCTTGTTCGTTTTATTGTCTCTCATAGACTGGGTTATAATTTATTCATATCTGTTTCTTTAATGTTTTTCATGTCTAAGTCTGGACGATTTATTTTTTTTCTTTTCAGTTTCTGTCGTATTTTTAAAAAAAATTGGCTCTGTCATTGAGCGAAGGATATTGTTATCTTACTTTAAATCTAAAGTTAAAGATAAATAAAGCTAAGCTTTTTTTGTGCAGGGGGGCTTTTTTAAATTTATTTTTTTCTTAGAAACCTACACTGGCATTTATTGAGAAACGATGACATTTATTTCATATTGATAATGTCTATGCAAAATTCTTGCTGTCTGTCTTTCTGTATCTCTCTTTCTCTTTACACACACACACACACACACACACACCCACACAAATATATATATATATATATACATATATATATATAAAATAGACAATTTCAATTGAAAATTCTTGCAGATTCTCCTCGCTTTTATTGACAGTTTAAATGTAATTTCTCTCTCTCTCTCTTTCTCTCCCCCCTCTCTCTCTCTCATTGATAATTTCAATTCAAATGCAACATTCTTGATGTCTGTCTTTCTGAGTCTTTCTTTCTCTTTACACACACACACATATTATAATATATATAATATATATTATATATATTATATATATATATATATATATATATATAATAGACAATTTCAATTGAAAATTATTGCAGATTCTCTCGCTTTTATTGACAGTTTCAATGCAATTTCTCTCTCTCTCTCTCTCTTTCTCTCTCTCTCTCTCTCTCTTTCTCTCTCTCTCCCCCTCTCCCCTCTCTCTCATGGATAATGTCGATTTAAAATTCTTGTATTCTGTCATTGTTATTGATAATTTCAATTCAACATTTTTCTTCCATTCTTTCTCTCTCTCTCATATATATATATATATATATATATTATATATATATATATATACATACTATATATATATATGTATATAATATATATATATATATATATATTATATATAATATATATATCCAATTGACACTTTCAATTCAAAATTATTTATCTTCTAGTCGATTTCAATTTAAATTCGTACTCTCTGTCTCTCTGTTTTAGACAATTTCAATTCAAAATTCTCTGTAGGTGTCTCTCAAAGTTTGAATCAATATTTTTCTGCAGAAATATGTAATTCTTTTGTTTATTTCCAGAATGTTGGAATCGTAATTTCCCCAAAAGAATCTTTGAATTCATTATGCATAAATGCATTCAAACTATTCAACACATTCATAAAAAGTTTTCATTCAGAAACAGAGGCATCGGTTTATGTTTTCTTCTTCCTCCAATCAAAGATTTGCCGTGATTAAATAATCAACATGGGTTTATTCTATTTCTCTGAATTTTTGGGATGAGGCTTGATAATTAGTATTATATGTATTATTCGGACTATTGTCCTCATCTTCATCTGTTATCTGTACAACGTTTCATCCTATGTGCCCTCCGACCTTCTTCAATTATTTGTTGTCGGACTCCCGAACCTTCTCGGACTCGGGAACTTTGCCGTAATCGGGGACATTCTTGTCGTAAGAGCAGGATATCCCCGTGGACTTAATAAAGGTTTAGTTACAAAGTTCCGTGATGGCTCCCGATTACGACAAGAAGGTTCCCGATTACGACAAAAAGGTTCCCGAGTCTGAGAAGGTTCTCAAGCCCGACAAAGAAATACCCGAAGTAGGCAAATAGCCGAAAGGTTGTACAGATAACAATGAAGATGAGGACAATAGTCCGAATAATACAAATAATACGAATGGCTTTCTTCCTGATGTAGATTTAGATATATAGATATAGTTTATATGTTATATTTTCATGTTATATGTTTATATGCTTGTATGCTTATAGAACATTTTACAAGAGTATGTCGGACAGTCTAGACGTTTTCTAGTGTTCGAACGTGTCTAGGACTTCCAGGTGGCTTTCTTTTAATCGATGAGCTAGTGGTTCTGGAATTAATGTAATATACCCCTTACAAGACATCGGGTATATAAACGGGAGAGAGAGAGACTGACAGATTGATAGAGTAGAGATGGGATGATGGCTCTTACTTGTTTACTAGCTTCTACTTCGTTAAACTCAGTCGCCATCTATTTAAGGGTGACTTCTCTTCTGAGCTTTCTGTTAATGTTTGGTTCGTATTTATGTTGTATTGTTCTTTTCTTGGTTGTTTTCTGATAAATCTTTATAACGATAACCCAGCCCATATTCATCCACCGCGGATCGAGAGTGACATCAGAGCGAGCGACTTTCAAGTCTCTCGCTCTGATATCTCTGTCGAATCTGAACTAAAACTATCTTATGCCTAAACGCGCGCTTCAGAGGCTAGGTCAGCGAAATGTCACCGGTTGTCAATCATATAAAGTAAAAGTAAAGTTGACGGAGTGGCATATTCTCGGTATCAGCCGAGTAGTGAGGGAGTCTATCCCGGTTTTGCTAGCGCTTGACAAAAACAGCTAGTTTTATTTTCTGAGGTGGTGCGCTGCACCTACCATCAGATCCCCATTTTACTTCACAGATTAGATTATCCAATCTGTGCTACTCATGCGTTAGCAGGGACCGGTATCCAACCTTGCGTTTCCTAGTCGGGTGCTCTACCAACTTACCTAAACCTGCTGAAAAATTACGAGTTTGCCAGCATATATATATATATATATATATATATATATATATATATATATATATATATAAAGATAATCTACTGAGTCAGACGAACCTACTATTAGTTTCGCATAAAGATCTTCAGGGCTAAAATCTGACTGAAGAAGAAAAGGAGCAAGACCAATAAAACTTATAGCGTTCTGTGTTTTTATTGGTCAGTATGATTTGATAATTTAAATGATTAATGTGGTTAGTAGTATTTATTGGTCTTGCTCCTTTTCTTCTTCAGTCAGATTTTAGCCCTGAAGAGCTTTATGTGAAACTAATAGTAGGTTCGTCTGACTCAGTAGATTATCTTTATTACTTGGCTCTACTTAGGTATCGAGCACTTTTTACAAATTAGCTTCTCCTAGCAGTTATATGAATATATATATATCTTATATACATATATACACATATAAATTGTTTTTCTTTTGGCCAAATACTATACCAATAGATTATTTTTTGGTACGAATATCTTGGTCTTTTCTTTTTTTCAAAATTTTTTTCTTCCTGGTTGATGTTTGGTAGTATATTTTTACAATCAAACTCTCTGCCGGGTTTTTTCTCTCCGCAAGGATCTACCAACACGCTTGGTATATCAAATTTATATATATATATATATATATATATATATATATATATATATGTGTGTGTGTGTGTGTGTGTGTATATATATATATATATGTGTGTGTGTGTGTGTGTGTGTGTGTGTGTGTGTGTTTTAAGTTGGGCGTTATTACGAAGCATCTAAAAATAAATGAATGAACTCGATGTTATTGAGTATTGGATTCACTTATTTTTTTAATTATTTGTTATCATGAATTTTCGGGTTCGTTAGATACCCTTTTTCAAATGAATGTTGCTCCTGTTCAACGGATATTTTGTCTTTGTTGTTATTGACAGCGGCAGCGTCTGTAAAATATTTATAATAACGCAGTATTCCGATGTCAGCGTTCAGTCACTTCAAGTGAGTTTGTAATTTTAGAATCCATTTAGTTTCTGCTTGTTTTCGAGATTGCGTTGTTGGAAATGCGTGTTCTATTAAAATACATTTGAGGTGTGTAATGTTGTATGGTAGGGTGGTAAAGTAAAGTGCTATCCTACTATGAAAATATATACCGAGAGAAGCATACGGAGACCCCTAAATTACAATATATATATATATATATATATATATATATATATATAGACAAGTATAAACACTTACTTGGGTATATATACGCACAAGATTTGTTAATGTCCTAATTAAAAAAAAGAACATATTCTCTGAAAAAGGTGTTCATCTTTTTGCCAGGATCTTTTTTCTCTTATCGAATATCTTTCATTGCAAATCCCTTTTATTAGTTGTAGTTTACGATAATACAATTCTAATAAGAAACAAAGTTTTCCCAGCTGAGCAATTTCATGTTATATATGGTTTATAAAGTTCAGCTAAGGCATGGAACTCTCCCATCGCTTCGACTATGGACTCTATTCTCTCTCCAGCCCCTGGCAAGTGAAATAAACTGATTTGACGCGAACAAGGAAATGCTGAAAATAGCAAAAAAATCGTCGTCCTCCTTTTCTTCCCTGTCTAATATATATAGCCATCGTAAGACCAGGTACCCGGATAGACTTGATTTAAAATAATGTGAATCTCGATGGGAAGATTTGTGGCGTAGGTTGGGTGAAGAGCGAAAGGATCCTATTTACTTAGCCAATAAATCGTGTAAATGCGTGTATGAATAGGAATAAATAATTCCAGATCGGCATATTCTTGGCTATCTTCGCCAACTTGATGGTGTCCGCACAGGCCAGTGTTCGCGGGGGAAATGCGGATTACAATTGATAGAAGTGTTCTGCCTTGATATTTACGAGATGACATATAATTGCAAGTTATATTTATATCTGTGGCACAAGTCCCATTCCATTGAGATCGTTTCTTTTTTTTCTTATTACGCATTCACTTTGTAAGTTCAAGACCTTACAATTCCCTCTGTAAATCTATATATTAATCTACCTATCTATCTATCCATCTATATATCTATCTATCTATCCATCTATATATCTATCTATCTATCCATCTATATATTATATAATATATATATATATATATATATATATATATATATATATATATATATATATTAATAGAGAATGCAATATTTATAAATAAAGAGACCGCAAAATGTCTTCATATCTGTCACAAACAGAATGATTCAGCGAATCCAAGTTCTCAGTAGATCTGATGATGAGGGATATATATAAGCGTTAGGGTACAGTAGGCAAACACCCATATATATATATATATATATATATATAATATATATATATATATATATGAGGAAAAAATGAGTAAAGAAAAGAAATGTAGATGGATAAAAATGAATTTTATCGATATCATTTTTAATCGATATCACTTACACATGTGTTTCGGTCTGTTTATCAAAATGTATACGGATTTATGTTATTATCATTATTAAAATAATCAGATGGAGCTGATATTGATGATGATAATAACAATAGGAAAAATATATGAAATGTTCCGTACACAGAGAGATTTTGACGACCTTCATCAGAGTGTTTTTTTTTTTTTTTGAGTTGGAGACAAGAATGTTTTCCTCATATTGTCGGATTCCTTCCCATTCTCTCTCTCTCTCTCTCTCTCTCTCTCTCTCTCTCTCTCTCTCTCTCTCTCTCACACACACACACACACACACACACACACACATATATATATATATATATATATATATATATATATATATATATATATGCGTGTGTGTGTCTTTGCATGTGTCTGTGTCTGTGTGTGCCTGTGTCTGTGTCTGTCTGTTTGTGTGTAAGATATCAAGTTATTCCTTAAAAGCATTAAACCAAATTTGAGAACTCAAACATACATGTAAATATATGTGTGTATATTTTTACGTCTATTTTAACGCTTCGCCAACCTAAATTGCCCCTCCACCGCTGTACTAAATTCTCCGGGTATTTTTTACCTGTATGATGTGATATATCCAAGTGTAATATCTATTCATCTCAAAAATCATTCTATTCAAATAAAGGCTTATTGTAATCTGAATCCTTCTGCTCAGTTATAATGAACCACCAGTGGCTTACTGTAGGACGCGCATTCTTTGGAGAGACCCTATAAGCTATTTAGAGTAGACAAATATTTAATAATTAGATTTAAAGAGGAACGTGGTCACGTGGTTAAAACCCAGCCAATCAACAGCTTTAATGCGTGGTTAGTTAACTATTTAATCGCCGATATTGTAAGCCGTTCATTTGCACGGTATACGATATTGTCGGACCTGCAACCAATGACTTTGCTCAACACAAGGATTTTACCCAACACCAAGGAACAACCAAAGGATTCTACCCAACAATAAGAGACATCAAAGAAACCTGTTGGACCAAAGCATATTTCTCAAAAATAAAAGACATCAAAGAAACCTGGGGGACTAAAGCATAATTTATATATTAAAATATTCCAACAGGTGCAATATTTTTATAAACATACATTGGTCTGCAATATATATTATATATTATACATTATATATATATTAGTATAAAATAAAAAACACCCTCCGGGTGATGTAAAAATAGATTTTTGAAACATATTGCCTGAGGGGTGGGAGTAAAAAATTCAATGTCAGCGAGTTTCTACCCTAAGTAAGTAAAATCATCAAATTTATTAAAGGATTAAAAAAATAAAACAATTTGAAATGTAAACTTTAAATATGTATTAAAATAAAACAAACCATATATAGATATATAATACCGGTCATGTATTTATTAAAACTTGTTTAAAAAAACCCAATGAGGACTGTCTAATGTTGCATGTTCAATATTTGAGTGTATTTATTCTATGTTATGAAGATTTTGTGTAATGTGACGTAAGTAGTGATGTAAATTTTGTAACAGACAAAAATCGGTAGCGAATCTCGATTATTAATAGATTTTAAATATTCCATATTAACAACAACATTTACGACATTACAATATTGCGTTTGTCATTCAACTTTTCAAAATGCCACAACAGTGTTCATTACCCGCCAAACTGTTTTCAATGGTGATAATTACAATATGAACTCCCGCAATTAGCTGTAATTAATCAATATCTTGATTAATTCAGTGGATTTAACTCTGAAGATCCTTATCGTTAAATTCGAGTAGGTTATTTCTGTACACAATATAATACTAAATCCGCTTTACTTAAGTATTGAGCACTTTATACTTGGGATAACGCTAACTTATCCGAGTAACACTTATACCAAACAAATATTGAGACTTACCCAATATTTTTACCGGTAAGTCATTCACTTTACACACACACACCACACACATACACACACACACACACACACACACGCATATATATATATATATATATATATATATATAATATATATAATATATATATATATATATATTGCCTAAAGTCGGTATCAGCCAGACAGCGAGTGAGTCTATCTCCTTTTCTCTAGCGTTAGACCAAGGAAATTGTTTATACGCTTTAGATTAAGCGCCACGCCTACCATCAAATCATCACTTTATCGCACAGATCCCTGACCTACTCATACGTTGAGTTGGCGAGAGCCGGTATTGAATCAGGAACCTTGTGATTACGGACGCTCTACCGACTGAGCTAAACAGGCCCTTCATATATATATATATATATATATATATATATATGAAGGTTGGCAGAGGTTATGGAAAATGGTTAAAATAAATAACTTAATAAAAGAAAACACATTAATTGATTGGTTGGTTTTACTGCATGTCAACACTTGTTAGATTATTTTATGCCGAATATGTTATGTTTTATACATTCTTGAGTATATTGAAAACATTATTTTTTTAAACTCAATTTTTAAACACATTTTCCTAACAGGTACTCCCACACTAGGTCAGGATGGACCTAGGAGTAATGCCAATGTAGGGACACCCCACACTCCCCAGATCTCCAGAATTGGAACTTTACCATTCGATACAGTTTAACATAATACCCATGACACAAGGAGAACAGGTCATTCTTTTAACCATGCTAAAATCGGTCTTTTTTATTAAGAAAATAATTCAGTTGTCTGGAAAGTTTATTTTAGTGGCCGATGTTTTAAGTTACTTTTTCGTAAGTTTTCTATCAATCTTTCAATATTTTAAATATTTGATTAGTAAGTTTGAGATTGTTGGGGACCAAATAAACAGGAACAAAAGAAAGTTAATATAGTACATATATTATGTCAACTTTCTTTCGTTCCTGTTTATTTGGTCCCCAACAATCTCAAACATTGTTAAGTATCTGGCCGCCATCATTGGCCAGTTTTAAAGAACTTAAAGTAAATAAGTAAGTCCCGAGTTATAGAATCTTTTGGTAAGTGAATAAGTCCTGTAATATAGAATCCTTTGGTAAGTGAATAAGTCCTGTGATATAGAATCCTTTGGTAAGTGAATAAGTCCTGTGATATAGAATCCTTTGGTAAGTGAATAAGTCCTGTGATATAATACTACGTTCCAGCGTCGAAGAAGATCCAAGTAGTAATACTAGTATGACCAGAAAAGGTCAGTATAAATAATAATAACAACAGCAGAGCACTGCCAGTGATTGGACAATAGTTTGGTCACATGTTTATCGGCGAGTCTATAAGTAAAAGTAGCCGTCTGGTACACACCTTATATACACAAAAAACCAACAAACATACTAATCAAATATTTGAAATATTGAAATATTGATGGAAGACTTACGGAAAAGTAACTTAAGAAATCGGCCACTAAAATAAACTTTCCAGACAACTGAATCATTTTCCTAATAAAAAAGACCGATTTTAGCATGGTTAAAAGAATGATTAATTTCTCCCCAAACAAAGATCATGGATAGATAGATATATAGATATACAGATAGATAGATTGATAGATAGATAGATAGTTGTATTGAAAATAAAGTGCTCGCATACGGGTGTAAGATCTGTAATTATTTATTCTAGGGTACAATACATTTAAGATTATCATCATTGGTTTCAAAGCGTTGTCTTGACGATAAGTGGCTAACACAGTGGTTTGAAACTAATGGAAATGGTGTGATTAATTCTACTGAAACTCATTTGATATCACATGGTCGGAAAAGTGTGACTTCTGTAAACAATAAAAACTGTCTGGATAGGAATGCAAACTTTTAAGATTTTCTCTTTTCTGAATCTTCTTTGGATTTCTTCCAATAACAAAGAATTGGCCTTCGTCCTTGCGAATAAATTATCCGACTGTTCAGTACAGACTATCAAGAAATCAGGACAAGTTTATTCCCGAGAGAAACGTGTATTGAAAATAAAATATTTGTTTAAAATAAGGTTTGCATAATCTAATCTCTCAGTTGAATATAAGTATATGACTATCAGACTTAGGACAGATCATCACCATGTCTTTTTGCCCCGTGACTCTAAGTAATCCGTCATTTGAACATACATAGGTGGACATCAGAATGAGGACTGATCGGCACCATGTCTTTATGGCACGTTACTCTGAGTATTCTGCCAGATGAACATACATAGTGGGACATCAGAATGAGGACTGATCGGCACCATGTCTTTATGGCACGTTAGTATTCTGCCAGATGAACATACATAGTAGGTCATCAGAATGAGGTTTGATCAGCACCATGTCTTTATGGTCGCTGAATATAAGTGATCTATGAGATGAAAATACATAGGTGGACATCAGAGTGAGGACTGATCAACACCATGTCTTTATGGACCGGTACTCTAAGTATTCTGTCAGATGAATATACATAGAGTGCCATGAGATTGAGGACTGATCATCACCATGTCTTTATGGCCCGTGACCCTAAGTAATCTCTCAGATGAACATACATAGTGGGTCATTAGACTGAGGACTGATCAGCACCATGTCGTTTTGGCCCGTTACTTTAAATAATCTCTCAGATGAACATACATAGTGGGCCATCAGATTGAGGATCAGTGCCATAAACTACTGGCCTGGTCATTACTCTAAGTAATCTATCAGCTGAACGTACATAGAGGATTATTCGACTGAGATCTTATCAGCACTGTGTTCTTATGACTTGTTACACTAAGTAATACATCAGCTCAACATACGTTGAGGATCTTCAGACTAAAGACTGATCAACACTATTACCTACTAGCCCGGCCATTACTCTGAGAATCTATCAACTGGAAATTTAGATGATCTTTAGATTGAGGACTGATCCGCTCCATGTCCTTATGGCCCGTTACTTTAATTAATATATCAGCTGAATATACCTAGAGGCTCATCAGATAGAGGAATGACCCGCCCCATATCCTGATAACTCCCTTTCTTAAAGTAATGTATCACTTGAACATACATTTTGGGCCATCAGATTAGGGACAGATCAATACTATGTCCTATTGGCCTGTTACTCTAAGTAATCTATTAGCTTAGCATACATAGAGATACACCAGACTGGGGATGGTTCAGCACAATGTTCTACTGGTCTGGTGGTTACTCTAAGTAATTTATCAGCTGAACATATATAGACAACCAATCGACTGATCAGCAACATGTGTTACTGGCCAGTTCCAATATATAATCTATCAGCTTTATTTATATTTTTATATGTATGAATCTGTTAATGTATGTATCTCGCTAATTAGAGCTTTGATAGCAGTGACACAACTTTTTCTTACCTTTTTAACTCCAAGTTACACTTCAAGTAATATACCAAGGGCCACTCAGCGTTTTTGAATCTGTGACCCCCCCCAAAAAAAAAAAGTACCGATATATATTGAATTTCGAAATAGATGCGGGGTAAAAAACAGGCAAGCGCAGAGCCCTTAGAAAATTAAACCGAACAGAAAAGGCACCCTAATAGAATATAAATAAACAGCCTGATGGAAAAGTTGAAACAACGGAACAACACCAACACAGACACCCTCAATTTGGGCTGGCATAACATAGCAGCAGTACGCAGTAAGAACCAATGACAAGCCAAAACTATACTAACGCTGTCAAAAAAACTATTAACCCAAACAGATAAGTGTTCTATTTAATTTGTTACTTACTATATACTAGCAAATATATGCACCCTCCGGGTGCAAGTATTTAAGATTTGACATAATAAAATATCATATTAAATTAGAAAGGCTAATGAAACTGACTAAGAATGCAGATAAAAATATCTGCAACAGAGGGGGTATAATCGAAAAATAGAACAACTTTGAAATTACCTATTCCATCATTTTCCATTACTCCCCTCTTTCATTGGTAAATTTTCCTAATTTAACTATTTAGTTAAAATAGGAAGTAAAGGATAATATTACAGTTATTTCTTCTTGTAAATAAATTTCTTTTAAGATTTATCCACGAGATTTTTGTTTATATTTCTTAAGATAAAACCAAACAATTAGAAATCAATAATACCAAGCACATATTTATTAAAATAAAATTTTAAATATCAATATGCAAATTAGCCTTTTCGTTCAAACTGTAAACCGCTATTTTGTTGTATATATAAATACAATTGCATGTTATTAGTACGTAGATATAGTCAACAGTATTGATAATGTAAAACAATCTTTATTTATAATTGAAGGTTTAAAAGAATGAAATCATGGAGAATTTGACGTAAATAATTAAGGGAATTGTGACTTGAGTAGTAATATAGTTTCGGTTACAGACAGAAAAACACACAATCTCCATTATAATAAGATATACACGACTTACGACCGCTAAAAGGAATAGGGTTTTAGCAAATTACACACGATAAGACCTACTTGGAATTATCAACTTTCTCTTTGTTTTTATTCCTTTCTAATCGGTACATTTGGGATCCATTAATTTCCCATAATATCGTTAGAAAGCCCACAACTATAACAACGCTGCCAAATAAATCTCTTACATGAACCAACGTAATATAGATAAATTTGAAATATTTATATAAAGAAATCGTATGTAAAACAAAAGCTAAATTATCTTGAAAAATCAAGAATTAAATGTACAAATAAAAGCAGATTTTATATCAATTTATACATTAACTAGAGATTTGAAGTAGATCACGTGTCTTCTTCGAACCTCACATGGTCAGATTTATGATAATGATATCCAAATAAGGAAATGTTATCCAATATTACGAATGCGTGTACATGATACGTGTTTGCTGACCAAAGGTCCAGGTGAAAAAGAGGCTGAGGCCTCGTTTCTATCTATGTAGTGACATTATTGAAGAGTTCCACCCAAGGGCAATAACTTCTTGTGACTATATTATATTAATAAATTTAAAAAAATGCTTAATTCATTGTGGAAATGATAATGGATTATTTCTGGTTTTATTTCACTTGCATTAGTACCAACATTGAATCACCTAGATCAGGGATCATCAACCTTATTTTCACGTTGGGTCGGATAATTGACAAAATAACGAGCGCGGGCTACATTATTATTGTGTTCGATACTTTTTTTTAGCCAGAACGAAAGGACGGATAAAAAGTTGTAAATGAAAATTTATCTTTCTATATTCATGGATTAGTGGCGAAAGATGAACAAAAACAAATTTACGCCACATTATTAGGGTGCTCAATACTTGCTAGCCAGAACGAAAGTACTGAGAAAAAGATGTAAAATAAAATTTATCTTTCCATGCTATATTCATGAATAAGTGGCGTAAGAGGCACACAAACAAATTTAATCAACATATTTATTTTCAAAACATTATCAGAGAACATAACATTCAAATACCGTCGGTGGGTACGATAAAATGCCTTCGCGGGGCGGATCTGGCCCGCGGTCTGTAGTTTGGTGACCTCAGGACTAGGTAAAGAAATCTAATGTAATACAAAATCTAAATTATCGGGACCAATCAGGGATTAACTGTAAAACAAAAATAGATGGTATTACCTTTTGTTTCTAACTTCGATATAGAGGTTTGATAAATTCATATTGTTTATGCGAGTTGCAAACAGCTTCGTTCTAGTTTCAACCATCTAGGCGTTGTTCCTTTACAAATGTTTTGTTTTCGGCTTCGTTGAGATATCTTCCCTTGACATGAATTCCTTTCTCTACATAGTGCTGGCTTCTTCTTTTGAAAAGTTAGTTTAACTTTAAGTAATGGAGGTTTCTTCTCTTGACATGTTGCTGCTTTTTGTTTTTCGTTTTTTTTCCCTAAGATTTTTAGAACATCTCTGAGGCTTCATTTCTTCACAAGGCTTCATCTCTTGTTTGAAAAATGTAGATGCTGTTTTCCATTTTCACTTTTATGTTAGCATGTTTGATGTTCTATTACCATTTGATAATGAACATCTGGACAGGATTGTAAAAGAGAACCAAAAGATCCCATGCTGCGTGGAATAATTAAAAATAGTTCTGTTTAATTACCTCTTATTTATTTTTTGTTTGGTTAACTCTTTGTTCATCTATACATATATACAGGGCTGTTGTGTATATGTGTATGTCCGGAGGAAACTTCGAAAATAAAACAATTAACGACAAAGTAAATATATATATATATATATATATATATATATATATATATATATATATATATTTGGGAGAATATGTGCTTTTTAATTTAGTCAGACCTAATTTTGAAAGTTAATTCATTTATGTTTAATTAGGCGGGATTTAAACATAAATTAAACATAAATGAATTAACTTTCAAAAATTAGGTCTGACTAAAATTAAAAAGCACATATTCTCCCAAATATACTGTCGGCTGAAAATAGCTAAAAGTTGTTTACATATATATATATATATATATTATATATATATATATATATATATATATATATACATTCACTATCACCAGGGCTTGATTTTTGAACAAAAATAATGAAGATTTTATTTGTATTTGGGAAGATATTTTAAAATTAAAATTTGTATAGTAACAGAAGGTAATTGAAATATGATGTTGATCGATTGAATAAATCGCTATATTGTATTTTTTTTAATTGTAAATTATTGAATTAAAATGTCTTCCTATATTATTATATATTTACGTGGGGATTTTATGAGGCATCCAGTGAGGATCCAACTTGTGGTAAGTAAAAATGCAAGACTAACTTTAAAAAAATCCCTTCACTACCCAGGCGACGCCGGGTAGCCGCGGCTAGTTTATAATAACGCGGAGCTTGATGGAGACGTCATTAATTACGTCATATTTTCGGTTATGATAATGTTTTAAAGATACTGAGTTTATATATACTAGCAAATATATGCACCCTCTGGGTTCAAGTATTTACGTTTTAATATAATGAAATATTATGTTAAATTAGAAACGATAATGAAACTAAATAAGTATGCAGATGAAAATATTTGAAATAGAGCGAGATATAATGGAAAAATGGAACAACTGAGAGTTACTCTTCCATCAATCCCATCTTTCATTTCATAATTTAACTATTTAGTTGGAATAGGAAGTAATAAACAAAATTACACTTATTTTTTCTAGTTAATGAATTTCTTTTAAGATTTATCACCGAGATTTTTACTCATATTCATTAAGATAAAACCAAACCATTAAAAATCAATAATACTAAGCAAATATTTATTAAACTCAATTTTTTAATATCAATACCCAAATTAGCACTCCGGTTCACACTGTAAATCGCTATTTTGTTATATATATAAATACAATTCCATGTTATTAGTATGTAGATAAGGCCAACAATATTAATAATATATCTCGTGGTTTGGAGTTTGCTTTCCTCTAGTTCTCAGCGAGTTTTCTCTCGATTATTCACCTCATCTTTTATAATTACAAAATAATCAGCTCATTAATTTCTTACGTCATATTTTATTTTCATTGTATATTGTCAAATTGCCACACTGGAATTTTTAGCCAAAACAATCCGACGTTCATCGTCCAGTGTTTATAATTTCCTCCAAAAAATATTCAACCTCAGCAATTCTCTGATGGAATTTTAACAATTCTTTTTTAACAAAACGCATTCCAAATAAATTCTATCTTTCAAAATATTTTTTCAAAACATTTATTTCCTTCTTCTTCAATCAAAACTTATTTTTTACTAAAACTGATCCTTTTTCGAACCTCAATTATGCAAGGCCCCCTAATAACTAAACACAAATACATTTCCGGCCTTCTGTTCAGGTTTTGCAATTGCGCCTGTGAATCCAATTCATCTATGAAATAAAGTGTATTTTTTCTGGTTGTTTGATTAGTTGGTTAATTGGTTGAATTTTACAGCATGTCAACTCTCGTCGGATTATTTTATGCCGAAGATGTTTTGTTTTATTCATTATTGCAATAAGGAACACTATAGATAAAAAGCAACTATCCCTGGGGGAAATTTGGTAATTTTTTTTAATCTGATGATAAAATAGTAGGACCTGTGGAGATACCACAGTATGATAATTTAATTATTATAACTTTTATGTTTACTTAAGAGCTATTATTCAATATGTATAAAAATTTAACTTTCTCTCCATTTATTCTTCCTCTACTTCTTTTCATTATGTTCGATTGAAACAGATTTGCATTATTGCATCCGCGAACTCACCACTTCTCTGTATCTTCCCCCACTCACACTATCTTAATCCTATTCTTTTTCTTTCCTTCCTTATTTCTTTTTTATTTCTTTTTTATTTTATTTTTCTGTGTAGCATGTCATTTATGTTACCTTTTTTTAATCATAAAAACGGAATGGTCCATTATTATCCGAGGTTACGACACTCATAAGAAATAAAAAAAATTAGACGATTAAGCGACACCAGATAACTAAGAATTACATTTTTGTATTCCATCTTGGACGATGTGGACGGTCTCATTTTTAACCAGAGGGTGTTGTAAAATGATAACGGTCGGAAGATTAAGGAACAAGTCTATTTATATATAGATAGAAATAGAATCTGTGGAAATCTTCTTTGATGATGTTCTATCTTCATGTTTAGTTAATTACATATTAATTTAACGACTTTATTTCATATTTCTATAACTTAATTATCAATACTCGCAAATATATACACCCTCCGGGTGGAGGTATCTAAGTTTTAATGTAATAACAGATTATGTTAAATTAGAAAGGCTAATGAAACTAAATAAGATTGTAGATAAAAGAAGATTTGAAACAGTATAATTGAAAAACTGAAATTTACTCTTCCATCACTTCCGTGTTTCTCTGTGACATTTTCCTAATTGAACTATTTAGTTAAATTTTCCTAATTGAACTATTTAGTTAAATTTTTCTAATTTGACTATTTACTTACATCTTCCTACTTTAACTATTTAGTTAAATTTTCCTAATTGAACTATTTAGTTAAATTTTTCTAATTTGACTATTTAATTACATCTTCCTACTTTAACTATTTAGTTAAATTTTCCTAATTGAACTATTTAGTTAAATTTTTCTAATTTGACTATTTACTTACATCTTCCTACTTTAACTATTTAGTTAAATTTTCCTAATTGAACTATTTAGTTAAATTTTTCTAATTTGACTATTTACTTACATCTTCATACTTTAACTATTTAGTTAAATTTTCCTAATTTAACTATTTAATTAGAATAAGAAGTAAAGAATAAAATTAATGGATTTCTTTTAAAATTTATTCCCGAGATTTTTGCACATATTCATTATGATAAACCCAATCAATGTTACTAAGTACATATTTATCAAAATCAAATTTTTAATATCAATATGCAAATTAGCCTTCCGCTCACACTGTAAACCGCTCGATATTATTGAATATATAAATACAATTGCATGTTATTTGTATGTAGCTAAAGTCAATTGTATTAATAATGTAAAATGATTTTATTAATAATTGAGGTTTAAATAAAAATAAAATCATGGATGATATGACGTAAATAACTAAGGGAATTGTGACTTGATTAGTGATATAATTTCGATTACTAACAGAAAAACAAACAATCTCTATTATAATACGATTTTCTCAACGTTAAGTATGCTGTTGCTTTGTTTTATTTCAAACGTTTTCTCTCATTTTCATTGAAGAGAAATGTATCGTTAATTTCCGTTACAGAAAACTACGATCAGACCTACGTGAGATTCCTGAAACATTACATTTCTTCCTTCGTAATGTGAAATTATAAGTCGTATTTGGTGCTAACCTGAATTATTGTTTGTCGTGTGGGTCGTTGTACAGATCTTAATTGTCCCTCACCGAAAATTAAGATTGAGAAAAAATTTGCTGAGCAATATTCTTCAGCCTCCATTGTAAAATTTCCTCTCGTAAACTAATGTATATAACTATATATTTATCAATCTATTATCTATCTATTTCTCTTCTCTCTCTCTCTCTCTCTCTCTCTCTCTCTCTCTCTCTCTCTCTCTCTCTCTCTTCTCTGTGTATATATATTATTATATATATATAATATATTATATATATGAGGAGCAGTAAAAAAAGTATTGCCATTTTGTTTAGAACAGGTATTATTACCAACACAGGAACATGTATCATACATCTAACGGAAGCTGGTCCTTTATGAATCAAAATTGTCACCGTTTCTCTCAATAGGAATGTTCTACCTTTGAATAAGAGCATGTAACCCTGTCCCTTAAAATTCTGTTGACTTCTTCGAGCCATTTCTTCACTACATATTTCACCTCCTCGTCACTGGAATAATGTTTGTCTCTCTTCGGCCCCTTGAAAGAGGGTTTGAGCGTCAAACATTATTCCAGTGACGAGGAGGTGAAATATGCAGTGAAGAGGTGGCTAAAAAACAGTCAACAGAATTTTACGGGGTAGGAATACATGCTCTCAGTCGAAGGTGGAACATTGTGAGGTATGTCAGAAAAGTTCCAGGCCTGGTGTCACAAACGATGTGAGGGTTCTTTCCACAGAACCAGACGATCACTCAGCATCTCTACAAAGAGATACTGCGGCTTTTGCTTCGTTCAGTGCGCGAGAAGAGGTGAGAGATGTGGCAGGACAACTCATGTGTACTTCACCATGACAATGTACTTGCTCACAATGCCCTAAGTATCCGAGATTTCCTGACCCAAAAGAACATCCCTGTGCTGGAGCAACCTCCCTACTGGCCCGACCTGTGATTTTATCCTCTTCCTCAAGCTCAAGTGGGTAATCAAGGGAACGCGTTTCGAGGATATGCTCGACATACAAAAAGGCCGTGACGACAGTGCTACGGAGAATCCCGGAGGAATATTCCAGGAGTGCATGCAAGCGTGGCAGAGAATGATGGGAAAGTGCATGACTCGAGGAGGTTTATTTTGAAGGGGATAACTTGTAGTATGTAGATTGGATTTGAAATATTTATTATTATTTTTTTTCAAATTGCTGGACATGAACATAAGTTTCTCTCCCCAATGATTCCTATTGTCGTGTTACACTGGGTTGTACATGACGGAATAGTCAGCCTGATTTATAAAAATTGTAGCGTGTTCGATCCTTACTTAAAAATTTTGCCTACCGAATTTCCCCCACAGCTGTACCAAATTATTCTATTCAACTGGTTCCCTATTGTAAAAGGATCAAGTACCAGTCTCAGGGCTGGTTAATAGACAAAACAAACGATCGCAGGTTTTTTTAAGTGATTTTTTCAACGTAAAATGACATGTGTGATATTCGCTGCCAGCGGCTAGCTGTAGGTTTATTACAGTGAGAGAGCCGCTGTGAGCAATTTAAATTTGACAAAGAGTTAATACCTTGCACTAGTGGCCTTTTGCCAGATTTGACTTAGGTTTTTGTATTTTAGTTGATTACTAAAATCAGTCTGTCGGGTGTTCACGTGGTGATTTTTAGCGTTATCAAATGACACGTGCTAGAGCCGCTGCCAGCGGTTTACGGAAGAATCATAGTGGTGGGAGAACCACTGTGAGCGGCTTGAGGTAGGAAAAGAGTTAATGTCTAGCTCCAGTGGCCTTTTGCCAGACCTAGCTAAGTTGTTTTTTTTCTGTGTTTTTTTTTAATTTTTTTTTTAGAAGCTGTCTAAAATCAGTCTATATCTTTTTTTCCTCTCCAACTGACAGGGTAAATGAAAAAGAAACAACAAAAAAAGCCTAATACGAATCATATAAAACTGAAATAAATGAACCAAAGAATTTAAAGAAATAGATAAATGAAAAACAGAAAGAAAGGAAAAAATTATCAAATTAGCTTAGATCTTATGGGGACCAGGTCCGCGCGCAATCAGAAACCAAACGATGGTAGGCGAAGGCTGAGCACCATTGACGCCATCACGTAAAATAACCAGGGACACTTGGAAGCAAAGTGCATTACTCCATAGAGAATGGTGGTCTTAAATCGAGCGTTGTGTTTCCTTTTGATCAGTACGTCACATGTCAGCTGGCGTACAAATTTTGATGACAGATCAGAAAGATTGTGCAGACAAGCAAATATCTTGGGAATTAAAACGGCCAAAAAAAACAAAAAAAACGTTCCAAGGACAGCGAGATTATCTCATTGTCATGAAAAGCGTTATTCCAAGCATTTCGCATTGAAAATGTTCCAGCTTCTAGCACTACTTTGCCAATTTTAATGCTACACTCTTTTTTTTCTGTATTAAATCCTAACATTTTATACTATAGAAATATTAAATTTAGATACTTATCATGCGCTAGTAGAGGCACCTCCCTTTAGTTGTTTGTTTTAATTAATTTAAGTTATTCCAAGCCTCGACAATCCTAACGGCGTAACTCGAGTAGTCTTACTCTGACTTTATTGGTGTTCTAAACCAGCTCTACAAACATATTGAGAGCTTTATATTCATTCATAATTACGACTTATCCGGTTAATTACTTCTATTGACAGTCAAAATTGCGACTCATTCGATTTTTAGCTTTCCCCGTTAAGTAAGCCCTTTTCATAAACACACGAACACACACACACGCACATCCCCCCCACCCCACCCATACACACACAAACACACACACATATATATATATATATATATATATATATATATATATATATATATATATATGAGCAATTTTTAAGTGTACTTTAACAGATTTGATTTCTGGGTATTCTTTCACACACACACACACACACACACACACAGACACACAGACACACACACACACACACACACATATATATATATATATATATATATATATATATATATATATATATAGTGTGTGAGATGGTCACTGTTTCAGCTTTAGCTGGAATGGCGTAGCAAAGGCAGTATTATTGGTAGAGTGCTCAATATAAAATAGAGCTGTTATATAATAGATAATAACGCTGTTATATAACATTATATATATATATATATATATATATATATATATATATATATATATATATATATATATATATATATATATATATATAAGGTAATTCTAAACAATGCAGTGTATACATTTTGGAAGAATAATTATTCATAAAGATCATTTAGCTTTTTTCATTGAACTGTCCTCGCATATATCTTACATATTGATTTAATTTTCCATTCTTCACTTCCCTTTAAAACTCGACTGTTCCTCAATACCATGAAGAGTCTTTGTATGCGTCTTTCGATGTGCTTGTTCCATTCATCAATTTTGACTGAACAAAATCCATCAATTCTGTAGTCAGCCGTGGTGACTTGTACGTGAACACACTGCTTCATCTTTTTTTAAATATATTTTTGCTCTTATAATTTTTTTTTTCTTGTCAATTTAATCACTCATAAAATGAAAGGCGACTGACCTTCCTGACACGATACAATTTCAGTTAATTAATTACACCCAAATGATAATTATTGATTATTTTAATAATTACTCACTACGAAATTAATTTATAGCGTCCATTCGAGTAATTATTTTAAACATGTTTTATAGTACTTGATGATCTCCAATAGGCGACCAGCTCGGAACGTAGCATTTTTATCATTATTTGATATTATTTAAAAATGTAATGTAATACAGTTTAGCATACAACAGGATTGGTTGCGCTAAATAGAAGAGAGTTAATAATGCCTTAATTAAGAAGTTAATGATCCTAAGCGTAAAATAAAGATAAATCCAACTGATAAAGAATAAAGACCAAAATAAAATGAGACTATATTTACGCTTTGATATTTTAAAGTAGGATTACATTTAATGCAAGGAGATTAACTTATTTTACATTGTTGGATACAAAGTTTTCGCTTTTTTTTTTAATTTATAAATATTCACTTCTAAATGTTATCCATGTACACATCTAAGGTCGAACAATTATTCCAATATACATATATATATATATATATATATATATATATTATATATATATATATATATATATGAAGATAGGAGGGTTGGAGTAAAACCCGGCAGTATGAGGTGAGGTAAAAGGAAAAGTGAACAAAAATAATGACTCAAACAAGTCCAAGTAAGAGAGAAATATTTCGTCCTTCTGACGCGAAGAACATCCTCAGTCTGACTTTATTCAAGGCAAAATACGTACATTTGTGTTTATAGAAGAGAAAGTGAGTTAGTGGTGTAAATTGAGCAGTAGGGAGGTTAGGGAGGATTTGATTGAAATGAGAATAACATCATATAAAGTGGAGGAAGATGGTGATAAGCTGAGAAGAGGATGTTGCTAGGTGATTGTTGGGAAGATGGTTGGGAGAAGTGGGTAAAATTCATGGTTAGCGGATAGTTTGGTTTATTGCATGGGGATGATATGGAGGAAGGTGGTGTTGGGTGTCATTAGATTAGGCCGTCAGTTTTATGGTGGGTTAGGAAGGGATTTTGATTCTTTGCGAGTGAAGGGGTAAGAAACGAGGTGAAACTGGGTAGGTAGTCAATATTTATGTAGTTGGCTGGGGATAATTTTTTAAAAATTTTGGTGTAGTATATTTCTTAACCTCCCTACCCCTCAATTCCACCACTAACTCACTTTCTCTTCTATAAACATAAATGTACGTATGTTGCCTTGAATAAACCAGACTGAGGATGTTCTTCGCGTCAGAAGGACGAAATATTTTTCTCTTACTTGGACTTGTTTGAGTCATTATTTTTGTTCACTTTTCCTTTTAACTTACCTCATATATATATATATATATATATATATATATATATATATATATATATGTCTTGGCATAATTGTTCGAAAAATAAATGAACAAAAAAAAAAAGAATAAAGAAACGGGAAAATCATACCTTTAGAAAATAAATTTATTTCAAATTTGCTGTCACATCAGTTCGTTTTTTAAAATTATTTCATCGTCGATCTTACTGGTGTGATTTTTCCGTTTCTTTATTTTTATTTATTTATTTTTCAAATTCTGTGTTTGTTAAATACGGCAGTTTATTGGGCACGCGCCTAGACGCGATTTTAATCTTCATGTTTTGCGCGTTAAATCTATTTTCTAAAGATATATAACCTTTATTTATTTATTTATTTATAATACTCCGTATATGTAAAGATATATATATATACAAATATTTATATGTACGTTTGAGTCTTAGATTTTGGTTGAATCCTATATATATATATATATATATATATATATATATAAGTCATCCACAGACACATGTTTCGGCGTTTCACGCCTCTTTAGTGTGGCTAAACACAACAAATATCCTCAGCTAGGGTCAAACTCCGACTGACCAGCCTAATATCTTATCCTCTCGGCCACTGACAACTGCTGTAGCGGGGGCTGGTGTTTTAAACTATTATATGCATAGGTTTGTTTATAAATTTTATGATCACAGAGAGATGTAGTTTGCGGGCAAATGATCATTGCTTATATGCTTAGTAGTGAAAATTAATTTAAAACACACCTTAGAGCGCTCATACCAAATTTATGGGAGCATATATATATATATATATATATAGTGTGTGAACAAAAAGTATTGACAATCAGGAATATTTCTTGTATGTTGTTTATTCTCAACTAGTTTCAACCTTAGATCATCGTCAGGAGAACATTTCTTATTTGAAGAAATTGTTGATAGATTATTAGAAAGGGAGCATTATAGAAGAATTATAAAAGTTGAAGAGTTTTTGTGGGTTTGACATGCTGTTAAAATCCGGGTAGACGAGTGTGTTTAATAGTAGCATGTCCATTTGTTCCGTGAAGAACCTCTATTAGGTAGGTTATTTTTTTGATGCTCTTATATATATATATATATATATATATATATATATATATATATATAAGAATCTTCATGGTATATGCGTGTCGTGGCATAACTCAGCACACATATGTAATTCAGACTTGAAATATCGCATATACTTACATATTGATATAATTAAGAAACACAGAAAATTTACTCATTACTTTTTGCTGATCAAGTGATAAAATAAATTAATTAAACAAATTGAAATGTTTGTGGAACTCTTCATAATCCTTCATTAGTAAGTACGGAAAGACTTGCTGTAGTTTAACCCAATCACCATTTTATTGGGTGTGCCCAGAGGAATACATTTCGCCGTTGGCTGCCATCATTGTGATTCCTAGGCATGACGCTCTTCCGACTGAGCTATAGTTGTAAAAAGTAAAGTAAGTAAAGTCGACGGGGCAGCCTAAAGTCGGTATCAGCCAGTCAGCGAGGGAGTCTATCCCCTTTTCCATAGCACTAGACCAATGAGATTGTTTTAGCATCTGAGGTGGAGCACCACACCTACCACCAGCTTTTTACTTTACCGCACTCATACTCATGTGCTACTCATACGCTGAGTTGACGAGGACCGCTATCGAATTAGGAACCTTGTGGTTTCTAGCTGAACGCTCTACCGACTGAGCGCTCTACCGGTCCCTTTAGCTATAGGTGTAGAGTAAAGTAAAGTCGTCGGGGCGGCCTAAAGTCGGTATCAGCCAGTCAGCGAGGGAGTCTATCCCCTTTTCTATAGCGCTAGACCAAGGAGATTGTTCTAGCATCTGAGGTGGAGCGCCACACCTACCATCAACTCCTTACTTTACCGCACAGATTCCTGAGCTACTCATACGCTGAGTTGGCGAGGACCGGTATCGAACTAGGAACCTTGTGGTTTCTAGCCAAACGCTCTACCGACTGAGCTAACCCGGCCCCTTGTGTACTCAATCCTTATTTTTCTTTCTTTCCGTCCCTTTATATGTTATTATTTCACTTTTCTTTCTTTCTTTCACTTTCGGTTTTCATCATTATACCACGTTAATAATTTAGTTCTTTCCCTTGCAGAGACAGACAGACAGACAGAAAGATAGATAGACCGAGAGAGTCATGTGCCCTTCCAGAATTTCTAGTACTGTATAATGAAAAAAAGTTCGAAACAAAATTTGTTTCCTATCTTAGAACCTGCTACTTTAAATCAACATATTGTACGATGGTGTGTCAAAATGTAAAGCCATTTTGTTTAGGACAGGTATAATTACCAACACAGGAACATGTATCATACATCAAAATGATGCTGGTTAACTATGGATCACATCACTATTTCTCCACATAATCACAGATTCTTTCAATAGCAATGTTCCACCTTCGAATGAGAACATGTGTCCCTGCCCCGAAAAAAAAACAGCTGACTTCTTTGAGCCACTTCTTCACTACAGATTTCACTTCCTCGTCACTGGAATAATGTTTGATTCTCAAATCCTCTTTCATGGCGCCGAAGAAACGATTGTCTGAAGGCGCGAAATCTAGTGATTGTGGAGGATGCGGTAAAGTTGTCTACTCGAATGAGACGATTTTCTCACTTGTCTTGATGCTTGTGTGTAGTCGAACATTGTCATGCGGAAGAAGGACATTGTCGATTGGCAAGTTGGGTCTTACTAGTGTGATTCTTGCTCTGAGTCTCGTTAGGGTCTCAATGTAGGCCTTATTTTTATATATAAAAAATAACTTTACATGAAATAAAGAAAATACCATTACTTTTTTACTCACCCCGCAATAAAAAAGAATAATAATAATAAGTAAAGTAAAGTCGTCGAGGTGGCCTAACGTCGGTATCAGCCAATCAGCAAGGGAGTCTATCCCCTTTTCACTAGCGCTAGACCAAGGAGATTGTTCTTGCGTCTGAAGTGAGGCACCACACCTACCATCGACTCCTTACTTTACCGCACAGTTCCCTGTGCTACTCATACGCTGAGTTGGCGAGGGCCGGTATCGAACTAAGAACCTTGTGGTAAAAAAAAACACGCTTTGATAATTTAATACAATTCAATACAAATTATATTATAATTCTCAAGTTGATCACCGAGTAGAAGAAAATAAGCTAAGTAGATAACTGTAATTGTGTGAACAGGAATATCTGACACAAAAAAAAACAAAAAAAAAACGTTGCTTTATTCCTATGATCGAACTATTTCAAGGATACCTTCTTATCTATTTCAATTGCTGCAGTGATTATTTGATTTTCCCTTTGTGAATATTGAAAAAAAAAAAAAAAAAAAAACCTGCCCAATATCCTATAAAATATATATGAAGTGTTTAATCATTGCATTGTTGTGCTCTGTATTGAATAAACTGAATAGATAAAAAACAAACAATTGATCACTTTAAAACGTGTGAAATGTTCATACTGACTACTTGACGAATATTTATGAATTTATCAATCTGCCACTCATGTGATTGCGTGACATCAAGGACATTTAATAACGATTAATACAAGCGCCTAATGTCGTCAACGTGGAAAAGTAAACGCGTTAAGAAAATCACAAAATATATTCAACTTGAAACTGTTAAGATCAATGGACTTTATTTACTTATTCATCTATTTCTTATTTTATTTTTCATAAACCAATGCTTTTATAAACCAATTTTTAGGAGTAAGGAAGCACTGGAACTTATTTTACAGACACAAATAGATTATAAAAATGTCGCCATTTTTCCCGACCGCCCTCAAATTTGGAGAGCTAAAAATTTTGAAATCGGAAGTTCAAATTTTGAGGTAACTCTAACTTTAACATAGTCCACACCAGTACATAATTTCAGAAAAAAAATGAAGGGGGTCGGGGACATGGCCTGGATGATTTGACATGGAATTGCCCTTATGCATCAAGAAAAGAAGGAGGAAAATGTCTCGCCATAATTGAAGATTGTGTAGATGCCACAATTCGAGCACTCGATGAATATATTAGTAAGAGCAAGGAAAAGCTAATAGCAGCTGCCAGAAAAAGCAATTGCAATATAAGGACGAGCACAAATATAAAAAAAAAACAGAAGTAGGAAGAAAACCAACTATATAGACACTTCAAGTGACAAAATGGAGAGAGCCCACATGAGAAGACATGGGCAGCGCTAAAAAAGGAGAAACTTCAAGAGAGAAACTGAATCTCTTATACTCGCTGCACAAGAAAATGCCATAAGAACAATTTATATAAAAGCAAAAACAGATAAAACACAACAGAATAGAAAGTGTAGAATGTGTGGGAGAAAAGACGAAACACTCAATCACATAATAAGAGAAAGCAGCACACTAGCACAAAGCTAGAACAAAACTAGGCACGACTGGGTGGGAAAGGTGATCTACGGGAAATTATGCGAGAATTTTTTTTAACCATACAAGTAAATGGTAAATGCCCATATCTGAATTTGTCCTCGAGAATGACAGCTTCTCAGAGAACTGAGAAAAGTTGTAACCATGAAGGTAAGGTCGTAACAATTCTAATTTGTGTCATTGGAAGGGTCCCCAAGGAACTGGATGAGATTGTGTTAACTGGAAATGATAGGAAGAATCGATACTGTCAAAGCATTGTTAAGTTCGGCTAGAATAGTCAGAAGAGTCCTGGAGACTTGAGAAAACATGCTGTTACTCTGAATTTAGCGAACTACTGGCAAAGGCGGGTGTGACAAACTCTCATGGAACGAAATAATAATGCCACTCAATCATATACTCAGAAAATACACAGGGGGATACGAATTCACTAACTCACAGGAGAATATAAACCACCTTATGTACATGGATTTGCAAAAAATGAAAAAGAACTAGAAACCCTAGTACAAACTATTAGAATATATAGCTAAGATATAGGGATGGAATGTGGAATCGAAAGATGTACTATGCTAATAACAAAACGGGGGGGGGTTAATGGACGAAATACAACTACCAAATCAGGACACTATAAAATCACTTGAAGAAAAAGAATGTTACAAATATTTAGGAATTTTAGAAGCAAACAAAATCAAGCAAACAGAAATGAAGAGAAAAGTTAAAAAAAAGAATACCTCAGAAGAAGAAAGCTTTAAGGAATAAATACCTGGGCCATCCCCGTTATAAGATTATCTGGACCATTCGTAAAATGGACAAATGAAGAACTCAGACAGATTGACAAGAAAATTACTGATAATGCACAAGGCTCTACACCCTAGAGATGATAGAGATAGGCTATATGTATCAAGAAAAGAAGTTGGGTGAGGTTTTGCCAACGCAGAGGATGGTGTAGAGACCAAAATCCGAGAACTCGAAGAATACTCAAAAAAGAGCAAAGAAAGATTACTTATGGCAGTCAATAATAGCAGATGTAATATACGGACAAACAGAAAAACAACGAAAACTAGAAAACATAGATGGGAAAAAAAAAACAAATATATGCACACTTCAAATGACAAATCGGAGAGGTTTCACATGAAAAGTCTGGTATATGGTTCAGAAGAGGAAGCGTCAAGAAAGAAACTGTATCACTAATAATTGCTGCACAAAATAATGCCATAAGAACAAATTATATCAAAGCAAAAATTGATAAGAACACAACGAAACAGAAAATGTAGACTGTGTGGCGACATAGACGAGACTGTAAAACATCTATTAAGCGAATGTAGTTAACTAGCACAACGGAAATAAAAAGCTAGGCACGACTGAGTTGGGAAGGTGATCTACTAGAAATTATGCAAAAAATAAATTTTTACCATACAACCAAATGGTATGTGCATAAACCAGAATCTGTTCTTGAGAATGAAACGCATACAATTATCTGGGACTTCGAGATAAAGATGGATCATCCAATCCCAACTAGGAGACCAGGCCTAGTGTTGATTAAAAAAAAGGGGAACGTGCCAACTGGTAGACTTTGCTGTTCCAGCCGATCACAGGGTTAAAAAGAACAGAAAACGAAAAGATGGACAAATACTTGGACCTTACCAGAGAATTGAAAAAGCTGTGGAAGATGACGGTGAAAGTGATACCAATTGTAGTTGGTGCACTTGGAACGGTCCCAAAATAATTGGAAAAAAGACTGGAGGATCTGGAAATCAGAGGAAGAATTGAGCCCACACAGACTACTGCATTGCTGCAATCGGCTAGAATACTCAGAAGAGTCCTGGAGACCTGAGGAGACTTGTTGTCACTCAAACGCCGATGAAAAAAAAAACAAACAAAAGGAGTGAAAATAATAATAATAATAATAATAATAATAATAATAATAATAATAATAATAATATAAAAAATATAAAATGACATTCATAAAGAAAAAATAGAGCTGGTCAACTAGTGGATTTTGCGTCACAGTGGTAAAACAAAATAAAACAACAAAAAAAATATATGGAAAATATATAGATCTTGCCAGAGAACTAAAAAAAAATCTGCAGCTGAACGGTTCTATTTGATGCCCTTGGAACTGTCTTCAAGTGCTTGGAAAGAGTCTAGAGGTATTGGAAATCCCTTGGAGTATTGAGACAATCCCGACGACAGCGTCGTTAATCTCGTTTCGATTACTCAGAAAAGTCCTGGAGACCTGAGGAGACTTGGCCCTTTGACGAAAATGAAAGAAACCTGCTAACGCCGGTTTGTGTTACGATACCTGTTGCCATTTTAGGGCTTTAGGTGAAATACGTTTTACAGTGGAGATCCGTTGTTGCATAAAGTTTGATAATTTCTTGAAGTAGATAGATGTAGTATCAGTTTTAATCCTTTTCTGATGATTCGTCGTGAGTTATATCAGAATTTATTCTGTCTTTATGTAGAAAGCTGTACAATCCTCGACTGCTAGTCCGTGTCTGCAGCGAGCAACTCAAGTCAATATATCAACACCTTTAAATAGTAAATTAAATCCATACAGGCAGTCAGTCTTCAACATTCCTAATGAGAACTCGGGTGGATATTTTTTAAAAAGGTATCGAGGTGCGTGGTGTAATGGTTAGAGTCGTAGGAAATGAACTCGTCGACCCGAAGTCAATTCCTGGATGAAGCTGTTTCATTTCACATGGCGCTAATACCCTTGGGAAAGGTATGAATCCAACCCTCCCTCCAGCTATGGGAGATAGCAGGGCACACTGGGATCTTTAACCATGGTTAGGTAACCAGTCATGGAGAATGAAAACTCGGAATTGAAACCTGTTAAACTCCATTTAAGAAATGTACATTGTCTCACACCCAGTATGTGCGGAGGGATTGGTAAATATATTTTTTAAAACGTTACTGAAAATTAGTACAGGTAACATTGTTGAAAATTCCACGAGAGCAGTTAGTTTTCAATGTGACCAAAATTGGAAATTAATTCAATTGTCAGAAATTATAAATCAGATTAATAATGACCTAAAATTAATTGATTTTTAGTGTATTCTAATTAAATTAGTAATTTAGGTGAACAGGATTGGAATTATCCTATCTGAAAGCAAGGAAGAATGTTCTCATTTTCTGTATATATTCCTTCTGTCTTTTATCTGTTTTGGTTATTCCATTCTTCATTTTACACGGAGATTTATACTGGCTGATTCCAGTCTTCTATTCAAATTCAATTGACAATGTGCGTGCATTTAAATTTGATAATTTCAAATTGTTGGAGGCACGTGGTGTAATGGTTACCGTTCTCAGTCGGTAGAGAGTTCGGCTAGAAACCATAAGGTTTCTAGTTCGATACCAGTCCTCGCCAACTCAGCTTATGAGTAGCACTGGGATCTGTGCGGTAAAGTAAGGAGTTGATATTAGGTGTGGCGCAGACACAGAAACTAACGCTAGTGAAAAGGGGGTAGGCTCCCTCTCTGATTGGCTGGTACTGATTTTAGGCCACCCCGACGACTATACCTACTTTTACATACCCCTCATGTATAGTGTATAGTGGGTTAAAAAGTTATCGAGATTTTTTGTACTTTTTGACACACCTTGTATTCTGAAAAAAAATAATGTTCCATTCATTCATCATTTCTATCTCGGTAAATACAGCTTTAAAGCTGGTACTTTTTGACACACCTTTTTTTCTGGAAAAAAATAATGAATGGAAGATTATTAAGAATTGTACTGGCTTATGTGATGTAATCTGTATTAGAGTTTATTTTTCTAGAAATCATATTTTTCTTTGGCGTAATGAATTTGAAAACATAAATGTTTTTAGTGAACTTAACAAAATCGCATCTGAAACTTTGCTCGTTTGCCAAATGTTAGCTCTAAACACAAACCAAAAAAAACCTGACGGAGTGAGAGCATGTGATTCGAAAAAAACTCGTAAGTTAGTGCAGTCATATGTCAAGGTACAACTGTATTTCTATTTTTAAATAAATACAAAGAAATGAATATGTGAGTAGAATGAACGACAAAATAACTCATAGACACTAAACATTTCTCTCACAATGTAAAATATGGCTGCATGCAGTGGGGGGGGGGAGCGATGATAGACAAGAATAGATATAATCATTTCCGACTATTGGAAAGGATTATTGGATTGTTAAGACTAATACGTAGATCATTAAATGATGCTCGTTAAACAGCCGAACAGGTATTTATGGCTCTCAGCCAAGTCCATCCATATGATTTGTGCATGAATATTGATAAATATATCAACATAACATATCTATCTATCCATCTATCGGTATATATATATATATATATATATATATATATATATATATATATATATATATAAATGAAGAAAAAACTCTAAACTTGCTTCATTACAATAATTTATTTCAACCGTATTAATTATAAATTATTATAATGAAGCAAGTTTAGAGCTTTTTCTTCATTTACTAAATATCTTGCTCTGTCCTTCTACTCACTGGTATTAGGCACATTGAGCTCTCCTTATGGTCTACCTGCATCAGCTTGGTTAAACCACACGTTGAAAGATCCTAACTACGGAAAAAACTATATATATATATATATGAAAGAATGCTGAGGTATATACGTGTCGTCTTATAACACTGACAAGAAATGACACACAGATTTGAAAACTCGTATACACCTTCATAAGCTTATAACTAAGAAACACATTTCTTCTGTTTTTTTTACTATGTGATCTAATTCAATAATTTTTTTAAAATTACCTTTTTCAGACACTTACACCCCTGTTGACATGACTCGAGTTTTGAACTTCTAAGACAGCCTACCTAGCCACTTACGAAATTACGAATGTTTTATTTCTATAAAAAAAAAGTACCGTTAACAGACCCTTCCACCACCAACAACCGTCGGCATGAGATGACCTTTGACTGGCGTCAAAACAGCCTACACATTTCCTTGCAGTAATAAAAAAGACGAATTCTAAATTAAAAAAAAAATACCGTTAACAGACCTTTCCACCCCAACTATCCGCAGCACCGGCTTTGAAATCGCGTCTATATAAATCCACCCATACCTTTACTGTATAAAAAGGCCGATTTTTTTTTCTAAAATAATCTTATTCTAAGCATATGATCGTACGAAGGCAAATGATTTTATTTCACTAATAGGTATTTTTCTTGGGTATCAACAATTCAAGAGCAAATTTTCACATTGAAAACGAATTGAAAATAACCAAGTCGATTATTTAAGGGCAAATTTTTTGTTTAAGTCGAAAAGTAGTAACATTCTTGGCATCACTAAAGAAAAGCACAATCATTACATACGTCATTAATTTTTAATACAGTTTAAACATTAAATTCTGTCAAGGATTTGACTAAAACGTGTACAAACACCTTATTATAATTTATGATTCTATATTTTCTAGTTTGGTTTGGTTTGGTTTGGTTTTACGGCATATCGACCTCAGTGGGTCATTTAATGCCGATAAAGTTTTGAAATAAATCAATTCTTAATAGAATTTTTTTATAAATACATTTTTTCTATTTAACCCATAGATAGGACCGTAACAGGTACTAGCACTCCGGGTCAGAGTAGACCAGGGAGCAATAGTGATGAAGGGGTGCTCCACATTCCCCAAACCTCAAAAACTGGAACCTCACCATCAGATAGAGTTTAACGCCATTCCCAGGAAATGTAGACCCTCAGTCACTGCCTACTAGCACCCATATGATAAAAAGGGGTTGGGGCTTACCTTATGGGCAATATGGTTGGGAAAAGCATATAGGTGCTAGGGCTTGACGTGGCCAGCGGATTGATCGGAGGGGACCTCTCCGAAGTATTGGTCTGCTCAACTACCTGGGTTATATCCCTAAGCATCACGGGTCGCCACCCACGGTCAACATGTGGCCCCATTGGAATTCCAAGGTTCCTGGTTCGATACAGGCCCTCGCCAATTCAGCGTATTAGTAGCACAGGTATCTGTGCGGTAAAGTGAGGAGCTGATGGTAGGTGTGGCGCTCCATCTGAGACGCAAAAATAATCTCCTTCTTTTAGCGCTACTGAAAAGGGGACAGACTCCCTCGCTCTCTGTCAGATACCGACTTTAGTCTTCCCCGACGACTTCACTTACCTATATATATATATATATATATATATATATATATAGCGTCAAAGACGTTCAAACTCGCTTACTACGATATATCAGTCCAGCACGTTACCCACTACGCCATGGGGTCTCCCTCAAATCGATATATGGTTTATACAGTTGTTCAATAAAAAAAAGACCACTGACTTGAAACTTCATCTAATCAAAGATGAGATAGAAGAGATAGTTCTAATGAAAATTCAATTCCCTACCAGGAAACTAGACACAGTGTCTCCAAGACATTTTCCAAATATACATCAGATTCACCTGTCTTTTCCAATAATAAAAACGGAAAGTCAACACCAATTAATTCTTCAAAGAACAGCGTTGCAAAAGACACAACCAAACACAGGAATTCTGTCACTCGGGAGAAAGCAGTGAATAAAGCACTGGTGCCTAAAGTGCAAGTAACCAAATCTGGACATATCGTTAACATTCTTGATCGATACGAGACATGACCCTGAAAGAAAAACAAAGGAAGGAAAAAAACTGTTGAAAAAAAAAAAATATATATGTATACTTCAGGTCACGAGTGACTTTCCTTATAAAATACCGGGGTTGTGTTCAAAATACGTGCAGCTATTTCAGTTCAGGTATTGAGGGAAATATTTAAAGTCACACGTCCCACATGAAATGAATTGTTTGTATTTTGTGACGTGGGTTTGGTTTACAAATATATGCTCTTTTAGTAATCGTATTATCTATCTATTTATCTATATCTATATCTATATCTCTCTCTCTCTCTCTCTCTCTCTCTCTTATATATATATATATATATATATATATATATATAATATATATATATATCCATCTCTCTCTCCTAATATATATATATATATATATATATTATTTATTTATTTTACAATGTTTTCATAGATCAATGTTCATTATCAGCGACCGCGGTTTCATGCTAAAAGCAATCATCAGGCTGAGGAGCAAGATCCTATGGTGTTTGTTGGAGTTCTTTACTCAATCTTTACTCAATCAATTGAGTAAAGAACTCCAACAAACACCATAGGATCTTGCTCCTCAGCCTGATGATTGCTTTTAGCATGAAACCGCGGTCGCTGATAATGAACATTGATCTATGAAAACATTGTAAAATAAATAAATATTAGCTCTTACAAACTGTGATTGAGCACTGTATTTTCTTTGTTTCATCGCAAAAAAAAATTTTTTTTTTACATATACATATATATATATATATATATATATATATATATATATACCAACCCCTCCGCACGAGCAGGATGTGACACAAGGTCAATTTTTTAAGTGGAGTTCACCAGGTTTGAATTCAGAGTTTTCGTTCTCCTAGACCGGTTGTCTAACCAAGGTTAAAGAGCCCAGTCTGCCCTACTATTTACCCATAGCTGGAGGGAGAGTAGTATTCATACCTTTACCAAGGGTATTAGCGCTAAGTGAAACTCAATTAGCACGTCCAGGATTATAACGGTGTGACGAGTCCATTTTTCATGACTTTAACCATTACACCACGCGCTTCTACATATATATATATATATATATATATATATATATATATATATATATATATACATTATAGTGTACAATACATTTAAGGTGCAATTGTTACCATTGGTTTCTAGGCAGATATATAATACTAAAACTGAGTGAATCAATTATTGTTGCTAAAGGCTTTTTTCTATTTAATTTAATAACACAAAATTCATATCAAAATATTTCTTAGTTCTAGGATTGAGTTATGTTTGGGAAATATCCATTTCAATTGACTCTAATTAGACGTATTTTGGTATTCAAATACTGACCGCTTTCTTACTTTACATTCTATCTGTCACTTTCACCCTCTCTATTTATATCTCGATTACCTCCTCGTTATATATGTTATTTTTTTCTCTGCGAGCGTAAAGTGAGAGATTTAGAGGGTGTGAAATATATTTGTAATGTTAAGTTTGAGAAGCAGTTAGCCTGCAGCTTAAATCAGGTCAAAATTCACCCTTTTTTTTTTTTAGAAATTTTGCAAAATGATTTTAATGTTGTTGTTTTTTAATTCTCCTGCAGTGTTTATTTTTCTTTTTGAATTTAATTCGCTTTGCAAACTCACTTTTCCCCAATCCAATTATCTACCCAGAGCTCAATGTGTGACACTATGTTGTGACAAGTATATACAATATAAAAAAGTATCGAGATTTTGTGTACTTTTTGACACACCTTACTTAAAAAAAGCATGTTTCATTCATTGTTCATTTCTATGTTAGTAAATACAGCTTGAAACTTGGTACTTTTTTAACACACCTTGTATTCTGAAAAAATAATGAATGAAACAGTATTTTTCTCAGAATACAAGGTGTGACAAAAAGTACAACAAATCTCGATATTCTTGACACTCCTTGTATATACATATATGGAGGCACGTGGCATAATGGTTAGAGTCGTGGGAAATAGACTTGTCGACCCGAGTTCAAATCCTAGACAAGGCTGTTTGCATTTCCCATGGCGCTAATACCATTGGGAAAGGTATAAATCCATATATTCTCCCTCCAGCTATGGATAAAATAGTAGGGCAGACTGGTGTCTTTAACCCTGGGTAGGTAACCAGTCTAGGAGAAGGAAAACTCTGAATTCAAAATCCTGAGGTCAGTCGATGATTCGGTTTGTGGCATTCCTTGTGCACCAATTCTTTCTTATCGATTTGCCAAAAGTGCGGAATGTCCAACACAATCCTTCACCACTATAAACAAAACACTGTGTTGGTTGTTCACTGAATGAACACCAATGTGTCGAAAATCGACGAGAGAGTCCATATATATATATATATATATATATATATATATATATATATATATATATATATATCTTATTGTAACAGTTTTTCAAAAAGAAGACATATGAACAATTTTGACACTAGACGAATTCTCTTATTCAAAACGGGATGAGTATTAGCCTGTTGACCGTTAGTCTTCAACAGATTTATAGAAAAATTATTTTTGTGTAATTAATATTGTAAATTTTCTATTTTCTTTTTTTCTTTTTTTCTTTTTTTCTTTTTTTCTTTTTTTTCTTTTTTGCAACATCAGGGTTTTTATTTTGACTTTTGTCTCCGCTCTTAACAACACGGAGTATAAGCAAGCTCTGATGATGATTTTCATAAAATCGAAATGTTGTTCAATATCAGCTATGTTATAAAATGTTTTCACTTTATCAGCATTTTGTGTTGTTTTCATATATATATATATATATATATATATATATATATAGAGAGAGAGAGAGAGAGAGAGAGAGAGAGAATACATAAGGGTGATTGCTGAGAAAGAGTCACAGGAATCCATGTTAACAGCATGATGATGATGATGGTGATGATGATGATGATTTAGATTACCCCGTGAAATATTCTAATAAAAGATAAGACTATGCCCGGTATGCTGTTCTACATTTCTGTAACTCTATTTAATACAGATTGTTTATTTTAATACGACTCCGTTATTTTTTTCATTGTGTTGAGTTAGTTTAAAGTTAGTAAGTTGTGTACAACCTATATATAAAATATATATAACACCCAACTTGCTACAGGACCCTTAAAGATACTACCTCTTCTGGTCAGGGCGGACCTGGGAGTAATGGCGATAAAGAGGTACTCCATATTCCCCAGAATTCTAGAACTGGAACTTCACCATCACATTTAATGTTAAGCCAAAGTGGAGCGGTGCATATCATGGACTGCTTAGCCATCAGTATTGATGATGATGATGGGAAAGGTGATGTACATTGGATGCTTAAAACCATATTCTTAGTTAGTGTTGCATAATCTATGGTAGCATAGATTATTGACAACACTGTAGCGAAAATGGAAAGTTACACACCATTAGGGACCTTTTGACCCCAGAGGCTGGAAAACCCGTAAATCACGTGAAGTTTCGTGAGAGTTAGTTAGATCCTCAGTTCCAGGCAGGATGTTGCCGGAGAGGGATGTCTCTTGTCTTAGCTGGAACTCAACTGCGCGCACTGTGTTAGATATATAAAGAAACTTAGTTAAAAATAAAAGTTGTAAAAAGTAACATGGCGTTGTTGCTTGTTGTATGCATTAGTTTGAAGACCATGATGATGATGGTGATGATGATGATGATGATTTAGATTACCCCGTGAAATTTTCTAATAAAGATTTTAGATGCATATCTTTAAAAATCACTGATCAGAATTGAATGTATATACGAATACGTCTTTTTTTTATATTTTCATTTCTATTTCACTTCGACTTTAAACAATACATGAACAGCAACCATTAGAAAAAGAAAAAAAAACAATAAAAAACAGTATAAATCTGATTACGTAAACGCGATTATATTATTGTCCAGAGGCGTTCTCACATATTCTCTTGTAGAGTGACTACTGCATTCTCACAACACTATTGTATTTTACATTGTTTTTTTCCCCATTGGAAGTTTGAAAACAATAAAATGTTCCATGAAGTCAACTCTGAAGATCATTATGAACAGTTAATGTTAAAGGTAATGTTAAAGATGCTGAATTTTAACTGTGAGATCACGAGAGTGCAGATGCATTATCATGTTGTTAAAACCTAATACATTTATTATGTAAAAAGAAAATAAGAAGGTAAAAGTCAGTCTATTTACGTTGTTGCAAAGTTTTTTTAATTTTTTATTTACACGATTTGATACAGACGTTTGGTTTTAGGAAATTCATTAATGCTTTTTTACTATAGATTTCTGATAACAAGTAATCTGTAATCCACATGTTCCCATCTCTCACTCTCTTTCTTTCTTTCTTTCTTTCTTTCTTCTACGGACACAGACACACACACATACATACATATATATGACAGACAGAGAGAGAGAGAGAGAGAGAGAGGAGAGAGAGAGAGAGAGAGAGAGAGAGAGAGAGAGAAGAAAATTGATTAAAATCCGACAGTGAAATAGAGTATGATTTTTTTAAAGCAACAAAAATAAGTAAAAGATTGACTTGCAGAGACCCGACGCTAAAACGTTTCGGTTTTAATAATACCATCAACGGGGGTTGACATAGTAATTATGAGTCATACGAAAGGAAATTTGTGTACTAAATATATATATACTAGACAAAACGTGACCTGTTGAGTCACGCATTGAGCTCTGGTTAGATAATTGGGATTAGGGAAAAGCAAGTTTGCAAAATGAATTAAATAAAAAACAACGGTCGGATGATTAAAAAAAACATTAAAATCATTTTGTAAGGTTTTTTTGAAAGGAAACCTTTGAGCTAATTTAAGCTACGGGTTGGCTGCTTATGAAACTTATCATACAATTATATTACAAACTCTCTAAATCACTCTATATACACTCACAGAGAAAATCACATATATAAGGAGGGGGTATTCAAGATATATATATATATATATATATATATATATATATATAATATAATATAATAAATGAACATATAAAGGTTTTACATATCTATTTACTTGGTGACAAAGGAACAGTCACAACCATATATATACTGGAAAAGACGTGATCCTTTGGGGCAGCCATTGAGCTCGGATTAGATTGTTAAAAACTCACAATAATGTAATTTATTTTTTAATACATTTTAAACTGTGTTTTGGTCAATTTTGCGCAAATTTATCGTAAACATCAACGCTGGCTAAGATGACGTAAAATCTGTATTTTACAAAATAAATTCATCCCCTATACCACTGTAAATAACCCGAGCCCTTTTTTATCAAAATTACTCTATCTGGCATTAAAAAGAGTGGATATGTCGTAACACAAAACAATTAAGCATCCAACATTAGCAAAAAGAAAACACGCTTGTGAAAGTATATACTTGTTAATTTTCAAAGGAGTGGTGTCTTGAGGATAAGTGGCTAATACGCTACTTTCAAACCAAGGGTAACAATCGCACCTTAAATGCCTTGTACTGTACATATCTTATTATAATGGAGATTGTGTGTTTTTCTGTCTGTAACCGAAACTATATTACTACTCAAGTCACAATTCACTTCGTTATTTACATCACATTCTCCATGATTTTATTTACATTTAAACCTCAATTATTAATAAAATTGCTTCACCTTTTTATTAGTGTTGTCCATATCTACATACAAATAACATACAATTGTATTTATATATACAAAAAATAGCGGTTTACAGTGTGAATGGGAAGGCTAATTTGCATATTGATATTAAAAATATGATTTTATTAAATATGTGCTTAGTATTATTGATTTCTAATTGTTTGGTTTTATTTTCATGAATATAAGCAAAAATCTCTTCAATGAATCTTAAATGAAATCCATTAACAAGAAAAAATAACTGTAATATTATTCTTTACTTCCTCTTTTAACTAAATACTTAAATTAGAAAAAATAACAATGAAAGACGAGAGTGATGGAAGAGTAAATTTCAGATTTTTCGATTATATCCCCCTCTGTTTCAAATCTTTTTATCTGTATTCTTATTTAGTTTCATTAGCGTTTCTAATTTAATACGATATTTCATTACATTAAAACTTAAATACTTGCAACCGGAGGGTGCATATATTTGCTAGTATATATATATATATATATATATATAATATATATATATTATATATATATATTGTCTCAAAAAGTATCGAGATTTTTTCACAAGTACTATTCATAATTTTTTTAGAATACAGTGTGTGTCAAAAAAGTATCAAGTTTAAAGCTGTAATTACCGAGATAGAAATGGAGAATAAATGGAATGTTATTTTTTCAGAATTCAAGGTGCGTCAAAAAGTACAAAAATCTCGATAATTTTTTGACATAGCTTTTATATATATATATATATATATATATATATATATATATATATATATATCCACAGGCACCGTGTGGCTAGACACAGCAACTATCTTCAACCAGGATCGAAACCCGATTTACTTTTCATCAGCCCAATTAGTTAACCTCTAGGCCATTGACAGCTGGCGTTAAGGATCGGTGTTTTAACGATTGAATACATACATTTGTTTATATATTTTACGATCACCAGAGAGATAACATCTGTAAACAACAGACTATCATTGCTATATGCTGGCGGTGAAAGTTAATTAAACTCGCTCCTAGAGAGCTCTACCTGGTTTTGGGAGCATATAATAAGTCATCCACAGACCACGTGTTTCGACGTTTCACGTCTCATCAGTATGGATAGACACATAAACAAACTCCGAATATATATATTCTTCATTTTTTTTATATGTACATAAATCTAAACAACTTCAGTGGAACAACTATTTCGCTATTTGGACGCAATCAATATGGGACAGGTGATTTTTTTAACTCGAGATATAACCTGAAGACTGACAATTGACGAAAGTCTTCACATATTATTTACAATCGATAAAATTAAAATAGGGACATTTCTCTATACATAAGTCTGCAAATTGATTATTTTCCTGGTACTTATTCAATATACGCCAGGGTCGTATTTTATAGGTTTCTCGAAAAATAAACCATCTTCCCTACCCAAAGGACATTGTACAACGATAAATTCGAGCATTGTCTGGCTTTTTTACTTTCTTTTTTTTTTTCTTCTTTTTTTTGCTATCTCGTTCATGTTTTCCTTGATCGAAAATTTGTTTTCGTTATCTGAAGCGACACTGCCTTATACATTACGGATCATTACACTTAATTATTATAAGCCAACTTTACAAATATATCAACCGTTAAAATAAAAATGAAACTATATGCTGCTTCTTTTGATTGTATGCATGCGTCTGTGCGTATGATTTACTGGGGGTTGTTGTTGTTGTTTTGTTACTATGTAAATTTAAAGGAATATAAACAAAATAATTCATGCATCCGTAAGTTAGAAATATGGATTTCAAAGATATACAGAGAACACGGAATGTTTGTTTTCCATTTTTCCATATAAAGGAAAGTGAATTACGCTTCATGATAAAGGTTTGAAATTTACAATGTATGTTTGCAGTATTTCTCATTATTTCCGTCATAGTAAGTAAACAGATAGATAGAAAGAGACAGATATATAGATAGAAAGGAACACAGAGATATCTATATATAAAATAATCTTTATGGTAAGTGCGTGTTGAGTTATAACTCCGAAAACAGATGTCTTTCAGATTTGCAATGTTGCATATACTTCAGTATGTATTTAATTAAGAAACACACAAAACGTAATTACTGACTTTTGCTGATTAAGTGATATAATTAATTAATCAAACAAAAATCAAAAGATTTTTGGAACTCTTCATAATTATTCATACGTAAATTCGGTTTGGTCGAAGGTGAAAATCTAGTATCTACGCCTGGGCCGTGAAGCCACAAAACTTTCTCTCTTGATTCCAGTCTGCGAACTGACCGGGCATTACCTGCCCCCTTGCTCAAAAAGGACAGGACTGGGTTTATTGCTCGGTGCCAGTGAAATGCCAATGTCCCATTTGGCTTAATGGATACTAAAATACCCAGTCGAAGATCTTTAAACAGAATACCGAGTTTGATCATAGCTGGATGACCCATGTTTGGGACATATCCTACCCGTGGCTAACAGCGTTCATACTTGCAACTGATCCTGTCTAACCAAAGTCAATCATGCAACTAGCTTAGCCCTGCAGCTCGCAGCCATTGCTGACGAACCGCAGTTAATCCTGCAATTGCAGACTGTGCTCCAGCTCTCAGCAGATCCTTCCAAACCCGCAGTCGATCTTGGCACTACTGTCCTTGCTCCGAACAGTCGTCGATCCTGCCACTACCAACAACGCTCATACTTGCCGTTGATAATATCTAACTACAGTCAATTCTGCTACTAGCTCAGTGCTCAAGCTCGCAGCCTATCCTCCCAAACCGCAGTCAAACCTGCCACTGCTGACAGCCTTCAAGCTCCTAGCTGATCGTGCCGTTTCCACACTCGAACCTGTCACTACTGTCCTTGAACCGGTCGGTACTCGATCCTGCCAATACTAACAGCGTTCATACTTGCTGCCGATTTTGTCTATCCAAAGTCGATCCTGTAAAGGGCTCAACGCTAAAGCTCGCAGCTGATCATGCCAAAATGGTGTCAATCCTACCACTGCTGAAAGCACTCCAGCTCCCAGCTGATCTTGCCTTACCCGCAATCGAACCTGCCACTGCTGTCCTTGCACCGACCAGCTGTTGATTCTGCCGCTGCTAACAGCGCACTTGTTTGTAGCTAGTGAGGCTTAACCACAGTCTATCCTGCCGCTAGCTTAGAGCTCAGGCTCGTAGCTGATCCTGCCATAACGTAGTCGATCCCACCACTACTGACAACGCTCAAATTCCCAGCTGATCCTGCCTTACTCGCAGTCGAACCTACCATTGCTATCCTCACACTGATATTCTCAGGAGAGACACCTCCGCATCTGACTCATTTGATCACCTAGATTACTCTATCTAACGAATCTAACTTCTTCTTACAGCTGGGTACTTAATGATATCCGATGTAATCCCGATTGAAATGATATCTTGTTTTCATTGTCTCGTCATTTTTCATTCTGAATTACAATTAACGTTGTATATTGGTACTATAAAAATGTATGTGTGGTACTTATAATACGTTAGATGGCCCATAGTACCCTTCTAACGTATGTGAATATATACATGAATAAATCTGAACCAAGAGGGACATATAACAACAAATAAAGACTTTATTGTCTGAGCAGGTGGAGAATGACATACATAAAAATATACAAAACAGATAGAACAAAAGTATTTTGGAATACGAAGGGGTTCTTAAAGAATATGAGAGTCACTTACTGATAGTTGGTGGAGGCAAAGCCCCCCTACTTAATGGACAGAGAAACCACGCTTCCATCTTTTGCGGATGCTAGACCAAGAGAAAAAGGGAAAAGAAATTACCGAGCTGCTGTAGTGTCACCTATTGGCGAAACACTCGCAGCATGGGAAGATACCTCTTTGGTACCCGTCAGACCCGTCCCAGCAGGGACAGACAATTGCTATAGTACTAATACCGATTAATAATTTTTGGGAAGTCCAAAATATCGAAGATACGCCAAATGTTTAATTCGCTCTTATAATTAAATGTACTGTGACTCGGCGATTTTTAATGGTAGGTAAGAGGGGAATCCGATAATTATTCCGTTTTAGCACAAACAATATTGAAAGAATGTGTGTAGAGGTAAATTTATTTACTTTGTCTTCTGGACTTAATTGAACATCATCAATCTTACGTAGCGGTAATTATATTCTCCATCGACAAAACAAACAGTGAGGAAACATTTGATAATTAAAAATCTAATTTTATAAAGTTCCAGTTAAATTGTAGTTTGCAGTATTCACCACTGAGTATGTTTCGAACTTTATATATACTAGCAAATATATGCACCCTCCGGGTGAAAGTATTTAAGTTTTAATATAATAAAATATCATATTAAATTAGAAAGGCTAATGAAACTAAATAAAAATGCATATAAAAATATTTGAAACACAGGGGGTATAATCGAAAAATAGAACAACTGAAACTTACTCTTCCATCACTCTCGTCTTTCATTTTTATTTTTTCTAATTTAAGTATTTAGTTAAAAGAGGAAGTAAATAATAAAATGACAGTTATTTTTTCTTGTTAATGGATTTCATTTAAGATTCATTGAAGAGACTTTAGCTTATATTCATTAAAATAAAACCAAACAGTTAGAAATCAATAATACTAAGCACATATCAAAATCCCATTTTTAATGTCAATATGCAAATTAGCCTTCCCGTTCACACTGTAAACTGCTATTTTGTTGTATATATAAATATAATTGCATGTTGTTACTATGAAGATATGCTTAACAGTATTAATAATGTGAAACAATTTTATTATTAAGAGGTTTAAATAAAAATAAAACCATGGAGAATGTGACGTAAATAACTAAGGAAATTGTGACTTGAGTAGTAATATAGTTTCGGTTACAGACAGACAAACACACAATCTCCATTATAATAAGATATATCTTTGAAAGGAAGGAGAAACTTAACACCGTTATTCCATTCAGACGAGACTTGATTTTGGGGAGCTTTATTAAATCAACTTAGATTTATAAAGGCCCCAATTTTGGTCGAAATAAATTTATTATGGAATAACGGTGTTGAGTTTTTCCTTCCTTTCAAAGATAATATTGGTCTGTATATAATCTAAAAAGATTATTATACATTGAGCTCTCTGTAGTGACTTAAAGATTCACTGTATTTATACATACTGGATCATAAAATAATAATACAGGGTGTCTTAGATATCACATATAGAATCATCCCTTACTACCAAGCTTTGCATACCTCACACACATATATATATATATATATATATATGTAAAAGGATCTTTATGGTATGAGCGTGTCTACCTATAACTCTGAAACCATATGGCATTCAGATGTAAAATATTGTAGATATATTAAAATGCTTATAACTAAGAAATACACAAGCTTTTCTTATTGACTTTTGCTAATTAAGTGATATAATTAATTTAACAAAAAAATAAGCACTCGCTGTATTTTAACGCTAGACGACACCACGACCGACGGATGTTCCAATTACTACTGCGATAATATACCAAATACGAACTTCAGAATATATCCCTTAACCCGGATATATCAGTAACTAAAATAAATAATGAAAATCCTTCAGACCAATGGGTAGCCTTTATTTGAACTACTATTCTAAATGTAACCACCCCTAAAAAATATCGAGTAACGAAAAAAAAAATACTTGGAATACTTACCTTATTTTTTTTTTTTTTTGGGGGGGGTAAAAACAAATTAAACTAACAGATTTTCTAACATTCTAAGTTTACAGAAAAAATTAAATTGGTGCAAACCACTTACGAGTTAAGGGTAATATTTTCTTACATATCTTAAATATACGTATTTACCTAACCCGTTCTGCACGGATAGGATATGACACAGTCGCAAATATAAGGTGTTCACTGAGGATCAAAATCGCTATTCGGTAGCAATGCATTTGTGAGACTAGCTTGCTAACAAGTACACTATGATGGGACGCTCTTATTCTTTACAAAAAACTATTCACCACGCGTAGGATGTGACACATGATATGTGTTGTGGGGTTTCAAGGGGTCAAAATAAGACAAAACGACGGGTAACAAAGGAAAATGTATTAACAAAAGAGTAGACAATTACAGTAAAGAAAAGTGGGAATTGCGTCCGACAAATAGAGTTACGAGCTGACTCGCATTGGCTTTCTCAAACCATAATTGTTCCTGTTACTTATAGTAACCGTCGGCGCATTCCACTATAGTCTATAGGGTATATCACCTATAACAATATGGATAATACAAATATGGATAATACAGAAAGGACAAAATTCATTATTCAGTAGTAAATGATCGGCGAGACTGTCTTGTTCATCATTCCACACCGATAGAATTATCTCTTCAAACCTGTTTGTCATGTGTAGGATGTGACACAAGTGTTACGTAGCCGTTTCGTCACGGTACCAAATAGATATATTTGTTACGTCTTACTCTGGTCTATTCTTCCGGCCGTCTTCTGATCGTCTAGTCTTCTGTCTTCTATCTTCTAATGGTCTCGTCTGGTCTTTCTTATCTGGGGATTCCGTGTTTGGTTTTGCTGGGGACCATTTCTTATCAGAAGCCTTGTGTCATTGTTAGCTTTTAGTAATAACAACAAGACTTCGATTTACTTTTGATGTTAGTTTATTCTGGATCCCCAAGACCAGACAAATGCGCGCGGAGAGTCACATATTGCTAGCTTCTAACTCTGCAACTGACTAACTGCAACTCTACTACTGCAACTGACTTACTGAGTTGCCCACCTTAAACCGGAAAGGGCTTTCTATCGGGGTTCCGTTCTCACGATTCTATCCTCAGAAAGCAAGGTGAGAGTGAGGTCAAGCATTGTCACTCACTCTCAAGGCCATCAGCTGTACTGATCGCCATAAGGATTTCTATACTACCTTAAAAAGTAATAGGATCCAATTAATATGTAACACAAGTAATGGTATACAGCGAAAAAATAACAACCATTACACCACAATGGGACACCATCACTATTTAACCGACACGTTTGCCCTGGGTAGGATGTGACATAAGATTGCAGGTATGAGGCATACAGCATGAATTGAACTTGTCATGCAGTAGTAATCAATTTGCGAGACTAGCTTGCTAACTGCTACACCGCAATGGGCTGCATTCCTTATTTACCCGAATTGTTTACCACGGGTAGGATTTGACTAAGACTGGCAAGTGTTGGGCATCCAACAAGAATCGAATTTGCTACTCAGCATGAACCTTATTATAAGTCGACTTATACTTCAGAAAATGTCATTGTGAAATAAAATCTCAAATATAATTAATCATGTTTATAATGAGGAAAAGTACTAATTTAGTTTTTTGATTTTTACTGATGAAATGATATTATATGATAATTAAAATTGATTAGTAGAACTTGCTACAGTTCTTCATGAGTAAACGTATTAAGACGCATGATATTTCAACATTCCAATTCCATATTCCAACAGAAATAGTTAATTAGAATTCAGTACTAATTGGAAGAAAAAAAAGCTCAATTTTTTGATAACTAAAACAGTCGTGAAAATCATTCAGAGCAATGGGTACCTTTCATTTGAATTACTATTCTAAACATATACCCCCGCCCCCAAAAAATGACGGAGAAATTATATTCTTTTTTATTGTTATGATTTTATGGAGTAAAAAGAATAGAAATTAAACTAATACATTTTCTAACATGGTAACACAACAAGAAAAATAAAATTGGTTCAAACCACTTACGATTTTAGGGTATAATTTTTAAAAATATTTTAAATGTAGGTGACACAGTCGCAAGTCTAAGGCATCCACCCAGGATCGATGTCGCTCTTCAGTAGTAATCAATTTGCGAGACTAGATTGCTAACAATTACTCTATGATGGGACGCCCTTATTATTTACACAAACTATTCGCCACGCGTAGGATGTGACACACAAACACAAATATGTGGAATCCAACAAGGATCGCATTAACTATCCGGTAGTAATGGATGACGTCTACCTTGCTCACCATTACACCGCGGTTGGATGCTCTTTTCAAACCTATTCATCATGTGTAGGATGTGACACAGGTAAGAGGCATGCAAAGAAAAATGGGACGCCATCATTATTTACCCAAGACAATGAATAGGATGTGACACAAGGTTGCAGGTATGGGACATATAGCGTCAATTTAACTTGTCATGCAGTAGTAATGTATCTGGGAGACTAGCTCGCAGACTGTTAGACAGCAATGGGATTCATACCTTAGTTACCCACATTGTTCACCACGTATAGGATGTGACAAAAGTTCAGCTAGAATCAAACTCGCTATTGAATAGTACTGGATTTGTGAAAGGCAATAGACAATGCAATATGTGTTGAAAAGTATATTTATTTAACTTATAAGTTATAACTCTGATGATCGAATTTTACTTCCGAAAATATTTAGAATAAAAAAAAGAGAAGTTAAATAAATATTATTTTCAACACATATTGCATTGTCTATTGCCTTCAAAAATCTTTATATTACACATACGCACAATACTTCAAACATACTATAAAAAAACTTATATATATATATATATATATATATATATATATATATATATATATATAATTATCAGTTTTTTGTTTTAGTTGTTACGTGAACTTCAATAAAAATCGATTGTAAGCCCTTGAAATCGGTATAGCAGTTCACATACCTAGGTAGTAATATCTTATCCGCAGAAAGTAATGTTAATGCATGCATAGGAAAGCCATGGGCTGCTATAGACATATTATCAATGTTATGAAAAGTCTGATATCCCTGAAAACTTAAAGCGACAATTCTTTCAAGGCTACTTGTATCAGTGCTACTATACGGCTGCACCATTTGGGTCCTGACGAAGCTCCTACAGAATAAACAAAATGGGTGATGCACAAGAATGCTGCGTGCGGTCTTTAAAAAATTGTCGTAATAACGCCCCACAAGAAAACAGCTGTAGGGCCATTTGCACCTTATCACGGAAACTAACGGAGTAAACGAACAAGACATGTTGAGCATGCTGAAAATTGCCAAATAAGAAAGAACAAACTCATAAGTGACGTTCTCCCGCATAGACCAGTGCATAGACAAGCTAATGTGGGCCGTCTCGCAAGGACCTACATCGATCAGTTCTGTACGTATTCTGGATGGTGCAAGGAGGAGCTGCCCGAGACGATGACCAGTAGGGATGGTAGGCGAGAGATATGGATATCCTTGTTCTATATCAATGATAGACCAATAATATAATATATATATATATATATATATATATTATATATATTATATTTGGGAGAATATGTGCTTAATTGAAGTCGTACCTAATTTTGAAAGTTAATTAATTAATAATTAATTAATTGGGCGGGCATAATTTCAAAATTAATTATTAATTCATTAACTTTCAAAATTAGTTACCACTTCAATTAAGCACATATTCTCCCAAAAATTGTCGGCTAAAAAATAGGCATATCAAAACACATCGTTTGTGTATTTACTTCTCATATATATATATATATATATATATATATATATATATATATATATATATACTGGTAGAGTTCTTGGGAAGGGAAATTAATTGACGTTTACAGTATTAGCGTAAGCAAGGCTCTCTGTTATTTACGGATATGAGCTCTCTAAGTAACATTTATACGTATGTATGTATTCATCAGTTACAATTCTGGTTCTTAGTGGTAGGTGCTGACAGCCATGGGTTAAGGAATCGGAATGATAAAAAATCAGTTAGAAGTAGTTGCTAAGTCTAGCCACACTGAGCAGACGTAATACGCTGAAACGCGGTGTCTGTGAATGACTATCATATACAAGTTGACATAAAAGTATCGAGATTGAAGCTGAATTTACTAAGGTAGAAATGAACAATGAATGGAACGTTAATTTTTTTTCAGAATGCAAAGTGTGTCATAAAAGTGCCGAGTTTGAAACTGTATTTAGTAATACCAAGATAGAAATAAACAACGAAGGGAACGTTAATTTTTTTCAGAATATAAGGTGTGTCAAAATGTGCAATAAAGTTCGATACTTTTTTGACACACCTTGTGTGCGTATATATATATATATATATATATATATATATATATATATATATATATATATATAATAAAGGGTTTGTTTTTATAGTGTATTCGAAGCATTATGTGTAATTGAATAAGTCGTTTTTTGAAGGCAACAAAATAATGCGATGTATGTTGGAAAAACATATTTATTTAATTCTTTTCTTTTCTTTTTTTCTTTTCTTTTTTTAAACATACTTAATATTTTCGGATAAAATCCATCATCAGAGTAATAAGAAGTCCTCATCCCATTCATGTTTGGTAAAAATCAACAGTTGTTATTAATAGGTTGATGAACGCTGAAATTGAAATTTGAAAGATCGGCTAAGTTCGAACTTAGCCGATCTTTCAAATTTCAATTTCAGCATTCATGTTTTTCCAACATACATCGCATTAATTTGCCGCCTTCAAAAAACAACTTAATTATATATATATATATATATATATATATATATAATATATATATATATATATATATAATATATGTAAAAACAAATTTTTTTGTGATGAAACAAAGAAAATACAGTGCTCAATCACAAATTGTAAGAGCTAATATTTATTTATTTTACAAAGTTTTCACAGATCAATGTTCATTATTAACAGCGACCCAGGTTTCATGCTAAATAGCAATCATCAGGTTGTCGAGCAAGATCCTATGGTGTTTGTTGGAGTTCTTTACTCAATGTCACATTTTGGATTGCAAATAACGTCGGTTAGTTTCGCGGACGCTGTTATAGTCCGGATTTACTAAAAATAAATTTTTTCAAAATTTGCATTTTTTTGTAGTAATGCCAACGAAGTTGCCTCCCTTTATTCGTTAAAAATAGAACATTTGTTTTAACTTTGAAAAAAGTTCGTTGGCATTACTACAAAAAAATGCAAATTTTGAAAAAATTTATTTTTAGTAAATCCGAGCTATAACAGCGTCCGCGAAACTAACCGACGTTATTTGCAATCCAAAATGTGACATTGAGTAAAGAACTCCAACAAACACCATAGGATCTTGCTCGACAGCCTGATGATTGCTATTTAGCATGAAACCTGGGTCGCTGTTAATAATGAACATTGATCTGTGAAAACATTGTAAAATAAATAAATAAATAAATATATATATATATATATATATTGTAAACAAGGTTTGTTTAGAATGGCCTTTTGCCGATAATTTTTTGGAGAATAAGTGCTTAATTGGAGTCGTACCTAATTTAGAAATTAATTAATTAATAATGAATTAGGCGGGAATACCTATTAAATTTATGGCTAAACAAATCGAGAAAAATCAATCTCTGTATGTACATTTCGGCCTATTAGGCCTCATCAGCAGAGCTATAGATCGGAAGACCGCCCTGTGCGTGATTTGAAACCGGACTGCCAAGCTGACAGGCCGATCCCATAACCTCAACACTAAACGAACTTCTTAGATTTTTATGATTTGTTTAGAGTAGGTTAACATTCCACTTCTAGTGACTTTTATGACACGACGATATGATAAGTTGTAAACAAGGTTTGTTTAGAATGGCTTTTGCCGATAATTTTTTGGAGAATAAGTGCTTAATTGGAGTCGTACCTAATTTAGAAATTAATTAATTAATAATGAATTAGGCGGGAATACCTATTAAATTTATGGCTAAACAAATCGAGAAAAATCAATCTCTGTATGTACATTTCGGCCTATTAGGCCTCATCAGCAGAGCTATAGATCGGAAGACCGCCCTGTGCGTGATTTGAAACCGGACTGCCAAGCTGACAGGCCGATCCCATAACCTCAACACTAAACGAACTTCTTAGATTTTTATGATTTGTTTAGAGTAGGTTAACATTCCACTTCTAGTGACATTCATGACACGACGATATGATAAGTTGTAAACAAGGTTTGTTTAGAATGGCCTTTTGCCGATAATTTTTTGGAGAATAAGTGCTTAATTGGAGTCGTACCTAATTTAGAAATTAATTAATTAATAATGAATTAGGCGGGAATACCTATTAAATTTATGGCTAAACAAATCGAGAAAAATCAATCTCTGTATGTACATTTCGGCCTATTAGGCCTCATCAGCAGAGCTATAGATCGGAAGACCGCCCTGTGCGTGATTTGAAACCGGACTGCCAAGCTGACAGGCCGATCCATAACCTCAACACTAAACGAACTTCTTAGATTTTTATGATTTGTTTAGAGTAGGTTAACATTCCACTTCTAGTGACATTCATGACACGACGATATGATAAGTTGTAAACAAGGTTTGTTTAGAATGGCCTTTTGCCGATAATTTTTTGGAGAATAAGTGCTTAATTGGAGTCGTACCTAATTTAGAAATTAATTAATTAATAATGAATTAGGCGGGAATACCTATTAAATTTATGGCTAAACAAATCGAGAAAAATCAATCTCTGTATGTACATTTCGGCCTATTAGGCCTCATCAGCAGAGCTATAGATCGGAAGACCGCCCTGTGCGTGATTTGAAACCGGACTGCCAAGCTGACAGGCCGATCCCATAACCTCAACACTAAACGAACTTCTTAGATTTTTATGATTTGTTTAGAGTAGGTTAACATTCCACTTCTAGTGACATTCATGACACGACGATATGATAAGTTGTAAACAAGGTTTGTTTAGAATGGCCTTTTGCCGATAATTTTTTGGAGAATAAGTGCTTAATTGGAGTCGTACCTAATTTAGAAATTAATTAATTAATAATGAATTAGGCGGGAATACCTATTAAATTTATGGCTAAACAAATCGAGAAAAATCAATCTCTGTATGTACATTTCGGCCTATTAGGCCTCATCAGCAGAGCTATAGATCGGAAGACCGCCCTGTGCGTGATTTGAAACCGGACTGCCAAGCTGACAGGCCGATCCCATAACCTCAACACTAAACGAACTTCTTAGATTTTTATGATTTGTTTAGAGTAGGTTAACATTCCACTTCTAGTGACTTTTATGACACGACGATATGATAAGTTGTAAACAAGGTTTGTTTAGAATGGCCTTTTGCCGATAATTTTTTGGAGAATAAGTGCTTAATTGGAGTCGTACCTAATTTAGAAATTAATTAATTAATAATGAATTAGGCGGGAATACCTATTAAATTTATGGCTAAACAAATCGAGAAAAATCAATCTCTGTATGTACATTTCGGCCTATTAGGCCTCATCAGCAGAGCTATAGATCGGAAGATCGCCCTGTGCGTGATTTGAAACCGGACTGCCAAGCTGACAGGCCGATCCCATAACCTCAACACTAAACGAACTTCTTAGATTTTTATGATTTGTTTAGAGTAGGTTAACATTCCACTTCTAGTGACTTTTATGACACGACGATATGATAAGTTGTAAACAAGGTTTGTTTAGAATGGCCTTTTGCCGATAATTTTTTGGAGAATAAGTGCTTAATTGGAGTCGTACCTAATTTAGAAATTAATTAATTAATAATGAATTAGGCGGGAATACCTATTAAATTTATGGCTAAACAAATCGAGAAAAATCAATCTCTGTATGTACATTTCGGCCTATTAGGCCTCATCAGCAGAACTATAGATCGGAAGACCGCCCTGTGCGTGATTTGAAACCGGACTGCCAAGCTGACAGGCCGATCCCATAACCTTAACACTAAACGAACTTCTAGAAGTGGAATGTTAACCTACTCTAAACAAATCATAAAAATCTAAGAAGTTCGTTTAGTGTTGAGGTTATGGGATCGGCCTGTCAGCTTGGCAGTCCGGTTTCAAATCACGCACAGGGCGGTCTTCCGATCTATAGCTCTGCTGATGAGGCCTAATAGGCCGAAATGTACATACAGAGATTGATTTTTCTCGATTTGTTTAGCCATAAATTTAATAGGTATTCCCGCCTAATTCATTATTAATTAATTAATTTCTAAATTAGGTACGACTCCAATTAAGCACTTATATATATATATATATATAATGCATATTTTACGATGATTTTTTGATACACCATTAAACAAATAAACTAAACCATTTTTTTTAACAAAAAAATATTCAAGGAAATATGTTTGAACAATATAGATGAAATGTATAATCAAAACTACTGTCTAACAAACAGAAATTACGAAAAAATAAAGAAGTTATTTTTTTAAAATCATGTACTTGGTGAAAAATTACGGTGAAAAGAGTAATTAAAAAAATGTAATGGCCTCTTCATTATTGATTGATATACTATTATAATAATTATCTAATTAGTTATCCCCTTCCGGGTTAATTAATGGTCCATACTGATGTAATCGAAATTTAAACTTTTGGGAAGAAAGAATGGGGCGGGGAAGAGGTGAACGAGCAAGGCGGGTAGATGAGCAGGATGTTGTAAAGGATGGGGATGAGGAGAACGAATGAATGAGGATAATGATAACGGTTATTAGGATTATCGGATTAATCATACTAGTTTTAATTGGTAGTTTGTCACTGAAGGTTAAAGTGACAGCAGGTCTCCTCGTGATCACAGTACGATTCTAAATATTCCAGCTGTTTTTAGCAATGATGAGATATTACTGTTAGCATGGACATATATATATATATATATATATAATATATATATATATATATATATATATATATGTGTGTGTGTGTGTGTGTGTGTGTGTGTGTTGTGTGTGAAGAGAAAGGGAAGTGAATCCGACGGTATGTAGTATAGTGAGAAATTTGAACATACCACTCATTTTATTTAAACCTGTGTTTTTTTTCAAATTTCTCACTATACTACACCCACCCACACACACACATACACACACACACACACACACACACACATATATATATATATATATATATATATATATATATAACGTAATAACGCCCAACTTTAAAAAAACATTTTTTTAAATATATAATATATATATATATATATATATATATCTAATCTATAAAACAGAGATTTTGGTATGTACGTGTCGACGTATAACAAAAAACGGGAGGTCACTCAGATTCAAAATCTTGCATACACATTGATATCGTTCTAACTAAGAAAAATTCCAAATTTGGTTATTGATTTTTACTGATTAAGGGATTTAATCGATTAATTAATCCAAAATCACCCAATTTGCGGAACTGTCCGTATATCAGCCCCTCCTGATAATAAAATATTGTCTCTGCCTGCTTATTGTTAAAGCGATAACAGCAACGAAGTTTTGATTTTAATGAATTAATTTTGCAGTCTAAGCCGTTCAGCTCCGAATTTATGGCCTATTTATGGTCCAGTCTTTAATAATTTTTATATCGTTAGAAAGATAAGAAAATACTCTTTCAAAATATGTAATTTGTGTGAGTTTTTATTAATTGAATCATTTTTTACAGCGAGTTAAAAAATTAAAAAATGGCTTCGGATAGCCACTGCCTATGATTATTGCGATACAAGCAGTGCAGTCTATAACAGTCAGATCGGAATCTCTTACCTATTTAGGATTTTAATCTTTAAAATATATTATATCTTTAGTAATAAGATGAAATAGTCTTTCTGAATATGTAATTTGTATGTGTTTTTATAGATTAATTTTTTTTTACAGCGAGTTAAAAAAAAAAATACTACGTATAGGCGATAATACGAATAAGGCAGTTCGGATTCTCTTAGTCTTTCTGAATATGTAATTTGTATGTATAGATTAAATTATTTTTTACAGCGAGTTTGTCCATATTCTTAAATTGTACAGTACACTCATTTTAATTTTAATTTTTGTAATGCATAAAAATTGTAGAAAATCAAAATGTACGCTTTACGGTTACATTATTTAAAAAATAGTTTAATCGTAAATAACAGTATCATGAAAATCAGTTTACGTCGTAAGTACGGTTACATATTTGTATAAATTAAACTAAGATTTTTCATTCGAATAAAATGACTTTTAATTCTTTAATTTATTTATTAATTTTTATTGTTAGAGTTTTAAAGGGTTAAAAATAACAATAAGATTGACGAATTTCCTTAGAAACTGTTTTTCTTTGGTTCGTTAACTAATTATTTTCTCAAACCACGATAAAAAAAAACAAAAAAAACAAAGGTTACTAATACAGACACAATCCGGTGTTTTATCTTTAGTCGAAGGCCCGACTGGAGATAAGTAGTCAATTATTTGTAAGACGAAATTTATTTCAAGTTTATCCGACAATATCCAGTTATTGGAACATTTCAAAAAATTTTTATGTAAGTACGAAAAATTGAAAGCGCTTTGTTTATCAAAATGACATGATTCGTTAGTAAATTACCCAAAAAGTTGATAAAACAAAACAACTAACAACCAACATTTAAATTATTATTCAAAATACAATTTAAAATATTCCTCATAATTTGCCTTACAAATTAAATTTTAAGTTTTATGATTTTACTCTTTATTGTGAAGTCAATAAACATCGCTGAGTTTATAGTGCAACTTTTCAGTTCTGAAAAATTGGCATGTTTAAATAGAGATTTCATAGGTGACATTTGAACTTTTATGAAAATTGATGTTTTGTAATTAATACAAATTTTGTAATAAAACTTAATTTTAACTAGGGGGGGGGTTAGGGTTAGGGTTAGGGGGGGGGTTAGTTTAATGGGAAA
>CM042152.1:40281157-40291157 GCA_023376005.1 Doryteuthis pealeii | reverse complement strand
TTAATAAATTGGTAGATAAAAACATTTATTAACACCATGCGTATTAATGAATTGGTTGAAATAATCTTCATTATTGATAGAAATAGTTTTCTATAACATCATGTGCATTAATAAATTGGTAGGAAAGACTTTCATCAACACCATGTGCATTAATAAATACTGGTAGTGGACCTTCAGACACGGCATTCTAGCATCTATATGATAGAAAGTGTTAGTTTTTTGACGTAAGGGAAATTTGAAGAATACGCTCGGAACAATGATATAGTTGTTAGGGCTTGACATGACCAGCCAATTAATCGGATGAGGCCTCCCAGCTTCGTTTTCGATAAGACAGTGAACAAAAAAAAAAAAAAAGAAACATCTACAAAATATGTTAATATGAACGTAGTTCCCAACACCAAGGAATACAAAAACTCTTGACCTGTTAGATATATCAAATAATCAATAATCCTATCTCTATTAACAGACCACTAATTAGTACTGGTATCCTACTAAACTTCCTTGCACTCTGATAGCTGAGCAGGCCATGACCTGCAACAGTCCACTTTGTCCCTAACTTAGGTCAGTCGGAGAGGTCCCCCGATGAACTGGTTATGTCAATTTCTTATATTATTGTCCATTGTTACTGGCCCCAACACTTTTTATCATATACAAGGAGGGTCAAAAAAGTATCGAGATTTTTTGTACTATTTGACACACCATTGTATTCTGAAAAAATAACTTTCCATTCTTTTAATTTATTTTCTGAATACATGGTGAGTCTAGGAAGTATTTAGTTTAAAGCTGTATTTACCAAAATAGAAATGAATAATGAATGGAGCGTTATTTATTCAGAATACGAGTTGTATCAAAAGTTAGGAAAAAAACCGTGATACTTTTTTGACACACCTTGTATATGTAAGAAGGCGATGGTTGATAGTCTTATTGTCCTGAGTTATGACGTTTAAATTGCATTTAGTGGTAGTTCCAATTATGGAGCTCGGGGAATGTGAAGTACCCTTTATCACATTACTACCAGGTCCACTGGCAGGAGTGATATTCCTATTAGGGTCACATCTATGGAATAAGATAGAAAAGGAGTTTGAAAAAATGTATTTAAAAATGGGTTTGAATAAATAATGAATCCAAAACAAAAAATGAAAAAATAAATGGTTGACATGCCGTAAATCCAACCAACCATCATAACATAATCTAAAACTTTTAACTGAAAACTATTCCCTTACAAATCATTTAAAAAAAGAAAAGATTTGGCATGAAATAACCCCACTGGTTGATATTGTCGTTAAATCAAACCAAACCAAACCAAACCAACTAAACTTAGTAAAGATATAGATGTTTAAAATAGTCGAAATTAAATACGATATTGAAGATGACGAAGAACACATAAACCTCGCCTCAAAGTATAAAAAATAACACAAAGAGAAAAAATTGGAGGTCGGAAGCTCATGTTTCAGATAAAGATTTTTGATAAAATCAGATTAATTATAATATTAAAAACAGGAAAGAGGGGGGAGTGTATAATTCACAGTTGAGCACGACGTCTATAAATTACTCTACCTGCTCGTGGCATCAATTAAACTATCACAAAAAGTGAGCATTTAGTATCTTTTGTCTTGCGTCAGTTTTAATTACTTCTCCATTGTTTTATTGTCAATGTAGAACTAAATTAACAGTTCCTCTAACAAAAACGTGATTATCTGATTAATTCATTTGTTATGCCTTTTTCTTCTACTATCATTAAATTAGAGAAAATTGTTTTCAAGGGCTCTTTGATTCTTTAGTGTTTGTAGAGGTATTTTTTATGATTTGAAAATATTTAACGAGTATTTTAATGAAGTCCTGGCGCCGAAAGCTATGGACGGGACAGCCATTCTTGATGAAAGGCTTTCATCTTTCGTGCGTTTTGAATGTATTGCAAAACTATAATGACACCAAAGTTTATATTCAATATTAATTTGACATTAAGAACTCTGAAGAGTTGAATATGTTCTTTCGTACCCGCTTAAAAAAAAAAAGAAATAGATAAATAAAAAAAATATGAAATGAAAAATGAATGATAAAACGAATACGTATTTTGGTTTGGTTCTTGTAAACAGTTTAATCAACGTGGGTTATCTAATACGAAATTCTATCCTTATAGCAAAGAAACAGTTGTGGTGTATATTAACCCTATATCTGCGGGGCTGTGGGAGTTCATTACTTCCTCATGGTATTTGGTCCGAACGTACACGTAATACCTGTTTGCTTGGTTGATTGGTTGATTTGTACATGTCAGCCCTTGGGTTATTTAATGCCGTACACGGGAGCTATTTAATGCCAAATCCATCGTATGTAGAAAAGTAGTTGGTAAAGATTTAAACATAGCTAGTCGCTGAGGTGATCATGCTTTCCCAAGTGTATTAGACCAAAATTAAACTTTTACCTTGTTTTAACGTTGTTTGTTTGTTTGGTTGGTTGCTAGGTGATTGGTTGGTTGCTCGATTTGATTGGTTTTCGGTATATGTCAACACTTGGGTTAGATTTATTCATTCAATGTAGATATTGAATATGTTTTAGCTCATTTTTTGATCTATTTAACCCATAGATGAGACCCTAACAGGTACTAACGCACTCTGGCGTCAAAGTGGAGCTTGTTGAATAATTGCAATAAAAGGTACTCCAACACTTCTCAAGAACTATAAAATTCGAACCACCTCACGACGAGATGCAAGTTTAGCCAGCGAACACGGCCTGGAGTTCAAATTCCCTTACAACGATGTCACCGTCCAGTGCGTTAGCAAATACACCACCGGGACCCTCATGCCAAGGTATTTAGGAAAAAAAACATTTGAAAAACCGTTTTTGATCATTTATGGACGAAGATTTGGGAATTTCGTAGTTAAGTATTATTCCTTGTTTCCAGTATATTAACGGGGTAAAATTCAAGTTTAGCTTCTGGAAAAATATTTTCAAATATTTTACGGATTTTCAGGAAGTTATTATTCATAGAAAAACTACATTAAAACAGATTTCATAATATTCGTTTATAGCGTTAATAATTTCACTAACATCATTTATGTTTTGAAATTTATTATGCCAAATAAAATTCAAATTAATATGAGAAGAAAAATTATTAACATGATTTCCGACGAAGAATGTCAAATTAATTTTTCAAAATGAATTCAAATGTTTTAAATTGATGTATTAGAGCAGAAAAAGATACTTTTAAATAAAGTTCATAAAAATTAAATTGTTTTTATGAATTTTTTAAAAATGTGACTTTGAATTGTATGTCTTGCGTATATGGGGAATTACCCCTCAGGTCTACTCTCACCCGGAGTGAAAGATATGTCAAATATTTTTTAAATAGTTCAATCAAAGGATCCTGTGACAAAAAGCAACTTATTGTAAACATAAAAATAATGAATATTTTCATAAATCCTTACTCATGTTGCAATACCCCCCATGCCCATACGAATCGAAGGGGTATATAGATTCAGGGTCACGCTTAAATGTGTTTTCAAATAAGATTTATTTGTTTCATCACTTCTCTAACATAAATAGTGTAACTTGCAAAAATAAGGTTTTGAAATTCTAATTATTTAGTACTATCAGCGGCTACCCGGTGTCGCCTGGGTAGAGGGGGGTTTATTAAGTTAGTCCCGCAGATCCATTATACTGAATCGTGAGTTGAACTTGTGGATGCCCCATTCACAATCCCGTATGTAAAAATAACTAGACCTTGCACTGATCCAACTACCTGAAAAAAATTTTAATGTTTACTATCTAATGAATATAAATATTTTAAAAAAAATCCATGGCTGTATCAGTTTGAAATTTATTTTTAATTATCTTCGCGAATATAAATGAAATCTCTATTATTTTTGCTCAAAAACCAAGCCCTCGTGACTATTTGATGTATATATATATATATATATATAATATATATAATATATATATATATATAGATATAATCAATATCACGAGCTTGGTTTTTGAGCAAAAATTAATAAGAGATTTCATTTATATTCTCGAAGATAATTAAAAAAATAAAATTCAAATGATAACAGCATGATTTTTTCTTACTGCTGATGTGTATTCCTGGGATCATTTGAAAAATGTCGGGTCTTTTTAACATCGATTTTCTTCATCAGGCCGACCAGTCGGGTTATCAGACCCCTATTCCCTCCCCCAGCAACAGGCTTTCAATAACCTCGCCTCCATAAGATTACTGCTGACTGTTAGGTAGCTTTATACTACCAGTCATTGAATTCCAGCGTTGAAAGTTCTGTAATCTACAAACTATATATGAGTCTTTGAATATGTAGCTCCGAGTTTGGCGCTAATAGTCTCACTACCAGGCAAAATAATGGTCCGTGGTTAGATTGTTTCTTGTTCCTTCTTTCCCCCTCCCTTTTTTCTTTTTATTATCATTCTGTTTATTTATTATTTACTTGATAACATTAATGAATTAAAACTAATTTGTTGTTTCTTATGAAATAGATTGTTTTAAAATTGATTGGACGATTTTTGCTCAGAAAATTACCTATAAGAAAATCATTTAGGAAATCAATAATACAAGCAAACATTAATTAAGATGAAAAATAGCTAAGATCAACATGCAAATTAGTCTTCAAGTTCATGCTGTAAACATCTACATGCTTATATATATATATATATATATTATATATAGTATATATATATATATAAGTATGTGAGGTGCGTTTGCCTGATTAGTTATCGTCTTAGAAATGGACGGTGACCCATTTCAAATCCTGGCGAAACTGTTTACATATAAATAAAACTGGTAGTGCCATATTACGATTTTTGTGGCCATTTTTCGGCTTCAAAGGAGAACACTTTACATGAGATTCCCTTGTGTAAGAAGAGGATTATCTTTAGTGAATAATTCCCTTGGGTGTTCCTCGCGTATCCTTAGTGTGGGTAAAATCCTTTGGTCTTCCTTTGGTGTTCCCTTCTGTTGGTAGAATCTTTTTTGGTTGAGAAAAAGTCCCTTGGTTGCTGGTCGGTTCTCGTCAATGTAGAATAGTGCAAAATCAACCAGCTTGAAGATCTGTGATTAAATATATAACTAACACTTATTCAAGCTGTTGATTGGGCTGGTTTTTAATCTACACGCCCATGGCAGTCTATACATTTAAGTGGTGATTCCAGGCACACCTTATATACATAAATAATTGGGCACCTCACGTGTGTAATGGTACAAAGTAATCCATCCTAGTGAATTCAGATCTCATTGGTGCCCCATATTCTTGCCTTGTTGTCACATCTAAGCTAAGATTAGATAAATACTATATGTATATAAATTATACAACAGGTATCAGCCGGAAAGAACGAGGGAGACTAATCCATTTTCACTAACGTAGACCAGGGAGAATTTCCAAAACCAATCAAGAATTCAATAAAAACAATTGTCTTCGGCATAAAATAATCCAACACGGGTTGACATGCCGTAAAATCTAACCCAACCAAACAAATCAACAGCCAACACATTTAAAGTAAAACTAGAATAGCGATTTTTATCCAAAAACCTAACGGTTCTGGCAATAAATATCCCACAGGGTTGATATGCCATTAAACAAACCTTAACAAACCAAAATTACCCAGCTGAAAAATAGTCTCGCCTACCTTGCAGCCGATGCTCACTCAGCTACAGACATACAATTGGAGACGCTGACCATGCTACATACGCCCATTCCTATAACAACAAAATGTTTCTTCTGTTCCTTGTATCCTTTGAGGAGTTACATTTCTTGATTTACATAATTACCTATATGCCCTCACAGTTGGGGCGTTGGAATAGACCGACCGCACCACTGCAGAGAAGTAAGACTCTCCCAATGGGGCCACCTCTTGGCCGTAGGTGGCAACCCCGGATACTTAGGCTAGGAGGGCGGTCGGAGAGGCCCTCTCCGATCAATCCGTTGGTCACGTCAAGTCCTCGCACCTATTTGATTGACCCAACCCTATTGTCTTTATGGCAAGTCCCAACCCTTTTTATCATATATGTGCTAGAAGGCGATGGCTGAGGGTCTTAATATCTTGGGAATTATGTTAAACTCTATCTGATGGTGAAGTTCCAGTTCTGTAGGTCTGGGGAATATGGAGCACCCCTTCATCCCCATTGGTATCAGGTCCACTCTGTCGCGGAGTAGTAGTACCTGTTAGGGTCCCATCTATGGGTTAAATAGAAACGTGTTTATAAAAAAATGAGTATCCATTAAGAATGAAATTATTTCAAAACTTTGTCGGCATTTAATGACCCACTGAGGTTGATGTGCCGTAAAACAAACTAGACCAAACCAAACACAATTTCCTCTGGTGTTTATCCCGTTAGTCGCTAGGTGGCGTATCAAGCAGCCTTATGAAAACCGAACCGCAAAAGTCAAAATTACTTTTAAATTTCTACCCTCAACAAGTTAAGACTGACAGACCAGGGGGATTTGTCTCCAGCAAGGAACATAGTCAAACCAGTAAGTGTTTATACATTACGCATTTAAATCAAACCATGAAGAAATTAATCTTATTATGTGACGGAGAACGAGAAAGGAAAAAGAGCAAGACATTGTCTTGCCTGCCGGGATCGAACTCGCATCCTCCCGCATGCAAAAACAAATGCGTTTTGGGCACTGGACGGACGCGAGGTTCGACTGATGTGCCCGGATGTTTGGCTAATATGCCCATAAAATAACAAGTGAGTCGAGCGCTGGGCAGTCAGCAACAGCAGAAGCAGTCGACGACGAGGCGCTTTTCAGTAAAGAAATGGATTTTAGTGGAACAGAAACAAAACTAAATAGGAAATGTGATTTGACCAACAGAGGGTCAGGATTGTGAGATGACTGACAACTCGCTTGTTTTTGATTCCCCCTATGTGGGAGCTTGTTGATTCGAAGGTCTCTTTCGCCCCATATATTTTCCCCCTTCTATATATATTATAATAGAGATTGTCTGTTTGTCTATCTGTAACCGAAACTATATTATTACTCGTCACAATTCCCTAAGTTATTTATCTCACATTCTCCAGGATTTTATTTTTATTTAAACTTCAATTATTAATAAAATTGTTTTGCATTATTAATGAAGTTAGCCTTATCTACATACTAATAACATGTAATTGTATCTATATATAAACAAAATAGCGATTTAGAGTGTGAACGGAAAGGCTAATTTGCATATCGATATTAAGAATTTCATTTTAATAAATACGTGCTTAGTATCATTGATTTCTAATTGTTTGGTTTTATCTTAATGAATATGAACAAAAATCTCGGTGATGAATCTTAAAAGAAATCCATTAACAAGAAAAATGATTATTCTTTACTTCCTATTTTAACTAAATAGTTAAATTAGGAATATTTAGCTATGAAAGACGGGAGTGAAGGAAGAGTAAGGTTCAGTTGCTCTATTTTTTTTATTATACCACTAAATCTTTCAAATCTTTTTATCTGCATTCTTATTTAGTTTCATTAGCCTTTGTCACATAATATATTATTGCTTTAAAACTTAAATATTTGCACCAGGATGATGCATACATTTGTTAGTCTACATAAAATACCCTATACAGAAACGTCTATATAATTCATTCTACGATATTCCTGTTTTTTCGAGGACTCGGTACTTTAAGGTCTATCATATGAAGAACAAAAATCACATTGTAATATATTATCAGACAAATTGGTTAGAAACATCTTTGTTCCTTGCTTGACTCGGGCGATTGTAAAAGAAACAAAATCACTTTTTCGAACATTATTTGTCTTAAAGTTACATTGTGTATCTGAATAATACAATGTTTTTTTCTCTAATAAATGTATTTCTATATTTACATCATTGCAATAGTTTACAAGATCACTGACCATAGAAAGATCACAAGCTGCTATCAGATATTTTATTCCGACACCAAAATGAAAATACAACGAGGATTAAAGTCTAGAATAACAATTAAACCACAAAAGAACAGTCTACATCATAGAACAGAATGCTTAATATTTTAATCGGTTTAATTGCTTGTCAAAATTAAGTATATTTTAAGACCTACAATCCTTTGGCCAAAAATGTTATGGTATATCAAGATCAAATCGAATGTGTAACGACTATTTATTTGAACAATTGAATAAATGAGGATTATGGGGTGTCTCAGGATATTTGGCACCGGACGTAAACGGCTTGCCTTCAACATTCTGGTTTTTAAACTAAATATTTCCTTATTTGCTTACGTAATCAGACAGTCCCTGTATCGTAGTGGTTAAGGAGCTGGGGTGTGGCGTCATAGTAAGCGCGTTCAAACCGCAGTGACGCTACAACGTTAACATTCGGACTTATATTCTTGGGAAAGGTATCTACCCCTGTCTACATTCGGATATATATATATATATATATATATATATATATATATTATATATATATATATACTAGCAAGTATATGCACCCTCCGGGTGCAAGTATTTAAGTTTTAATGTAATAAAATATTGTATTAAATTAGAAAAGGCTAATGAAACTAAATAAGAATACAGATAAAAAAATTTGAAACAGAGGGATTATAATAAAAGATTTGAAACAGAGGGAGTATAATAAAAAAATGAACAACTGAAACTTACTCTTCCATCATTCTCGTCTTTCATTGTTATTTTTTCTAATTTAAGTATTTAGTTATAAGAGGAAGTAAAGAATAAAATGACAGTTATTTTATCTTGTTAATGGATTTCATTTAAGATTCATTGAAGAGATTTTTGCTTATATTCATTAAAATAAAACCAAAAGTTAGAAATCAATAATACTAATACATATTTATTAAATTCGATTTTTTAATATTAATATGCAAATTAGCTTTCCCGTTTACACTTTAAACCGCTATTTTGTTGTATATATAAATATAATTGCATGTTGTCAATATGTAGACATAGTTAACAGTATTAATAATGTAAGACAATTTTATTAATAATTGAGGTTTAGATAAAAATAAAATCATGGAGAATGTGATGTCAATAACTAAGAGAATTGTGACTTGAGTAGGAATATAGTTTCGGTTACAGACAGAAAAACAATCTCCATTATAATAAGAAGATATGCATAAAATAGTCAATTGATCCAATGTATAAAATTAATGCCGATGATTAATTTTCATGAGTATTTAAGTATGAACTAAATTCTTACATAACTGTCGAGAAATACGCATTGTTTACATCATATAGAGGGGAAAAAGAAAATATCTAGACATACTTAAAACAAAGTTTGTTGAGAAAAGAAACTCTTTAAGCGGATAGATGATTTTTTATCTGTTGTTCTGGTTTCTTGAGAGCGGGATGTATGAAAAAACCCAAAAAACAACAACGATGATGTACGTTGGAAAGGGCGAGTGTAGGAAGCTCGTTCAAATTCGGAGTAGACATGATGGCGACTAGAAATGTAGTTAAGTAAAGAAATAGTTACAAATGCGACATACATTTGGAAACACAGGAAAAAGAAGAGTAATATATATATATATATATATATATAATATATATATATATATATATATATGTGTGTGGTGTGTGTGTGTGTGTGTGTGTGTGTGTGTGTGTAGAATTAAACAAAATACACTGTTTAACAATTTTATTTTTATCTTTTCTAGTTTTCTGGCCAACTTTTGATATTTGGGTGGAATTCATGGATAAGTCCACCAAGTTCAGGTCCGGAGTACTTTCGGCACATCGAAGTGCCCAAAGTTCAGGTCCGGAGTACTTTCGGCACTTCGAAGTGCCATCATCAGGGGTCATGTGTTCCAGTTTTTTTATTATTATATTAATGTGAAGGCTGGAATGAGAATAAATGATGAGAAAGGTGTTATAGGCATTTTAAAATGTGTGTACTGCATTGGAAATTAATTTTGTTTAAGGATGGTTTGTATGTTTATGTATAGAGCTTCTAGTATTTGGAGTTTTGTTTATTTTTTCTTTGTGCAGAAAGTGTGTATTTCCGTTAGAATATTTAGTAATTAGAGTGGGGGTTTGAATGTAATTTTAGG
>CM042152.1:40246157-40278657 GCA_023376005.1 Doryteuthis pealeii | reverse complement strand
GGAGATGTGCCTTTTGTTTAATTCTACATATATATATATATATATATATATATATATATATATATATATATATATATATATATATATATATAAGGCGTGTAAAAAATATCGAGATTTTTGTACTTTTCGACATACATTGTATTCTGAAAGAGATAACGTTCCATTCATTCTTCATTTCTATCTTAGTAAATACAGCTTTATACTTGGTACAATTTGACACACCTTGTATTCTAAAAAAATAATTGATAAAAATAAATAAAATGAATATTAAGAAAACCCTCTTTCATGGGGCGGAAGAGATGATAGCCCGAAAGCAAAGATGATTCCAATGATGAGGAGGGGAAATCTATAGTGAACAAGTGGCTCAAAGAACAGTCAACAGAATTCTGCAGGGCAGGGATATATGCTCTCATTCGAGTGTGGAACATTGCTATTGAGGGAAACGGTGACTATGTGGAGAAGTAGGGATGTAATTCACAGAGCATCAGCTTCATTTTGATGTATGATGCATGTTTCTGTATTGGTAATTATACCTGTCCTAAACAAAATGGCATTACCTTTTGACTCACCCTCGTATAACTGAGGTAAGTTTGGAATTCTAATTAGAATCATTTAGATCTTACTGGAGCCGGTTTTTCCGAGTCGGTAGAGCATCCGCTTGGGATGTTTGATACTGATCTCTGTGGTAAAGCATCTTGCGCTCCACCTCAGAAAAACAATCTCCCTGGTCTTTTGCTAGTAGAAGGGGATAGACTCCCTCACTGCTCGGTTGATGCTAACAATAAGTCAGTACTCTTACGTTACTTATTAAGTAAAAAAAAAGTCGTGGGGTGAGTCTACCCCCTTTCCACTAGCGATAGACCAAGCGGATTATTTTAGCGTCTGAGACGGAGCGCCACACCTACCATCAACTCCTCACTTTACCGCACAGATCCCTGTGCTACTCATACACTGAGTTGGCGAGGGCTGGTATCGAACATTCTACAGACTGACTAGATCATAATTGATGGAAGTGTAGCGAAATGGTGAAGGTCCTGAGTTTTGCGAGGACTACTATTAGAAATGGAGGAAGAAGAAATAAGAGGGTGTAAAGGTTTTTAAAAAAATGATGAACATAAAACGGTTTTTCGTGAATTTGACCGGGGCGTGACCCCCCGAATGGAGAATTGAAAGCCAACCGGAAGTTTCGGGTGTTGACCGGAACCGGAAGTCACGTGTTCACGAGGAACGACGAAGAAAAATACCGGGCTCTTTTTGCTTTCCGACAGTGTAGGGTACGGAGGGGCCTCTGGTCCCTAGTGTGGGAATTTAAGAGTGTCCTCTATCTTTTTCTCTCTGCCTTTCTTCCTCTCCGGCACAACCCACGAGACGAGCCCGAAAATAAAAGCTAAGCAGCTTGTGACGATATATTTCTCGCGTTGTACTTTTTTATCGACAAGATGACCACCACGTGCCGAACACCTTTTTAGTGTCGCGAATTTGGAGGCACGTTGACAAGACCCGCTATACAACATATATCGCTTTTGGTACTGTGACCGTATACCGCTACGTTACAGAAGCATCAGTGTAATCATGGATCACTGTTACAAGTGGAGCCCAAAAGTTAATGGGTTGTCTACTTTTGTATGAAGAATAAATACATAGAATATCAAGTAACCAGACTTTCGATATTTTTTTTTAAAGATCTGGGAGATTTTTGAAGATCTTGTGCGCGAAAAATATTTGGTATTGTAACCAATGGAAGAAAGGAAAATCAGTATCGATATATATTTTTTTCTTTCGGAAAATAAAGACAAAAATACATCGAAATCAAAAAGCAAAAGGGAAAATGATAAAAGGAATGAAAAAAAAATATAAAGGATTGAAAATCTGAAGGTATGTGAGAGACGAAGAAGGCGGAGGAAAGAAGGAAGAAAAAAAAATTGGGTGGTGCAGCGTTTGGGTGTCGTATCGATTATGCTACAGTGGCTCGCGTAATTAGCGTGACGACTCTGACATAGATTGGACAATTAATAATGATCGATTAATTATTGATTAGAGTATGGAAACAAATGATTTAATTAGGAAGTCAACAAAGTTACTACTGAGTCAGTAAGAAGTCGAAAGAACAAAGACATTTTTGAAAAGAAAGAAAGTTCAAAAGAAGTTGAGAGAAAGAAAAAAATGCAATCTCTACGCACAGCCATAGACACACTGAAATATGCACGAATAAATATGCACATATATTTGCAAAGGCTTGTCAATACAGACGTATACATGTCAAATGTGTTCAGTGAATATTCATATATAATTGTGGAAATTTCAACTGATATTTTGTCTTGGTATATGATTTCGTATATATATATATATATATATATATATATATATATATATATATATATATATATATGAACGTTAACGTCTGTCTTCCTGTCTGTAAATATGTTCGTACAACCAACGAGTGCACGTCCTTTTATATGGGAAACTTGGTGGAGACTAGCAAAAACCAAAGTTCAATAAAATCCACGCCCTTTGTCTTGGTATATGATTTCAATTATCATTATATATATATATATATATATATATATATATATATATATATATATATATATATATATATAATTTGAAAATCTGGCTTTTTGGAGCATTGTTAAGTAAAGTATATTATTATTTATATTTTTTAAGGCAATTACAATGCGTATATCGTATAAAATTCGATAATTATTGAAACAGCTGTACGGTGTTCAATGTCCCGCGTGTTATATGTCATGATTATTTTCAATAATTATCTAATCTTATACGATATACGCATTGAAATTGCCTTCAAAAAATATAAACAATAATATATATATATATATATATATATTATATATATATATATATATATATATATGGTTAGGAGGTTGATTTAGAAGGCTATCACAATGCAGGTGTAAAGAAAAATTAATAATACGGTAACAATGATGTTGTGTGTTAACCTGTATTTAATTCTTGAATGTTCGAGATAATATCTCTTTTTCAAAAGTTCACTGGAACTGAAGCAGTTTAAAAAGAAATGCCATAACTAGACTGCTTCAGTTCCAGTGATCTTTTGAAAAAGAGATATTATCTCGAAAATTCAAGAATTAAATACAGGTTAACACACAACATCATTGTTGCCGTATTATTATTTTTTCTTTACAACTGCATTCTGATAGCCTTCTAAATCAACCTCCTAACCAATATATATACAATGCTTCAAGCATATTATAAAACTCTCTCTCATATATATATATATATATATATATATATATATATATAATATATATTATATAAGAACGTTTACTTCTGTCTTCCTGGCTGTAAATATGTTCGTAAAACCAACGAGTGCACGTCCTTTTATAAAGGAAAATTAAAGACCAGTAAAAACCAAAATTCAATAAAATCTACGTCCTATTTTTGTTCGGCTGGCAATGTGGTAAGATTTATTAATAAAGAATAAAAGATGTACCCCTCATTTTCCCCTCATTTAAACTTAAATAAAAGCTAAATGAAAAATAATAAGGGTATAAATCAATTTTATATTAAATCAATAGAATAATGATTGAAAAATAAAACATATTGATAGAGGATAAAGCATGATAAAAAGCAAATAAAAGTCAAACAAATGAAAAATACTTACAAGAATAATAATAAACTCATACAACATAACAAGAAGAATATATAAAGAATAAAAGATAATAAAAGAAATAAATAGAAAAATAATTTCATAAATATACAAGGTACGTCAAAAAAGTATCGATATTTTTGTACTTTTTGACAAACCTTTTATTCTGAAAAAAAAAATAACGTTCTATTCATTTCTCATTTCTATCCTTTTTAAATACAGCTTCACACCCGGCACCTTTATGACACACCTTGTATTCTGAAAAAGAAATTAACGTTAGTTTTATTGTTTATTTCTATGTTGGCAAATACAGTTTCAATCTCGATACTTTTATGACACACCTTGTTTATATGTGTGTGGGAGTGTATAATATTTATTTTTTAACTTTCTAGAACCTGAACAACTGTTACGTAGCGCCTTTTCTTTCACGGCACTAAATAGACATAAGTAACGTAGTGGGTTTTTCACTGCGTCTTCAAAGTGCACCAAAATGCACTATTAAATTCACACAAGTCGCTTGACGATTACAAGGCATGTAAACTTCCAGCGCATGTTTACACCACTCAAAGAATCCAGTAGTTCTTTGGTCGGTCAAGGGGGATATCACCTTTCGCACTCCGCGTGTCTTTCTGGCATCGAGTTTCACGGCCGTGGGTCTTTAGTCACGGTCAATTAGACTTGCTGACAAGCGTCCCTCTCTGTACTATTTGTTTGGGGCAGAGATTCCATTCATAAAAAGAATATACCGTATTTGTTTTTTTCAGAAGTTTATTATAATAAAAACTTCACTGCAATTTTTGAGAGAGAGAGAGTCCCTATCTCTGTCTTAACAAGATTTAACTGGATTTAACTTCGGGTTTAGTTCTTCGTAAATTTCTCCGTGACAAGCTTTTCTTAACAATAATAACAGGCCAGCGCTTTTCGTCCTCGGCGACAACAGTTTCCAATTCCGTACGGCCTCGACTAACTCTCGATCACTGCCTCTCCGGCCGACTCCTCTAGCTGACTCTAACTAACTAACTGACTGACTGACCGACTGACTGCCTAATCTACTGGTACGGGTCTCTTTATATAGTCTATGAAACTAATTTTCCAGAAAGATCTTTCTCTGGAATGTTCTAGCTCGTTCTCGACAGAATAGAATGTTTGAAAAGTTCCAACTCATTCTGGTCACACAGAGTTCTCGGCCTCTAAAATCAGAGGACCATTTGTCGTCCAAAAGACTGGATTTTCATTAATCGTAGACTTATCGTCGCCAATATCTCGTTAAAAGATTTTATCTTTCTAATTCTTTTTCGGCCGATTCCTTCAAAGGCTATCCAAGTAAATATCAGAGGATTGGTAGTACACATTTTTTAAAAGGCCACAAATATAGGTGCTGGGACGGCATTATGTAACACAACGACAGGTAGCTCTACTCCTATTTACTAATCATACACACAGATAAAGTGAAATTTCTTAACAATGATGTGTTTTAAACGAGAGGACACCATCAACACAGAAAATGGCAAACCTCTCAATTAGTAGATCTCTTCCCACACCTAGGTAGCAATAACATCTACAAAAAGTGATGTTAAGAAATGATTTTGTCTTGGTATATTATTGCACATGTTGTGTAGTCACGGCACCATAAAAAAGCTTATGTAGCATTGTGGTAGACCGGGCAGCTAATAGGTCACAAGCAACATTCAACGTAGGTAATGGGTTCCAAAAGAACAACATACGAAAGAATAGTGGGTTGCAGATAGACATAAGGTGTTGTTTATTTCTCACTCGCTCAGTGTGGCCTTTTCAGTGAACGATAGAAAGAGTAGATCAATCATGAATTCCATTCATTACCACTTTCTCGCAACTTACAAGCCTAGTTAAAACATTCCATTAATGAAGGCCGGCTGGGGCGTTAGAATGCACCGACTGCACCTCTGCAGAGGGGTAAGACTTCCCCGATGGGGCCACCTGTTGGCCGTGGGTGGCGACCCGTGATGCTTATGGATAGAGCCCAGGTGGATGAGCAGTTCATGACATGCAATACTACTTTGACCCTATCTTGGGCTAGACGGGCGGTCGGAGAGGTTCCAGTTTTGGAGGTTTGGGGAATGTGGAGCACCCCTTCATCACCATTGCTCCCTGGTCCACTCTGACCCGGAGTGGTAGTACCTGTTAGAGTCTCATCTATGGGATAAATAGAAAAATGTATTTATCAAAAATTGTATTATCCATTAAGAATTGATTTATTTCAAAACTTTATCGGCATTAAATGACCCACTGAGGTTGATATGCCGTAAAACAAACCAAACCAAACCAAACCATTAATGAAGGAAGAAAAAAAAACAATGTTCGTCTTCTTGTGAGACACAAAGCGAAAGAAAATGAGGGCCTTTACTTCCGCTTGTGGTCTCGGGTGAGGGAAGAGACCTATCCGTTTCCGCTCGTCTGCAGAAAATTAGGGACTTCAGTTTTTTTTCAAATCTAGTTCAGGGGTCATTGATCGGTGGCATACATTAAGTCTAAGATTGTAAAAGCAGTCTGAGGCCGCTAAAAATATTATTTTCTATTTTCTTATATTTTCTCTTTCTCTTTACACAGAAATTTGATTGCAATTTTCTTTTAAATTTAAATTTTCTATAGACCGATTAATAAAGTTGCAAGTGTACATTATATTTACTATATAACATCAAGAGGAGCCCGAGGTGTAATGCTTGTCATCGAAGGAAATTCACACAGCAATATAAGTTCAATACTGGACGAGGCTGGTTGCATTTCATATGGCACTAATACACTTGAGAAAGGTATGAATCCAACTATTCTACCTCTAACTATGGGTAAATAGTATGGTGGACCAGGATCATCAACCATAGTATGGTAAATGGTCTAGATGAAAGAAAAGTTTTTTATTTTATACAAACCTGGTAAAGAGTGTAACAAAAGCTAATTCTTACACCGCCCTGAGAGTATTTAATTTTGTGCAGGTATTCCTATAATTTATTACTTAATGTTATTTTTTTCTTGTTGCAGAAAATTAGTAGATAAATGCACTGTGTAAATTGCAACATATAATCTGAGTTTAAATTGTAAATACTATTTACACAACGTACATATGCTATATATATATATATATATATATATATATATATATATATATATATATATAGACTAATCAAATTTTTGGATAAACAGTCATTTTATTTTTGGTTGGGCGGAGAATTTTTCAACATATCCTCGTGATGTTTATCCTGATTACACATCGTCATGGAAGAAAAAAAGGAGAAATAAAAACACTAATCTAGTTCTTTGTTTCTTCCGTATCACAGACAATAATACCAAACACAAAAAATATCTAAAAATACAAATACATATAACGCTATGATTAAAGAAAATATAAGATTGGTCCCATTGTACCTTATCAGTGTTTGTAACTTTATTTTAAAAAAAATCTGATTGATGAAAAATGGTTAGGTCTATTTTTGATGTCCATTGGTTTCCAAAAGATAAGAAAAAAGAAAAAACATTGAATAAGATCTTGTCTCGTCTGTGGTTAGTTGATCAATGTAGTTTTTATTTGGTGCTGTTTGTTTTTTTTAAAAAAGGTTGTTCATGTTAGACCTAATGATCATGTCGAGTAGAGATTGTCCAGCAAGAGTGTTTGAGAAATTGTATGGTGTGCAAAAGATGAATCAACTCCATCTACGAAACCTGAGGTCAATTTTGGGCGCATTTTTGTCAAACTGAACAATCATAAACATAATGTCAGATTTCGTTCCATATTATTAGAGGTTGAATGAAAGGTTTTCCATTATTTGCCTCAGGTATGTCTATCCGTAATTGAGTATATATATATATATATATATATATATATATATATATATATATATATATATATAGACAAAAAGACACATCTACTGTTTAACAATTTCATTTTTGATCTTTTCGAGTTTTCTGGCCAACTTTTTAATGTTTGGGTGGAATTCGTGGATAAGTCCACCAAAGTTCAAGTCCCGAGTACTTTTGGCACTTCGAAGTGCCATCATCAGAGGTGATGTGTTCCAGTTTTTTTCTTTTGTTTTTTCTTCTTCTCCTTCCAGCCTCTACATTAATATAATTATAAAAAAAACTGGAACACATCACCCCTGATGATAGCACTTCGAAGTGCCGAAAGTACTCGGGACTTGAACTTTGGTGGACTTATCCCCGAAATCCACCCAAACATTAAAAAGTTGGCCGGAAAACTCGAAAAGGTCAAAAATAAAATTGTTAAACAGGAGATGTGTCTTTTGTTTAATTGTACATGTATAAATGAAAGAATGCTGCACAAATACACACACACACACACACACACACACACACACACACATATATATATATATATATATATATATATATATATATATATATATATATATATAAGAGACAGACACTGTGATAGACAGAGATTGGGGTAGAGAGAAAGAGACAGTGATAGTGTATCACCTATATCAGGGCACGTCACGTAGTGTAATTGTTAGCAGGCTAGATTCGTATACTTTTGTTAGTGAGTTCGATTGTCCATGGGTGCCCCCTACTGCTGGCCTTGTACCACATCTGAGTTACGCTTAGTAAAAAAATATATCGGAGACTCAGTAGAGATTTCAAACGTTAAACACTCTATTACTACCACCACTAAATATACACAGATGTGATGGGTAATTGTTATATATATATATATATATATATATATAGGTGGCTTACCGGTGAAAATGGGCACGATCGCTGGAGGTGCAAAATTCAGAGGTTAAGTCAGCGATAAAACAAATACAAAGTGCTCAATACGAAGTAGACCAAATTTATTAAGAAATGGATACAATAGAAACCTACTCGAGTTTCACCACAAGAATCTTCAGGGTTAAATCCACTGAATTAATCGAGGTACCGATTAATTGCAGCCGATCACACGTGTGTTCACTGTATAAAATGTCACTGTATAAGATGTTACGTAACATCTTATACAGTGAACACACGTGTGATCGACTGCAATTAATCGGTACCCGATTAATTCAGTGGATTTAACCCTGAAGATCCTTATGGTGAAACTCGAGTAGCTTTATATTGAATCCATTTCTTAATATATATATATATATATATATATATATATATATATATATATGGTGTTTGTGAGAAGTTTGACAGTTTCCTAAGGAAAAAGAAAAAAAATGGTCCGTAACTACAAAATTTAATGGATTGTTAAGAAATTCAACAGGCATGCACATTACATTTCTGTCAAAAAGTTCCACTGACAATAAGCGCCATTTGCGTCGATCTCAGCCTCAATCCTGCTCCAGAACCTGTATTATGGTATATATATATGCGCTTTTTGGGTATAGTTTATCATCATGATATTTGAATATTAATATATATATATATATATATATATATTAAAAGTAAAGTAAAGTCGTCGGGGCGGCCTAATGTCGGTATCAGCCATGCAGCGAGGGAGTCTATCCACTTTTCACTAGCGCTAGACCAAGGAGATAATTTTGGCGTCTGAGGTGGAGCGCCACACCTATCATCAGCTCCTTACTTTACCGCACAGATCCCTGTGCTACTCATACGCTGAGTTGGCGAGGGCGGGTATCGAACTAAGAACCTTGTGGTTTCTAGCCGAACACTCTACCGACTGAGCTAACCCGGCCCCGTATATATATGTCTGTGTGTGTGTGTGTGCGTGTCTCTGCGTGTGTGCAGATTTTTTTTTATAGACATGTATATGCCAACCCCTCCGCATTTTTAGGATAAGGCATATGGTCACTTTCTTATTGTTTAATATATTTTTAATTTAAAAAAGTTAAATCCTGGGTGATTGTCTCTGCATTTGACACAGTGCCAATACCCTTGGGATAGATATGTATCCAACTATTCACTCTCCAGCTATGTGTAAATTGTACTGCAGTCTGGGCTGTTTAATCATTACATTGACACTTTCAAAGTGCCAGATTATTTCAGTGAGAAATAAGTTTTATAGGGTTTCTGTTAATGAGTGCCAACAATAAGGCCAGTAATGAAATCTTATTACAAATCCAGGTTCACAAATCCAAAACGAAAGAATGAAGTCAGAAATCCAAGAGGTAAATAAATAAATAAAACAAAAAGGGGTAAAAAATCCAACTTTCAAATCCAAACATAACAATTTCACTATTGCTAAAAAAAAAACAAAAAAAAAAACACTCCCTGCCAGAAGAGACAAAATTTGCAGTCAGGGAGAATAAAAAATTAAATTTAAAAAAAATATTTTTTAAATACCCTATTTTCAGCTATACTTAAAATGGTAAGAATCTAAGATCTATTTTTTCCCTTCAGTGAATCACATACACAACACAAACACTTTTTTGAGGTAGATGATTTTCTCTTCTTTCGCTACATATACTAAACTATTACCATTACTAATAATGATTGTTCTTAAATTTAACCTGTTATGCTGGAACAGGTTTTTATTCCTTTTCAAAAATATGAAATTGCTTTCTAAAAATGTTATTAAAATGATGAAAACAACAATATCCGTTATATACTTTCTATATCCTTTGGATTAAAATTGTAAGAGCTGTTGATGTATAATGGTTATCATTGTAGGAAATTGATACCTCAACCAGTTCCTGAATTAGACTGTTTACATTAGGTAACGGGAATGGGAGATGAAAAACTCTGAATTCAATCTTCTGGGATTCAGACAACGAATGGTGACAGAAGTTAAAGTTAAAGAAGTAAAACACAACACAAACTTAGAATTCGAATCGACATGTATTACGTGTGTACATAATAAATAGTTGCAACTTTGGTTTGTCTGCGGGAATGTTATATAAAATAATAAATAGTCCACTTAGCTGCAATCCTGAGGTAGGGTGTGTTATCGGAGCCCCTTAGCTACGGCTATCTGTTCGTTCTGTTGAATATAAGAGACGCCCTATTTCGTCGTCCGACTCAGGTGCTGGTGAATCAGAAAGAGGAAGAATTTGCCTCTTTGGCTTTGCCGCCAAAGAATGCTGGCTCGTGATGGTTGGTTGATAGCGAGGCTCGTAGCACAAGGACGATAACCCCTACCTCAGACATTTTTACAATCTTTTCACTTAAAAATTACCTTGTGTCACATCCTGGTCTCTCAGATGTGTTTGTTTATATATATATATATATATATATATATATATATATATATAATATAGTCATCTACAGACACAGTGTTTTCACATTTACGTCTCATCAGTGTGACTCAACTTTAACAGCTACCTCTAGCCGGGAGCAAAACCCGACTGACTTTTCGTCAGTCCAGCTGCTTAGCCTCGCAGCCATAGGCAACTGTCAGTAAGAAGCAAACAATTGATTGATACATACTTCCGTAGATGTATGTTTACAATCACCAGAGAACTCAAGCCTGTTAACAACAGAAGAGTAATCCCGATCTTTCATCATCAGTCAGGCTCTTTAACCACTTGGCCATTGTCACCTAAAAATTGTGATTTTAACTACTAAATACATACATCTGTATATATGTAAAGTCTGCCAGAGCGTGCTCCATCCTTTTCCTAGGAGAGCGTTTCATTTTTAAGCTTGGCGGTCGTCAGCGAAATCCCATCCAAAGTGCTCACTCAATCCACTAGGGGATGGAGCATATATATATATATATATATATATATATATATATATATATATATATATATATTAGGTTGTTACAAAAATAATGGCCGATTTAAATACATACATTTATTGTTGAAACATTAACATTAGAAATGTTAAAATTAGTCAAAATACGAGCCTTGGGCAGCTATGTATCTCTGCCATCGATCTACGTGGTCATTTATTCCACGTTGGTAAAAAGTTATTGGATGTGATGCAAAAAAAATCTTAACTGATGATTCCACCTCTTCTTTAGATCGAAAAGTTTTACCATTTAAAAATGTACTTAAGTGCCTAAAAAAATTATAATCAGTAGATGAAATATCGGGAATATATGGAGGATATGGTAAGGTCTCATATCACAAGTGACTATTCGGTCAAGAGAGGGGTCAGTGGTGTTACGCAAACAGAGCATCGAGCACACTTCAAAACGCCTAAGTTTTTGGTGCTCATTGAGCTCATGGGGAACCAATTTATTGAGCCTTTTCACCTTTCAAATACTCTGTAAATGGCATGAAAGTGTCCGAGTCATCTCTCTGACACTTTGTCGTGGATTTTGCTCAACAACTGCCTGCCATTGTTCATTGTCAAGACTGCATGTACTGTCTTCATCTTCAAGACTCTCATCTCCATTGCAGAATTTCTGGAACCACCTTCGTACTGTCCGATCACTTGTGGATTCGCCTCCCCATGTTTTGTTGATATTGGCAGCAGTTTCGGAGGCATTGTGCCCAAGCTTGAACTCATGCATCATAAGAAGGTGAAGGTCATGTTTAGGAATGTTTATCTTTGAAGGCTCCTATTTTTCAAAAATACTTTCTATCTGATAATAAATTAAATTTTATTTTTGAGCACACATTAATTATCATATATGCTAAAATTCACCTGAAATAAACAACAAATATTATGTTAAAATGACATTTCAAAACCGAGCATTTCAATCGGCCATTATTTTTGTAACCACCTAATATATATATATATATATATATATTAAACAACTTCCAATTCCTGGAAGCTCTAATTGCTGACCACCCACATTGCTCAATTTGTTTACGAAGAAGCTCTTCATATGATATGAAGAAACACCACCGGCATCTTTTTGTGACATCTTTTTTACGAAACAGCTGTCGTTTCAGAAATCAAAATTTTAAAACATTAATCGTTTTTGTTTTACTTTGATTAAATAGATTTTGCTAGTCACGTGTGGACATTTCGTTCTCTAGATATCATTATCAGTCAGCGATACAGTGAAATGTATAAGACGATTAACCCTACTGTTTTCTTTTATCTCATTTGTACTTATTTACCAACCCATTCACACGAGTAGGATATGACACAAAGTCAATCTTTTAGGCGGAGTTTAACTTCAAAGTTATAGTCTATTTAATGTTTTTTGTTATTGATTCCTAAGATGAAACTTTTATAATTTTATTTAACTTTTAGTATTAAATAGGAGCTCCTATGTCAGCGAAGTATTTAGACATATGTAATAGTATAATGGTCAAATTATAATTTAAAACCAAACACGATGACACTAATTTGAGTGGATCATATTCTTTTAGAGTCTATATCATATCATAATGGAGAGTCGGTGTCTGTCTGTCTGTACCCGAAACTTCGTCACCACTAACGTCACGATTTCCCCAGTTATTTAAGTTATATTCACAACGATTATGAAATAGTCATTATTTAATCTTAGTTAGCATCTTATTTATTAACGATGGCTTTATTAAAGTCTAGCTGAGTTAGATTTACCGCAAAACGGCCCATGTTATTAATGCATTTAAAATACTGAAATATATGCTGTATAACTCTAAGAAAAAAAAAAGAATTACTTAGTATAAGGTGGGAATAATTGGCATAAAGACTTTAACACAACCGGGATCAAAAATTGATTATTTGCTATTATTGATTTCTAATACTGTCATGTTATTCCCAGACGTATTAGAATTAACTCTATATATAATTTTCCAAAGAAATGAATCAAAATAACATTAAAATAGGTGTAATATTTTTATAGACTATCTTATTTAGTTTCGATAATCTTTCCAATTTAATATAATAGTTTATAACATTAAAACTTAAATACAGGCGCCCAGTAGGGGGCGTACTTTTGTTAGTAATTCTAATTGCAAAAATACTGAGATACGAATACCTTGCGTTTAATAAAGTTTTTTTTGTAATTTCAAAGGAATTATATTAAAAAACTCATTTCATTGTTTCTTTATGCAAATTAGGAGACATTTTTCTTCCTTTTTGATGACATGAAATGTATTTGTTTTAAACTGAATATTTTTCCATTATATATTCAATTTGAAGAGCTTTTAAAGAAAGAAAAAAAGGAGATAAAATAAATTGTGTTTGTAGAATAGGCAGAGCAATTATGTAAACTAAACAATGTAAAAATAATTTTTAAAAAAACACTATAAACAAAATTGAAACAAATATTCTGCAAATATTTTTAAGTAATTTGAAAATATGTTTCTTTTCGATTTACCTCTGAAATAAGATAAAAACATTCTTCATATCATCGCCATGTTACTTTATACAGCGTAACAAACTCGTGTGTGTGTATGGGGGGGGGTTACACTACTACTCTGTCACGAACAGGATAAAACCCATGGTCAGTTAAATAATGGACCATTCCATTGTTATCATTAAAGAAAAGGGGAAGAAAAAGGATATACTACACAGAAGAAACAAAGAGAGTACGGAAAATGTAGAGAGAGGGAGTGAGCGCGTGGATGCTATAACTCTAATCTGTTTCAATCAAAGATTATGAAAAGAAGGGAAGAAAGAAAAAAAGTGAGAGAGAGAGAGAGAGAGAGAGAGAGAGAGAGAGAGAGAGAGAGAGAGAGAGAGAGAGAGAGAGAGAGAGAGAGAGAGAGAGAGAGAGAGAGAGAGAGAGAGAGAGAGAGGGTTAAATAAAGACGATTACACCTTTTACACTTTGAACTATTGCGCAATAGCTCTTACGTAAAAAAAAAGTAAAGTCGTCGGGGCGGCCTAAAGTCGGTAACAGCCAGTCAGCGAGGGAGTCTATCCCCTTTTCAATAGTGCTAGACCAAGGAGATTGTTTTAGCATCTGAGGTGGAGCGCCACACCTACCATCACCTACCTTACTTTACCGCACAGATCCCTGTGCTACTCATACGCTGAGTGGACGAGGACCGGTATCGAACTAGGAACCTTGTGGTTTCTAGCTGAACGCTCTACCAACTGAGCTAACCCAAACATATCAAATAATAATCAAACATATAATTCCGTGGTATATCCACGGGTCCTGCTAGTATTTGTGCTAGAAGGCAGTGGATGAGTGTCTTCATGTCCTGGGTATGACGTTAAACTCTATCGGATGGTTAGGTTCCAGGTTTGGGGAATGTGGAGCACCCCATCATCACCATTTCTCCTAGGTCCACTCTGATCCGGAGCAGTAGTACCTATTAAGGTCCTATCTTTGGGATAAATAGAAATTTGTTTATAAAATTGAGTTTAGAACTTTTATTGGAAACTATCGCTACAAGTGTTTCCAAACTTTGAAAACATTAAATGACCCACCGAGATTGATATACCTGCTAGTATATATATATAAATATCCGCCGATAAAGGGTTAAATTGACATGGCAAAATCTGCCAGTTAAATAATTTAGCATCAGATTTATAAGTAACCTGTTCATTTACGTAGGGGCATGAAGGAAATATTGATCTCGATTGAACAAGGTTTAGTGGATTTTCACTATAATAGATTTTTGTGAACGTTTTGAAAGAAGACCTTCTTCATATTATGTTTTCAGTGAAATACAAAAGGACCAACCAATCAAAAACATTGAACCAAATACAAAGTAAATACTAGATACAATATATTAAACTCAGTGCTTTTTAACTTGATCCCTCTAATAGTTTTTGTGTGGTTCTTTTTGAGCACGATGGTCAATGTTAGCACTCGTAAAACTCAGGATATTAGAGCGGAATAAACGTCAGTTTACTGGACTAGAATCTCTTCGATACAAAAATAACCTTCATAAATATCATTTTTCTACTTCGATTGATATTTGGCTTTACGACTGACGGAGTCAATTTCCAAATTCAAGACTACTTTTTTTTACATATGGTTAAAAGTCAGCTGCATGTCCATCCTTGTGTTCATAATTTTCGAAAGGTTTTTTTTTAATTACTGACATATATCGCCCTACAAAAAAAGAAGATTTCTTAAGAAAAGAGTTTTCTATTTACTTTCCTGTGTAAATTTTGCAGAGAATTCAAATATGAAAATTGAACGTTTTTTTAATAGGAATGTTACGTGTAGATATAAATAGATGTAATATTTTTTAGGGTGCACACACTCACACAGCACACACACACACACACACACACAAAACACACAAACACACACACACACACACACACACACACACACACACACACATATATATATATATATATATATATATATATATATATTATATATATAATATGTGAAAAATCTGGAAATATGTAACCCAGCGTATTAGTATATTTTTAAAATATTTCTAATGATTTTTATAGTACTATATTCGCTGTAGATCCTATAATGTGAATGTTGGTAAATAATAATAATAATAATAATAATATATAATATATATATATATATATATATATATATATTATATATATATATATATAATATATATATATTAATATGTGTGTGAGTGAGTTTGATGAGTAGGATGAGACACAAGGTCAATTTCTTAAGCGATTTTTAACAGGTTTGAATTCAAAGTTTTTCTTCTCCCTAGATTGGTGGCCATTTCTAACGATTATAACCATTATGCTATGTGCCTCCACAATACATGAATATATAGCATTCTTATACACACACACACATATCGTGCTTAATATACACATTGGGATAGTTTGGGATTTCATTTACAATTGTGTTTTAAAATCCACTATGTGGTACATTTTTGTAATTATGCAAGTCCACTTGAGCGTGTCTGTGAAAATACATGATGGTCATTACAAATTTAAAGGACCAACCAATCAAAAACATTGAACCAAATACAAAGTAAATACTAGATGAAATATATTAAACTCAGTGCTTTTTAACTTGATCCCTCTAATAGTTTTTTTTGTGGTTCTTTTTGAGTACGATTCCTACGTTGGTCAATGTTAGCAGTCGTAAAACTCAGGATATTAGAGCGTGTCCATGTCGTTCAACAGTTGTGGACCCTCTGGTGGCTAGTTAGTCAAATTTCGTACTTGAAGATGCGGTCAAACACATTGCAAGGGAAATTCCCATCTGCATTCCTCCATATGAACCCGCCCAGTCTAGGTTAGCTAAAAGAAAACTGGTCACGAAGCCATCGTCTTTCGCACACGGAAGGATGCCAACAACAACATCAACTAAAATTTGAGTATATCTCTATTAATATTAATTAATAATGGTGATTGTCTGTATTTCTGTCTGTAACAAAAACTATGTCATAGCTCACGTCACAATGTTCTTATGCTATATACACCCAAAATTTGAGTAAGCAATTTTAAAAATTGTTTTTTACTCTCGTCCTTTTTTTTTACAGTTACAAGAAGTTAACTAAAAAGTTTACAAATAAATAAATACCTACGATTTTGTGGAAAATTTATGTGGAAAATATTCAAAATAATTGTTTGATTATCACATGCATGCAACATTTTATTTGAGAGGGACGGGGCTCAGTTTTCATTTCAAATTGTTTTATTTTATTTTTACTCCTTTCATAAATATGAGGATGTTGCTTGCTTGTGATACAAACCCTCTGACATTGAATTTTTAACTCCCACCCTCTCAGGCAATGTCTTTCAAAAATTAATTTTTACGACGCCCGGAGGGTGTTTTCTGGTGCCAGTATTAATAATGGATATTCGCTTCCGGTTTTTGTCTGTAACAAAAACGACGTCACTGCTTACGTCACATTATCCGAAATCGTCATAACATAGAATAAATACACTCAAAATTTGAGATTGCAACATTAGACAGTCCTCATTGTTTTTTAAAACAAGTTTTAATAGATACATCCCCAGTATTATATATTTATATATAGTTTGTTTTATTTTAATAGATATTTATAATTAATAGAACTTAGTTTCGATTTCAAATTGTTTTATTAGTTTACTCCTTTAATACATTTGATGATTTCATGATTTATGGTTCAAACTCTCCGACATTAAATGTTTAACTTCCACCTCCTCAAGCAATATCTTTCAAAAATATAATTTTACATCGCCCGGAGGATGTTTTTTTTATTTTGCTAGTTACAGTAATAAATCGCTGGCAACCCACAAATTAGGTAGCAGTACTCCCGACGAAAGAGTCCCTTATAAACACAACAGTAGCATGGCCAAATCGATAACAATAAACATAACAAGAACAAATTGAATTGTGAAATGTTAATGTAGGCAATTCGAACGAACATTTGCTTTAAAAGGAGTCAATTCCCCAAACATAAATATTAACCCCCTTGAATTAAAGTAGTGAATTAACCCGACAGTCGGCTTTGACAGACATTCATGAATAATTGCGGCGGGGGAGGGGGCAAATTATAGCGACTGTTTCTTTAGAGAACTCATTTCCCCTAAAATCAATATTCCGCGTATTGATTAATTTTTAATAATAAAGTGTCATAATTTCTTAAAATATAATTCAATCTATTAACAAACAAGAAAAAAAAACTCTGAAAATTACCACTATGATTAATGCCAAATTATACATTTTTTAAATTGGTAAATTATTTTTTTTCTAAATTGACAATGAAATCGTATAATTTTGTCAGAATCAATGAAATTAAAAAGAAGACGAAATTTAGCGCCGAATAGAATAATAAAACCGTTATTACAATAGAATTAATAAAAGAAAAAAGAAATAAAAGACTTCTTCTTTTTTTTCATATAAAAATCAAACTGTGATATAGAAACATTAGAGAAAAATAGGGAAGAAAACTGTGGCTTGAAAAAGTTCAAGGCCGAAAGCATAATTCTCTCTTTACTTGAAATAATATGACAAATTATATTACAGAGATACAATAGATTCCATCTCGAGCGAAATGAAAATAAAAATATATTGTAAAATATTTAAAATTTAGTATTGACTAGATTTTATGGTCAACAGACGACTGGCATTTTTTTTTGTTTTTGTTTTTGTTTTTTGCATAGATTCGAGCATGCGAAGGCGCGTGCACGCTCGCGTACAAACACGCGCGCGCATGCGCAGATTTATGAATAATTGCTGTCTGTGAATGATTAGATTATCTTAAAAAAATGTCCTCCTGTCATTGAGGATGGATGCATATTATCCTGCATATAATATTTATTCAGTATTGTTTAATCTATTTAGCATCTAGCCTTGCTCTTTTGTTTTCGGCTTTATATCATAAGATCTTTTGGAAAAATAATAGCCGATTTTATTGCCTATTTATATGTTAAACATGTCCATTATTTAACAAACTAACACGGAAAGATACCAGTCTGTTCTGCCTTTCTGGGGGTTGCGAAGAGAGCAAAGAAAATGTTCAAAAAATAGTTAGCCACGTAATACATCCAGTTATTTACTAAGCTTAGCTGTAGCACAAGGTCAGAAGTAAATCCCTTACCCAGTGAGTATCGAACTCACTAACAATGATTTGCTAATATAACTTGCTAACCATTACACCACGAGAGGTGCCGCTTTATTTATATAGAAATACGCGTATTCCCAAATCTTCCGTCTGTTATTAAGCTGCAACAACCGCTGGGTAAAGATGAGACCGTCCAAATCGTCCAAGATCTAATGCAAAAGTATAAATCAAGATTATCTGGTGTCGCTTATCCACTGGATTCTTATTTCCTATGAGTTCCATCACCTCAGGTAAAAAATGGAACATTCCGTGTTTAATATAAAAAAGGGTATACTAAAAATGTAAAAAGCAACACAGCATCTCATGTGGTGTAATTGTTAGCAAGCCAGATTCGCAGACCATAGTTAGTGAGTTCGATTCTCACTGGGAGTCCTATAATCTAATCCTTTTGCCACAGCTAAGCTTAGTAAATAACTATAATAAGAAACAAAGAAAGAAACACCGTTCAAGAAAGCTACAGAGAGGGGGTGAGACCGCGAAAACAATAACGCTAATCTGTTTCAATCAATGATGAAAAGAAGGAAAGAAAAAACGAGAGATAGAGAGAGATAGAGATAGAGATAGATAGATATATAGAGAGATAGAGAGAGAGAGAGAGTTAAATCAAGATTATTATACTTTTCACATATTGAACTGATTTTTCAATAGCTCTTATGTAAACATGTCAAATGTTGTAATAATCAAATTATAATACTGTGGTATATACAGAGGTCCTGAAGGCTATATGATAATACTGGTGTTCCTACTAAATACGACCGTGTTCATCTTGCGACACCCACTGGTTAAAAATGAGACCGCCCAATTGAGTATTGTCTAAATAATGGACTATTCCGTTTTCATTATAAAGAACAATTTATAAGAAAGAAAGAAAGAAAGAGAGTAGGCGAAAGATAGAGAGCAGAAGCGATAACGCTAATCTGTTACAATCGGACATAATGAAAAGAGGAAAGAAGGAAAGAAAGAAAAACTAGTGAGAGAGAGAAAGTTAAAACAGGATTATCATACTTTTAAAATGTTTAAATATATTGTAATAACTCTTAAGTAAACATATCCAACGTTGTAAATATTAGTATTATCTGCGTTATTCGGACTATTGTTCCCATCTTCATTGTTATTCGTTCAACGTTTCGGCCGATATGCCCTCCGGCCTTCTTCAGGTATTTCTTGTCGGACTCGGGAACCTTCTCGGGCTCGGGAACCTTCTTGGACTCGGGAACCTTCTTTTCGAACTCGGGAACTTTCTTGTCGTGATACCACAGTCTGTCTGCCCTATGTGAAAGGCTTGGCTGAAAAGATTCAAAAGATATGTATTCCCTACGACATCAGGACAACATTCAGGAGTGACTCAACTCTTCGTAAACATCTCCTCCGAGTCGAGCCCCCAACAGAATACAACATGACCAAAAAGTGTGTGTATTCCATCCCATGCAGCTGTGGCAAAGAATACAAAGGTGAAACATGCCGCCCACTGAAAGTAAGACTAGAAGACCATCGTAAAGCAGTGGTCCGAGGAGAAATAGAAAAGTCAGGTATGGCTGACCATATATGGAATGAAAAGGGAAACCATCTGCCCTTATGGGATGAAGTTAGAATAATAGATAGAGAAGAACATTGGAAGAGAAGACGCCTCAAAGAATCCACACATATGATAGGCTGTACTGGGCTATTAAGTAGACCTAGCATAGAAATAAATACAATATGGGAACCCATAATTAAGAAGGTTAGAACACATTGAGAAAAAAAAACAACACAATATGAACCTAGGTAAAAAATCATACATAAGTAAATACCCAGTTAGTAGTACCACCTTGTCGCGAAACCTGGCGGCAAAGGAAGATAACCCTTTTGAATATAAGTCCATCCCAGCAGGGGCAGACAATTCCTACAACCATTAGATGCGATTCAATGTTATACCCAAGACACTAAGACCCTCAGCTACTTCCTTCAATCACGTATAAAAAGGGTTGTGTCTAGCCATAAGGGCAATAGAGTTGGGGCAATTATATAGATGTTAGTGTTTGACGTAACCAACCAATTGATCCGAGGGAGCTTCTCCGACCGCCCGTCTTGTCTAAGTACGGGCCAAAGTGGAGTGTTGCATGTCATGGACTGTTCAGCCACGAAGAATCAGTCCTTAAGTATCATGGGTCACCATCAACGACCAATAGGTGAATTTATTTGGGTGATTTTACTCTGCAGATGTGCAGTCGGTGTAGTCGTCGGCCCCAGCCGTCGCCGACCTTTTGTAGAGGATACGGTGAGTGCATACTAAGCCTGGAGACAGAGCGATGCATAGCTGAAGTACGGATGACGCACAATAACACATTTTAGCAAAATTATAATGCTCTCTTTAAAATAGTATTTTTTAACGGATAAAACAGTGGACGTGTGGTGTGTGACAAATTAATAATCTAATAGAACCACCCTGTCGGCTCGGGCGTTAGAATGCACCGACTGCACCTCTGCAGAGTGGTAAAACACCCCCAATGGGGCCACCTGTTGGCCGTGGGTGACGACCCATGATGCTTAAGGATAGATCCCAGGTGGATGAGCAGTTCATGACATGCAATACTCCACTTTGGCCCTATCTTGGGCTAGACGGGCGGTCAGAGAGGCCCCCTCCGATCAATCGGCTGGTCACGTCAAGCCCTAGCACCTATATGATTTTCCCATCTCTGTTGACCTTATGGCAAGCCCCAGCCCTTTTTATCATATGGGTGCTAGAAGGTGGTGGCTGCGGGTCTACATGTCCTGGGAATGACGTTAAACTCTATCTGATGGTGAGGTTCCAGTTTTAAAGGTTTGGGGAATGTGGAGCTCCCCTTCATCACCATTGCTCCCTGCTCCACTCTGACCCGGAGTGGTAGTACCTGTTAGGGTCCCAACTATGGGTTAAATAGAAAATGTATTTATAAAAAAATTGTATTATCTATTAATTGATTTATTTCAAAACTTTATCGGCATTAAATAACCCACTGAGGTTGATATACCGTAAAACAAAACAAACAAACAATTTAATAGAAATCAAGTTATATAACGTTCACTTTCGGACGAATACCCTTGGGAAAGCTATGGGTTAAATCGTACCACTGCTGTTCTTCTACAGAGATGGATTTGGCTTTAAATAACCCATGAAGGTTAATATGGCAGTAAAAAAAGAAAAAAAAGTTTGTAAGTCGGCTTCTGGTCTTCAGTAGTGGTGCATAAATATCAACTTTTATCATCTGATTCATCCGACCCAGTGGGACGGACGTCTTTTTTATGTCATATTTGCATCAAACTTTGTGTATCTGCAGCGAGATTTATGAATAATTTAAGGGTTCATGAGAGGAAAGGTTCTGGTGGTGGGGTTGTAGGATTGTGAGGGACGGCAGTGATCTGTAAAGATTATGCTATTGCAAAAAAAAAAAAAAAAAAAAAGCCAAATTAGTAGACATACTTGTTTTTTCTTAAAATATTCACTTGCCAGACCTAAAAGGATATACCACAGTATGATAATTTAATCATTACAACATTTGCTATGTTTACCTAAGAACTATTGCTAAATAGTTCAATATGTAGAAAGTATAATACTTTTGATTGAACCATCTCTCAATCTTTTTTCTTTATTTCCTTCTTTTCATATTTTCATCATGTTCGATTGAAACAAATTAGCGTTATTGCTTCAGTTCGCAGAAAAAAAATTAATAATAAATAGAAAGGGTTGAAAGAAAGAAACTGGGGGAAAGATATAGAGAGGGTCTCTATATCTTTCCCCCAGTTTCAACCCTTTCAACCCTTTCTATTTATTATTAATTTTTTTATATGTAGCATGTCTTTTTTCTTCCATTTCCTTATAATAAAAACGGAATTGTTCATTATTTGTCTGACGTGACGTCGCTCATAAGAAATAAGTCGGCGGATAAACAATACCAGATAATCTGCATTTACAATTTTGCCTTTCATCTTGGACGATTTGGACGCTCTCATTTTTAACCAGAGGGTATCGCAAGATGATAGCGTTCGTATATTTAAGGAACACGAGTATTAATACATAGATATATTTTTTAATCATGCGTGAAAAATGAATGAGAAATCAGTCTTCGATCGCTTTCTTACTCCCTCCTCCTTTTTGAAGAATAATTCGGCAGATTATATGTGAATGCTTGTGTGCGAGTGGACATAAAAAAACTGAAACAATCGAATCAATCAATTATCTAAAAATCGATAATTATTGAAATCCAGCAATCAAAAATGAAATTACGAAAAGAGGTGTCATCAGCGGATATGTGTTCCTACTTTACCATTGATCGATATTGATTATTTAATTTTTTTATTAGGATTTGATATTCTCTGACGACGATAGAGTTCGACTTCTTTGAGGAGATTTGAATATTTGGTCTGCTAAATTCTGTTGTTTTCAAGGAATATATTTGATGATTGCACACAGGGGAAAGTAGAAATAAAGCGATTGGGAGGGGGCATTTTGAAAGACTCCTTATCTAAAAATAAAACAAAAATTAAAAGATTGGACGGAAAGGAAAATAATAATAAAATAATAATAATAATAATAATAATAATAATAATATGTTAAACAAAAACACAAACACACATGTAACTAAAGAGATTAAAAGACAACAGCAAATTAAGTTGGAAGAAGTAAAACAAAAGATATAGGCTATAGAAGGAAGACTCAAAAGGTACCGAGAAAGAACTAAACAGTACAAACAAAATAGGACCTTCCAAAACAATAAAAAGAGATCTTACGAACAAATTAATGGAGCAAAAACAAACATTAGTGAACACCCAAATGCAACAGAAGCAGAAAAGTTTTGGAGTAATATATGGATGAAGAAAGAACATAATAAACAGTCAAAATGGATAAGTGATATTAAGAATGAACTGATGGAAATTGAGGAAGGACCTGTAGCCAGTGTTCATGTAATTACGCTTAAATCTGTAGTCAAGAAAGTAGCTAATTGGAAAACACCGGGCCATGATGGCATACATGGATTCTGGTTCAAAAAATTTACGTCTATCCACAAAAAAAATGGCCCAGCAACTGAACAGATGCCTACAAGAAACGGAAGTACCCGAATGGATGACAAAAGGGATAACTACACTAATTCAGAAAGACCCACAAAAAGGAAACTCCCTAGCAATTATAGACCAATAACGTGTCTACCCATGATGTGGAAAATTCTGACTGCAGTTATAAAAGAAGAAATATACTTTCACGCAATTGGCGGAAACTTCTCCCAGAAGAACAGAAAGGATGCTGCAAGGAAAAAGGTTATATAGACCAATACATTCTTAATGAAGTAAAAAATAGACGGAAAAATATTGCTATGGCCTGGATCGATTACAGAAAAGCTCATGACATGGTCCCACATACTTGGATTTTAGAATGTCTAAAAATGTACAAAATTTCCAACAACATCATTAACTTCATAAAAAAATCCATGGAAAACTGGCGAGTTCAATTAAAAGCTGGAAAACAATCCCTGGCAGACGTAAAAATCCAAAGAGGTATCTGCCAAGGAGACTCGTTATCACCACTACTCTTTATTATAGCAATGATGCCGCTCAGTCATATACTGAAAAAATGTACAGGGGGATACAAATTCTCTAACTCACAAAAAAAGATAAACCACCTTAAGTACATGGATGACATTAAAATGTTTGCAAAAAATGAAAAAGAATTGGAGAGCCTAGTACAAACTATTAGAATATATAGCCAGGATATAGGGATGGAATTTGGAATCGAAAAATATGCTATGCTTGTAATAAATCGGGGTGAAAGAAAATTAATGAATGGAATACAACTGCCAAATCAGGAAACAATAGAATCTCTTGATGAAAATGAAGGCTACAAATACTTAGGAATTTTAGAAGCGGACAATATCATGTAAGAATATCTCAGGAGAACTAGAAAACTTCTAGAAACGAAACTTAACAGCAGAAATCTGATCAAAGGAATTAATACCTGGGCTGTCCCCATTATAAAATACTCAGGACCATTCTTAAAATGGACAAAAGAAGAACTCAGACAGATTGACCAAAGGACGAGAAAATTAATGATTTTGCACAAGGCTCTCCACCCTAGAGATGATAGAGATAGATTATATGTGTCAAGAAAGGAAGGAGGAAGAGGACTTGCCAACATAGAGGAATGCGTAGAAACCACAATCCAACAACTTGAAGATTACACAAGAAAGAGCAAAGACAAACTACTTATGGCGGCCAACAATAGTAGAAACGACAGATGGACAAACAGAAAAAACGACAAAGACTAAAATCAAACATGGGAAGAAAAACAATTATATATATTTACCAACCCCTCCGCACGAGCAGGATACGACACAAGGTCAATTTCTTAAGCGGAGTTCAGCAGGTTTGAATTCGGAGTTTTCCTTCTCCTAGACCGGTGGCCTAACCAAGGTTAAAGAGCCCAGCCTGCCCTACTATTTACCCATAGCTGGAGGGAGAGTAGGATTCATACCTTTCCCAAGGATATTAGCGCTAAATCAAATGCAATTACCACGTCCAGGATTTGAACTCGGGGCGACGAGTCCATTTCCCATGACTTTAACCATTACACCACGCGCTTTCTACAATTATATGGACGCTTCAAACGAAAAATAGAAGAGGTTGCACATCAAATGACTTGGACATGGTTAAGAAAGGGAGACCTCAAAAGAGAAACTGAATCACTTATAATTGCTGCACAAAATAATGCCATAAGGACTAACTACATCAAAGCGAAAATTGAGAAGACACAACAAATAGTAAATGTAGACTTTGTAGTAACAGAGATGAGACTGTAAACCATGTACCATGCGAATGTAGCAAACTAGCACAACGGGAGTACAAAACTAGTCACGCCTGGGTTGAGAAGGTGATCCACTAGGAATTATGCAAAAAATTAAATGTTGACCATACAATAAAATGGTATATGCATAAACCAGAATCTGTTCTTTAGAACGAAACGCATAAAATTATCTGGGACTTTGAAATAAAAACGGATCACCTTATCACATCAAGAAGACCAGACCTAGTGTTGATTAACAAAAAAGAAAGAACTTGTCAACTGGTGGATTTTGCGGTTCCAGTAGATCACAGGGTGAAGCTAAAGGAAAATGAAAAAAATGGACAAATACCTGGACCTTGCCAGAGAACTGAAAAAGTCATGGAATATGAAAGTCAAAGTGATACCAATTGTAGTAGGTGCACTTGGAACGATCCTAAAAGGATTGGAAAAGGGTTTGGAAAGTCTGGAAATCAGAGGAAGGATTGAAACCATTCAGAACACTGCACTGCTGCAATCTGCCAGAATACTCATAAGAGTCCTGGAGACCTGAGGAGACTTGCTGTCACTCAGACTCCAGTGGAATACCATCAGCTAACAGTGGTGTGAAAACTCAAAAGGAGTGAATAGTAATAATAATAATCGCACCAATTGCAATTGCTCTTGGAACAGTCCCCAATGTTCTGGAAAAGAATTTGGGTGAATTGGAAATAAAAAGAAGAATCGATACCATCCAATCTACAACACTGTTGGGATCGGCTAGAATACTCAGTATAGTCCTGAGGAGAATTGCTGTCACAACCTTCAGTAAACCACCGACTATGGCAGGTGCGAAACTCCATGATAAACGCAAGAACAAAAGCACATCACTCAATAATTCCCGGGCCTAACTAATAAAACAACCTTTAGGCAAAATTCGACTTTATTCGTCAATATAGTCTCCTAGAGTGATACATTGATTCCAACGCTTCTCTAACAATACGACCTGAGCGTTCAGCATCATGTGTGACTGTACGACCGCGTTTAAATTCAACATATCACCTCTTAACCGTTGTTTACGACGGAGCAGAACTGGAATAACACTTATCCAGACAATACTTTGCTTGAATAGCATTTTTCCTATCAGAAAGCAATGCTTTATCAACACACGAAATTCAGATTTTTCCATTGTTTTTCTAATTTTGCAGCAGTAGTTTCACTAAAATAACTGTAATTTGGAAACTAAATGGGCTCAAATTTTGACACGTGCAATTTAAAGGTTAGTACTTCATAGAAATGATGAATTTTTAAAATTACTTGCGCCATCTATGTGTCAGGCCCAGGACTTTTGAGTGATGTGTTATGATGTGTGAAAACAGCCGAAACTGTTAATCATGAAATAAACGAATGCAGCAAAGTAGCACTAAGCCTAGGTACGACTGGGGGCAAGGGGATCCACTGGGAATTGTGCAAGAAATTAAATGTTCACATGACAAGTTACCAAAGGTTATATGCCCATCATGTCAGGTCAAATGTTATATGCCCATCATGTCAGGTCAAATGTTATATGCACATCATGTCAGGTCAAATGTTATATGCACATCATGTCAGGTCAAATGTTATATGCCCATCATGTCAGGTCAAATGTTATATGCCCATCATGCCAGGTCGTACAAAGTGCTATGGGTATTATGTAACCACGTACTACCTGCTTCATAGTCGGATGATCGGCGATAAAACCGGTACGCCAACCGAGTTTGCCTGGTGAGGAGGGTGGCTAGAATCGCAGCAGGATCAAAATCACAACCTGTGAAAGGGCGGAGGTAGCATCTTGCTCAACGGCCAACTAGCAGATGAACGCAAGAATATACCTGGGTTGGTATCCAGGTGCATAATAGTCTAAATAATCCAACGCTGTCTAGTGGGTATACTCTGGAGAGGAAATTGCTAAGGGAGAAAACCCTGACAGAAATCACGGCTTGGACTCCGTTAGGCAGTTCAGCTTGTAAAACAATATCTGGGAAACTGAGGCCGAATGTATTGGTTCATCATTTCTTCGGATCACGGCAGAGAGGAGGCCCTGACGCCTGGGTAACCCAAGGCCTCCATACATCTTCCCAAGCTCATATATGCTCGAACCAGAATCCGTTCTTGAGAGAGAGAGAGAGAGAGAGAGAGAGAGAGAGAGAGAGAGAGAGAGAGAGAGAGAGATGTAAAAAACATTATCTGGTTCTCATAAAAACAGACGGATCACCTAAGTCCAGCCAAAAGTTATCACCCCCCCCCCACCGTATGATTCGGATGTGACACAAGTTTAATATCTTATAGGGAGTTTCATACGTTCTAATTCAGTGTTTTCCCTCTTCTCGACTTTAAGTCTAAAGAGCCCGGCCTATCCTACTATTCACCAATAACTGAAGTTAGAAATGTTGAATACACACCTTCCCCAAACTTATAAGCACTGTATGATATGCAAACAGCTTCGGTAAGGATTTGAACACATATAGCCGTTTCCATTTCCTACGAAGATAACAATTAAACCACGTGCCCCCACTTGCTTCACGTACAGAAATTCAAAGCTGACTCTTTCTCATGTGAGCTTCGAACTGCATTTGACGGGTAATTGAAACTCACTACATTAAAAAAAAATAATAAATAAATAATTTTTAGTAAAATTATTATAATATTAAAAAAGCACAAAAAACTCTTAAATAATCATTGATTTAGCTTATTATCGGCAGAACCCATATTTCTATAAGAGCTACCATAATTATCATTGGATGATATTTAATTGGTTTACATTTTCGCAGATATCATTCATAGCATCCATGTATATCTATTTATCTATCTCTGTCCATTTATAGGTTATCTATCTATACCCATCTCTCTCTCTCTCTCTCTCTCTCTCTCTCTATATATATATATATATATATATATATATATAATATATATATATATTACCATTGATCTTTGTATGCATCTCAGTATGTTTAATGCCATTTATTTCATTTGTTAATTTATATATATATATAATATATAATATATATATATATATAGATAGATAGATAGATAGATAGATAGATAGATATAGATATAGATATATAAACCATTGATCTTCTGTATGCACCTCAGTATTTTTATACCTATCTATCTTATTCTGTTCATTTATATATATATATATATATATATATATATATATATATATATATATATAAATATATATATATATATAATCAGTCCATTGATATTCTACCTACCTATCAATATATCTATGTATATTACATTAACGTCACAAAGACCCTGCTGATGAGGTGGAAGGGAATATCAGTGGTGAATCAAAGCTATCGTGGATTAAAATTTGATATTAAATCAGTGCAAAACCAGCTTTCAACAAATCTAATTATTTTCATAATCTGTATTCAATTTTATTGCCACATGACCATTTAATAGTTTAATTAAATGAGTATAATATATTCAAAAATTTCTTACTAAAATGCCTATAAGGCAAGTAACTGTCAATTCCCAAGCACTGTTGACTTCATGTCCACGCTACCCTAACACACACACACACACACAACACACACACACATGTATATATATATATATATATATATATATATATATATATATATATATATATATGATGGACTCTCCCGTCGATCGACGTATGAGTGTTCATGCAATGAACATCCACACCGTGATTTGTTTATAGTGGTGACGGCTTGTGTTGGACCATCCACACTTTTTGGCACAGTCGATAAGAAAGAATTGATGCATCAAGGGTTGCCACAAACCCAATCAACGACCGACCTCAGGAATTCTGAAATCAGAGTTATTCCTCTCCTCAACTGGTTACCTACCAAAGGCAAGTGCTACTATTTAACCCATAGCTGGAGGGAGAATATATGGATTCATACCTTTCCCAAAGGTATTAACGTTATGTGAAATGCCAACAGCTTCGTCTAGGAATTGAACTCGAATTGACGAGTCCATTTTCAACGATATATATGTATACATATATATACATATACATATACATATATACATATATATATATATACATATATATACATATATATATATATACACACACACACACACACACACATATATATATATATATATATATATATATATATATATATATATATATATATATATATATATATATAAATGAAGCCATAAATGGTACAAGGAACGAAACATATACGGATTATGTTGTAGAAATATCTAATGTATTTTAAAGGATTTGAAATACACTATAGGAATTTTATTGAGCCAATTAATATTTCATATTTGTATAAACTTAAGTTTCGGGTTCCATTTAATAAAATATTGCAATCGATTATGAAGATATGTTCCTCTTTGTTATCATTCGTTATTTGTTAATTCATTATATACTTATATATCTGTATATTTTAATATATTTGACAAAAAACATTTACTCGTTGAAAGAAATTGCGAACTCTCACATGTAGTTTCCCATATATGTATACCCCAGGAGTTGTTCTCGTGTAATAGTTATCGTTGTAGTTTGGTTGATTGGTTATATTTAAAGGCATGTCAACTATGGTTGGGTTATTTCATACTGAAGACCTTCCGTTTGGTTCATTCTTGATGGATCTTCCTTTTTTCTAACTGATTTTAATAGAAACATTTCTTTCTTTTATTTCTCTTTCAATATATATATATATATATATATATATATATATATATATATATATATATATATATATATATGATAGTACCTAAACTCAAACAGCTATTCCCTAGTTTCTCTTTCATTAGCAAGGCTGTCAAAACTTTACTAGCAAAGCTAAAGTTTAACACGAATCAAATTGAAGAAGCAAAAGAATAAACAACAACAACAACAACAAAAAATCAACTTATTCGACTCCAGACGCTGCCCCCCCCCCCCCACACACACACAAAAAGAAAAAAGAAATAGAAAAACTATATTGCAACACAAACGGCCATTATTTTTAAAGACTAAAGAACTATAAAAATATAAAATCTATGGATAATTGTGAAATAATATTTGTAGAACAACAGCACCAATCAAACGGTCACGATTATAACAAACATGCTGAATTCCTCCTCATAGAAGGAATTGAAAAATATATAAACATAAAATCAGGAAAAATTGAAGGAAGAGAAGACGAATGGATAAAAATCTTAAAGCCTACATGCCATTGGGATGAATTTTAAAATTTTCTTACGCATCCTGCTAATAAAATATCGGTGTCACCAACTGACATAAACAAATACTTCAGCTACTGGTCATCCAACTCTAACTTTAAAAATAATCTCATTAGCCAGGTGACTTCACCGCAAAGACATATCTTATTATTAAACGTGAGCGTTTCTGTCTGTAACCGAAATTATATTACTACTCAAGTCACAATTCCCATAGTTATTTACGTCAAATTCTTCATGATTTTATCTTTATTTAAACCTCAAATATTAATAAAAAATGTTTTACATGATTAATACTGTTGACCTTATTTACATGCTAATAACATGCAATTGTATCTATATATACAACAAAATAGCGATTTACAATGTGAACGGGAAGGCTAAGTTTCATATTGATATTTTTTTTAAATGTCTAATAAATATGTGCACAGTATTATTGATTTCTAATTGTTTGGTCTTATCTTAATGAATATGAGCGAAATTCACGGGGATAAATCTTAAAAGAAATCGATTAACAAGGGAAAATATCTGTAATTTTATTCTTTACTACCTATTTTAACTAAATAGATACATTAGGAAAATTTAGCAATGAAAGACAAGAGTAGAAGGATGAATAAGTCTCAGTTACTATATTTTTCGATTATAACCCTCTTTGTTTCATATATTTTTATCTGCATTCTTATTTAGTTTCATTAGTCTTTCTAATTCAATATAATATTTTATTACATCAAAACTTTAGTATCTTCACCCGGAGGGCGAATATATTTGCTAATATATATATAAAAGAAATTGAGGTTAATCTAACGAGAAGATAGTTTTTACTCAGCAAATAGATAATTCACTTCATCAGTACATTTTTCGTTGCTTCTCTTGGGGGTATATCAACTCCTTCGAAAAGGTTTTAAAAAACATTTTTATTCCGCTAAGAATTTTTTTCCTGACGATGACATTAGGTCGAAATATGTTGAGAAGAATAAAGAAAATAATGAATGACATGAAAAAATATTCCGCCTTATCACTTTTGTTCATCTATCTACAAAGAAAATGCTGTAACTTGATAGACACATGCTGATATAAAATCGATACATTTGCTTCTGCATATTATATTATGCCCATGGCTACGAATATGGAAAACTGTAATGTTAATCTTATATATATATATAATATATATATTATATATATATATATATATATATATATATATATATATATGTTTAGCCTTACATTTAAATAGGTATACCGGCCTAATTAATTAATTATTAATTAAGTGACTTTCAAAATTAGGTACGATTTCAATTAAGCAGATATTCTCCCCAAAATTGTCGGCTAAAAAAACCATATCAAAACACATCGTTTGTGTATTTACTTTTCATACTGTCGTGTAGAAAAAAGTCACTATGAGAGGAATATAAACTACTTCTAAACAAAACGAAAAATCTTGGAGAGTCCGGTTGGTATAGGGTTATGGTCCTCGCCTGTCAGCTTGACAGTCAGGATTTGAATCACGCACAAGGCGGTCTTCCTATCTATAGCTCTGGTGATAAGGCCTAATAGGCCTACATACAGATATTGATTTTTCTCGAATTGTTTAGCCTTACATTTAAACAGGTATGCTCGCCTAATTAATTAATTATTAATTAATTAACT
>CM042152.1:40238657-40241157 GCA_023376005.1 Doryteuthis pealeii | reverse complement strand
TCAAGTCTAAAGAAATAAATCTGAATGTTCAGTTTTTTGTTGTTTATTTTTTATTTTCAATTAAAACTTTACCTACCTTTTATTGTTCTTGATTTATATACAAACATATTGATTTTTGTGCCGCTCATGTTCTTGATGACATACAAGAATTTATTATTATTATTATTATAAAAAACCCAGAAAGAAACTAATATGAATAAACAAATACTATTGCTTAATATATAGTCAAATAGATCCATATATATGCCTTTAGTCGAAAAAGAAAGTCTCAGTTCACACAAAACCTTTGCATTTATCTGCCTGTGTCTAGCTTCAATACCAAAAAGTTACAGCGCCTCCTGTGACTGTGAAGTCCGATGTTTGAAAAACATTCTCGACTACAGATTTCGCATTTGAAGGCTGTCCCTGAAGATGTTGATGTGCCGGTGCTTTGTTGTCACAGCTTTCTTCTAGACCACTTAGCTTCATGATGTTGCGTCAGGGTGACTTCTGACATGGACAGTTCTCTATGGAGATTCTGCTGCCACCAAGGGCGGTCCTGGGCCAAATTTTCCCAGCTGGATGGGGCAATGCCAAAGCACCTGAGATCATTCTTGCAGACAAGCTTGTGTTGTTACCTCAAATGTCCTTTAATCACCTAATGAATGTGAGGACTAATCCGGCAAGTCCAGCTTTGTACTATTCATTAAGTATTTCCGAAGTTCGTTTTCTGAAAATCCTTCTGTTAATGGTGATTCGCAAACTCCATTTTGTGACATTTATCTATTGTGTCAAATGTATAGCTTCAAAATTAATTGTTATTTTTTAAATGTTTTCTTGGCTTAAAAATATAAAAAATAATTTATTGAACTATCTAAAAAAAAAAACGCAATACTTATTGAGTTTTATTAATGGTGAAGTTAGGGAAAAAAACTTTTTAAGTAATTCTATAAATCGGCATTACTTATTTGATTATATTTTCAAATGAATATTTAATGGATCCTACCCTTCCTAATAAGTAGTTGCTATTTATAAATTGATAGCTACGGATATAATTGATATTAGGAAGCTAGGTAATCCCTGTTTACCTTTATTAAATGAAATAATTATTGTGAACAAGGGGGACGTTATATGCTTCCAGAAGGTAAAGAAAATAAATAGAAAATCTCTCTCTGCGGCCTATAAGTTCTAAATATAATTTTGGCCATCAGGCTAATGTGTTTATAGACTTGTTATACATACCCACAAAATCTTTCAATTTTGTTATTCAATATGTTTGTTTCTTTTTTTTAGTGTATCACTGAGAGAACGATCAATTAGGCACCGGAAGTGGATGATTTTATCGTCAGAAAAACAGACATGCCCATAAGTATATTACAAGTGATTAATATCCGCCTTTTCACCAAATGAAGAGAACTACAAGTGTCGGACTTAATTGCCTGCTGAAAAGTCCCGTTTGTAATCACGTGGGTTTTAATGACACGGGATTTGCAGCTCTGATAGTATTAATGAATCTTTAGCAAATAAAAACTATTTAAAAAATGAATAAAATAAAATAAAATCAACTGTCTTTGACGATGTGATAATGAATATTTTACGTCAAAAATTATTTCTTTAGCTTGACAACCATGGCTAATGTGTTTATAGACTTGTTATACATACCCACAAAATCTTTCAATAGCTTGATGAAATTAATTTGGATGTGTATTCCATTTTCTGGTTTGAAATTATATAAAAATATAACAAGTTCCATAATTAGCAACTATACGTTTTCAATATGTTGCAAAAGATTAGGAAAGAACTTGAAATCCAACTGATAACACTGAAAGAATATATATTATAATAATTTGCCTTACTTCCAGGAAATGTCTTATACTCAATGGGGAAATCTAATTAAGGGGAAGTGAGGGCAGAAACCAGACAAAGAAATTGGGCCATTAGGAAAGAAAATATTTCTTCATATAAAACTGACTAAATTAATTATGCCGATTTATATTTACCAAATCAGGGTGTGAAACAAGGTCAAATTCTTGAAGGGAGTTTACCAGGTTTAAATTCAGTGTTTTCTTTCTCTTGGACTGGTTACATAGCCATTGATAGAAAGCCCAGGCTGAACTACTATATACCTATAACTGAAGGGAGAGTAGTTGGATTAATTTCTTTCTCCCAGGTTATTAACACTACTTGAAATGCAAACAGCCTCGTCCAGGATTTGAAATCTGGTCGACGATCGTCAGATTTGTATCCAAAAACACACACACACACACACACACACACACACACATATATACATATATATATATATATGTATATATATATATATATATATATATATATACAAGGTGTGTCATAAAAGTATCGAGATTGAGCTGTATTTACCAAGATAGATATGAACAATGAATGGAACATTAATTTTATCGGAATACAAGGTGTGTCAAGAAGTACAAACACGTTTTTTGACACACCTTGTATATATATCTCTATGAGTAAAAATGAGTAAAGAAAAGAAATGTAGATGGAT
>CM042152.1:40223657-40233657 GCA_023376005.1 Doryteuthis pealeii | reverse complement strand
CAGAGATGGTGAATATGTGCGGATTGTTTGAAATTATATAAAGATACTCCCATAAGGATATTAACTATTTTTTAATCACCGTATATACTCTCCTATTTTTCTTTGACTTTCAATTTTTTTTCTAAATCATCACTAAATTTGTTGGTTTCTATTTCTTTTTATAATTACTTAAATGATCACCCATCTGATTATTAAACAGGCTCATTATTGCTTAACTTAATTTTGAGTCTATTCATTCCTCTTCATCAAAATATCAACATTGGATTTTAAAACACTGAAATTGTCGATTTCTATTTCTATTTCTTTTCATAATTACTTAAATGATCACCCATCGCATTATTAAACAGGCTCGTCATTGCTTAACTTAAGGAAGAGTCCTTTCATTCTTCTTCAAAATATCCACATTGGATTTTCAAACACAAAAATTGTCAGTTTCTCTTTTTTTTAATAATGACTTAAATAATCACCCATCTAATTATTAAACAGGCTCATCATTGCTTAACTTAAGGCTTTTGTTTGGGTGTCTTATTTATTTCATTCTCATTAGGGTGGGGAAAATCATATAGGTGCTAGGGTTTGACATGACCAGCTGATTGATTGAAACGGACCCCTACAGTGGGGGGGGGCTTCACACTTTCCAGATGTGTTGTTGGTGTATTCTACAGCCCCACCGACAGGACGGAGATAAAAAAAAAGTTAGAACTTAAAGTAGTACACGAGGTATGTCAGAAAAGTTCCAGGACTGGTGTCACACAAAATTAATTTCAAATCCAAACTACAAACTACAAGTTATCCCCTTCAAAGTAATTCCCCTAGGGTCTAATGCACTTTACCATCCTTCTCTGCTAAGATTACATTAACTCCCGGAAGGATTGTTCCGGGATTCTCCGTATCTCTGTCGTCACGACGTTTTTGATGTCGTGCACATTCTCAAAACTGGTTCCCCTGAGCTTAGGTAAGAGGAAAAAATCACATAGAGCCAGATCGGCTGAGTAGAGAGGTTGCTCCAGCACAATGATGTTCTTCTGGGCCAGGATCTCTCGGATACTCGGAGCAGTGTGTGCAGGTGCGTTGTCATGGTGAAGCACCCACGAGTTGTCCTGACACATCTCTCACCTCTTCTCGTGCACTGAACAAAGCAAACCTCGCAGTACCTCTTTGTAGACATATTGGTTGATCTTCTGACCATACCTTGTACAACAGTACAACAAATCTACTCGATTAAAGAAACAGACAATGAAATGAGAATAATTTAGTCATTTTAAGGGACCTTGTTGAAAAATAGACCAAATTTGATCACATTCCATGAGTGTATCTTAGTCAGGCTATGAACCTTTTAGCCGATCCAAGTAGATAGGAATATTTGAAAGCATAAAAGAGTGAATATAAGGTGAAAGCAAGTATCCAAAACATTCAAGCACCCTCACAGTATTCTATACATAATTGATAATATTGGAATTTGAAGGTTTTCAATTATGCCCGGAGTTCTATTTCTTTAACCTTTTTGCAAACATTTGCTTATTTTTTCAAGAGCAGACATTTTCTTTTCATATTCCAGAATAATCTAATTTAAAACTGTTGGGATCAGTCCTAAGGAAATAACTAGAGTTGCCTCCCCTGACAGGTGCATTGAGAGAGGTAGACACAGAAATGGGACATTAGTCATGACACATGGATAGGCAAACTAGTTGAGATTTTAAGTCTTTTTTTTTTGGGGGGGGGGGGGCAAAACATTTCTCTGCCCTGTGTTAAATAAAAGCTTGTTAATTTCCTACACCAGGTTTTGTATTTTTCTCTAAGTGTTTTCGTTTTAATGTGTATGTAAAAGATATAAAAGAAACGATATATATATATATATATATAATATATATATATATATCCTTTTTTCGAACACTTCAAAACATTCTCCGTATTTGACCGTTTTGATTTCAAACACCAAAAGAATTTACTCTGACGAAGGCCGTTATTCCTTTGTATACTAAAACAGTTTGTAGTTTTCTATTATTTTATATTATTATTATTATTATTAATTATTATTAATTATTATTTTATATCTAAATATAATAATAAATAGAATACATGGGGACATGAATAAATTCCTGGCCGAAACACGTGTTAGTAAAATAAAAATTATTTATCCATTCAGCATTTTGTTTCCTTTGTTTATTTTTCCTTTCAACATACCGTCAATTTCCTTCCATTTTCAACTCTCTCTCTCCTCTTCTCTCTCTCTCTCTCTCTCTCTCTCTCTTCTTCTCTCACATATATATATATATATATATATATATATATATATATGTATATAGTCCTGTTAGAGTTTGATTTCCAGAAGAGCTATCTCTTAGCTTCCTGTCAACAGGCATAACGTGTAACATTATGCGTATATGATATTTCAATTTTTTTAAAGTTATTAAGCACTATATTAGCAACGTCTGTATAGAGTTAAAAATCTATATGAAAATATTATATCTAGCTTCAAGCTATTGAGACTTCCTTGCACCAAGATAAGAAGGGAAATAATTTTTCAAAACATCAATACTGTGAAACAAACATCGCTGATTCTAAAACGAAGAAACTGGTTTTGTGGGAGGGGGCAAAATCAAACCAACACTAAAACAAAGACCAGTGCGAAGAGAAATATTAAAAAAAAAATTTGAAAATTAAAAAAAATATATATAAAATGAATAAAGTGAAACTGACATATGAAATTATTCTCCCGTCATTTCGTAAGAGTCAATGTATAAATTTTCTTTTTCTCAGATAAGTCGTAATAGAATTCTTTGCGTTTCAAATACGACTTTTAATTTTCTTTATCACTCTTCAGACGGCTTCGTCGGCAAAACAGTCTCGTCTGTTCTAAACCAAATCTAGGAATTAACCACAGAGAGGAGATGATTATTCCTGTTATTGTTTCCGTGGCCACATCATACACTATCAGTCTTATAAGTTGATTAGCTATATCTTAATATCTATTAATAATGGAGATCGCTTCCAGTTTTGTCTGTAAAAACTACGTCACTGCTTAGTCACATTACCCAAAAATCGCCTAACATAGAATAAATACAACTTCAAAATTTGAACATGCACATTAGACAGTCCTCATTGTTTTTTTTAACAAAGTTTTTTAATAAATACATGACTGGTATTTATGTATCTGTATATTTGTTTTGTTTTATTTTAATACATATTTAAAAAGGTTTACTTTAAATTGTTTTTAATTTTTTAATCCTTTAATGAGATTTGATGATTTTACTTACTGAGGGTACAAACTCGCTGACATTGAATTTTTTACTCCCACCGCCTCAGGCAATATGTTTCAAAAATCTATTTTTACGGGGTCGCCCGGGGGGGGGTATTTTGCTAGGTTATTATAATGGAGAAATGTGTGCTTATCTGCCTGTAACCGAAACTATATTACTACTCCGCTTAAGAAATTGACCTTGTGTCGCATCCTGCTCGTGCGGAGTGGTTGTTAAATATGTATATATATATTACAACGCAAGATATAATTCCCTTAGTTTTTTTTAACGTCACATTCTCCATGATTTTAATTTTTTTATTTAAACCTCAATTATTAATAAAACTATTTTACATTATTAATACTGTTGGCCATATCTACATACTAGATATTTACCACGTTCCCCACGTGTACGGGTTAGGCACAAGGCCCTATTAATGTAGGATCAACCACAAGGGGGTGCCTCAGGCACTGGGCAATAATCCCAGCCCTGCCCCTTTAAATCGAGGGGGTAGGTAGTGCCTGGGGAGATAGCCCCCTGGGATCAACGCTGTTAATTAAAGCAAACCCTGCCCGAGGGCCGGATCTACTTGGTATTTTCCTCATACCCCACGTGTACGGGTCAGGCACAAGGCCCAATTAATGTGGGACGACCAGCAAGCCGAGACTCATGGGTGGCGGGTAGAAAAATTGCATTGATCCTGTCGGCGCCTCAGGCACTGGGCAATAAACCCAGCCTTGTCCCTTTAAATTGAGAGGGCAGGTGTTACCTGGGGGGATGGCCCCCTGGGATCAACGATATTAACTTGTAAAGATCCAGGGCCGAAGCCACTTGACCCCCACCATGAGAGCGAGTCTACATTTATTTGCCTCTCATCCTACTAATGAATGCTGGATACAAGGGCTCGTTTTTACGTCGGCTAATAAAATTTGCGTTGATCCCGTCGGCATTGCCTGTCAAGGAGTGCGCCTCAGGCACTGAGCAATAAACCCAGCTCTGCCCCTTTAAATCGAGGGAGCAGGTGTTGCCTGGGCAGATGACCCCCTCGGAACAACGCTATTAACTTGTAAAGATTCAGGGCCGAAGCCACTGGACCCCCACTACGAGGGCGGGTCTACATTGTATTTACCTCGTACCCCAATTGTACGGGTCAGGCACAAAGTTCCTATTAACGTGGGACCACCCACAAACCGAAGCTCATGGGTGGCAGGTGAAAAATTGCGTCGATCCCGTCGGCATTCCCCCTCAAGGGGGTGCCTCAGGCGCTGGGCAATAAACCCAGCCCTGTCCCTTTAAATCAAGGGGGCAGGTGTTGCCTGGGGGGACGGCCCCCTGGGATCGACGGCGTTAATTATAGCACTCCCACCCGTTGGGCGGGCTGCATGATATTTTCCACGTACCCCACTTGTACGGGTCAGGCACAAAGGCCCCATTTATGTGGGACCATCCACAAGCCGAGACTCATGGTGTGGCAGGTGAAAAATTGCGTCGATCCCGTCGGCATTCCCCCTCAAGGGGGCGCCTCAGGCGTGGGCAATAAACCCAGCCCTGTCCCTTTAAATCAAGGGGCAAGTGTTGCCTGGGGGATGGCTCCGGGATCGACGCTATTATTATAACAGAACCGGTCCAGCGGCCGAAGCTCACCGGACCCCGGTCGAAACCTGGCGGGGCTGCATAGTATTTACCGCGTACCCACTTGTACGGGTCAGGCACAAAGTCCCTATTAACGTGGGACCACCCACAGCCGAAGCTCATGGAGTGGCAGGTGAAAAATTGCGTCGATCCCGTCGGCATTCCCCCTCAAGGGGGCGCCTCAGGCACTGGGCAATAAACCCAGCCCTGCCCCTTTAAATCGAGGGTCAGGTGTTGCCTGGGGGGATGGCCCCCTGGGATCGACGCTATTATTATAGAACCGGTCCAGCGGCCGAAGCTCACCGGACCCCGGTCGAAACCGGGCGGGGGCTGCATACTAACAACATACAATTGTATTTATATATACAACAAAATTGCGGTTTACAGTTTGAATGGGGAGGCTAATTAGCATATTGATATTTAGAATTTGATTTTAATAAATATGTTTTTAGTATTATTGTTTTTTTTATTGTTTGGTTTTATTTTGATGAATATGTGCAAAACTATCGTGTATAATTCTTAAAAGAAGTTCATTAACAAGAAGAAATAACTGTAATTTTATTCTTTATTTCCCATTTTAACTAAATAGTTAAATTCGGAAAATTTAACAATAAAAGATGGGAGTGATGGAAGAGTACGTTTCAGTTCTATCTTTTATCATAACACTCTCTGTTTTAAATCTGTTTATCTACATTGTTATTTAGTTTCATTAGCCTTTCTAATTTAATATAATATTTTAGTACATTAAACATTAGATACATGCACCCGGAGGGTTCCTATATTTGCTAATGAAATAAATGAAATAAATACCTAAGATTAATTAGGATATTTAGCCGTGTATTCGGGCGTCTGGACCCCCATAAAAGAAGACCCCCGAGAAAGTAACAGATCAGATCGGAGGCTGGTTACATCGACAGAAAACTCAAAGCCCTTGACCCCGCTAAGACACCTAATGTCCTGAACTTGACCATTTCAACCAGAATTCATTAGCTCTATAGACAGACTAATTACTTCCAACTTCGAGATAAAAACCGCTTTATTGTTTGTTCATGATTGTAATCATTGTATAATAAATAAAGGTTTTGTGATCTACAGCCAGCGTTTCTGAATTATAGAAGTGGTTGACTAATTAACAGCACTGGTAAATATGTTCGTCTTCAAACCCAGCCAGAATTGAGAGAATTCCGAACCTGTTCTTCCAAAACTTTCTTGTGTGGCGATCAAAACAAGGTGACTGCAGGAAGTTCGAATCGCAAGTAACGGGTATCAAGCAAGGATCGAACTCACTATTCCGTAGTAAAGGATCTTCGAGACTAGTATGCTAACCATTACACCCTGATATAACACGGGTTTTACCCAACCCGTTTGACACAGGTAGGATGTGATACAAAGTTGCCAGTATGTGGCATCTAGGAAGGATCGAAGTCGCTATTTCACTAGTAATGAACAGCGAGAATAGCTTGCTAACCAGGATTAGACGTCCTTCATTTTACCTTTTCCGTTTGTCATGGGTAGGATGCGTCAATGGACACTCTCGTCGATTTCGATACATGATCCAATGAACAATCTACACAGTGTTTTGTTTATAGTAGTGAAGGCTTGTGTTGGACCATCCGCACTTTTTGGCCCAGTCAATAGGAAAGAATTGTTGCACAAGGAATGCCACAAACCCAATCAATGATTGACCTCAGGATTTACAAATTCGGAGTTTTCCTTATCCTATACCTATCGAAGGTTAAAGAGCCCAGTCCGCCCTACCATTTTACCTAGAGCTGGAGGGAGAATATATGGATTCATACCTTTCTCAAAGGTATTAGCGCTATGTGAATGCAAGCAGCCTTGTATAGGATTTGAACTCTGGTTGACGAGTCCATTTCCCACGATTCTAATCATTATGCTGGATGTGACAATAGGTTGAAATTTTGTGAGATCCAGCAAGAATAGAATTTACTTTTTAATTGTAATCGATCTGCGATGCTATCTTATAAACCATTACACCTCAATGGGATGTAACGTTTACACAACCCGTTTGACTCGAGTAGGATGTGACGCAATGTCGTAAGTATGGGGCATCCAGCGGGGATCGAACTCGCTATTCAGTTAATATGGATCTGTGTAACTAGCTTGCTAACCATTACACAATGACGGGACGCACTTTGGCCATAGACGAGTATACGCTGTTGGATTAATCCTATTAATATAACTAGGACAAAATAAAAAACACCCTCCGGGCGATGTAAAAATAGATTTTTTAAACATATTGCCTGAGGGATGGGAGTTAAAAATTCAATGTCAGCGAGTTTGTACCCTAAGTAAGTAATATCATCAAATTCATTAAAGGATTAAAAAATAAAACAATTTGAAATGTAAACTTTAAATACGTATTAAAATAAACAAACTATATATAGATATATAATACCAGTCATGTATTTATTAAAACTTGTTTTAAAAAAACAATGAGGACTGTCTAATGTCGCATGTTCAAATTATGAGTGTATGTTATGACGATTTTGGGTAATGTGACGTAAGCAGTGACGTAATTTTTGTTACAGACCAAAACCGGAAGCGAATCTCCATTATTAATAGATCGTATCCAAGGAGCAGCGGCTTTACTTCATCCCAAGGAAAGGCTAGAGGGGTAAATCTCGAAAACAAATTCGGAGTGGGAGTCCCTAAAGTGGTGTGAAGCTAACCAGCAACTCCTGCGACACTACCGCTGCCAAACTGCATTGGTTCCTTGCCTTTCCTTTGGTTAACAGCAGCATTGTAAGAGGAGGATTTGCTCTGAGCAACAGCTCATACTCCATATAAACCGCCCAGGCTACATAGTTCTGAAAAACTACAACATTTGGGCACTACGCCATCGTCTCTCCTAGCGATGATGCCAACAACAATTTGTCTGATGGATTTTATTCTAAGGTAAATAAGAAACACCTGAACAAGGCTTGAAGATACAGTGGCCTGAATATTGTGTTATACATATCACAATAAAGATGAGGACAACAGTTTGAAATATCAAATTAGTCTCTTATATAGCTCTAAACAAATTTGTCTGATAATGATTTTATTCTAAGGTAAATAAGAACACCTGAACAAGGCTTGAAGATACAGTGGCCTGAATATTTGTTTATCATTCACAATAAGATGAGGACTTTGAAATATCAAAATTAGTCTCTTATATAGCTCTAAATTTGTCTGATAATGATTTATTTATTCTAAGGTAAATAAGAAACACCTGAACAAGGCTTGAAGATACAGTGGCCTGAATATTGTGTTTATACATATCACAATAAAGATGAGGACACAGTTTGAAATATCAAAATTAGTCTCTTATATGCTCTAACAAATTTGTCTGATAATGATTTTATTCTAAGGTAATAAGAAACACCTGAACAAGGCTTGAAGATACAGTGGCCTGAATATTGTGTTTATAACATATCACAATAAAGATGAGGACAACGTTTGAAATATCAAAATTAGTCTCTTATATAGCTTAAACAAATTTGTCTGATAATGATTTTATTCTAAGGTAAATAAGAAACACCTGAACAAGGCTTGAAGATACAGTGGCCTGAATATTGTGTTTTACATATCACAATAAAGATGAGGACAACAGTTTGAATATCAAAATTAGTCTCTTATATAGCTCTAAACAAATTTGTCTGATAATGATTTTATTCTAGGTAAATAAGAAACACTGCTGACAAGGCTTGAAGATACAGTGGCCTGAATATTGTGTTTATACATATCAAATAAAAGAGAGACAATAGTTTGAAATATCAAAATTAGTCTCTTGTATAGCTCTAAACAAATTTGTCTGATAATGATTTTATTCTAAGGTAAATAAAAACCTCTGAACAAGGCTTGAAGATACAGCGGCCGAATGTTGTGTTTAAACATACCACGACAAAGATGAGGACAACAGTCCGAAACATCAAATTAGTCTTTTTTTGTTATTGTCTTGTATACCTCTAAACAAATTTGTCTGTCTCTTATCACTGTTTACGCAAACTTGTTTCTTCTTTTGGGAGAGGGGTCTCCATTTTCCTTATCTCGACGTCTCTCTGTCAGTTTGTGTCTGGGATTGGTTATTCCCTGTCTGATAGGTTCACCTAACCTTCTTTTTTCGTATTTCACAGCACTCACCCCCCCACTCCACCCAGTTGCTGGTGGATCTGCTTGTCTGTCTGAACCCCTACATCCCCACATCAACCCTTCTTTTTCCACCACCACTGTCTGTCAATTGATACCGCCCTCTTTTCCATATAAATCTGCCCAGCTACGTTGTTCCGAAAAAAAACCAACAACATTTGGACACTACTACTCCATCGTCTGTTGTAGCGGAAGGATGCCAACAACAACAATGTTACTGTGTTTAAAAATTATCTATTTATTTTCCGAATGTTCATCATTACATTATTTGATTTCCGTACCATAAAAAAAACAGCTAGAGACCTTGCATAATATTATTGGTTTCAATGATGATTTGATACCGGAATCAATTGAATATATTTTGATACAGACATTAATATTTTGTCAGTTCTACCGGTAGGCCTCAACTGCGTTCATGCAGGTGATGTCAATTCATAAAGTGTGCCAATCACTACAGGATCTTTCATAAAGTTTATGCTCCTAGAAATGCAAGATATCCTTTTAAAGATTAAGGAAACGAACGGGAGAGCATATCCATGTAGAAGATCAGAGATATATTGTTTAAATTTCAATGTCAAATTGTATTCAAATATGTTTGAAAATTAATCTGATTTACATCCAAACCTACCTATACAATATGGTTTATTCTATCAATATCTTCACTCACTCACTTCACTCACTCACTCAATATATATATTTATATATATAATTATATAATATTAATATGTTGGTCTGAGGGATAACGTATGCTTCTCGTGTGATAGTATGTGTGTTTTATATAAATATTAATTATATAAATATATATATATTATTAGTATATAATTATATGGCCCTGCTGAGTAGGTGCTAATAGGCCGAAATGTATCATACGATTGATTTTTTCTCGATTTGATTAGCCTTCATTTAAATAGGATGCCGCCTAATTAATAATATTAATTAATTAAATCTTTCAAAATTGGTATGAACCTTCAATTAGT
>CM042152.1:40201337-40223557 GCA_023376005.1 Doryteuthis pealeii | reverse complement strand
ACTTTTTCGTCAGTCCAGTGCTTAGCCTTGCAGCCGTTTGCAACTGTCAGTTAAGAAGCTAACAATAATTACATACATACGTTCGTAGAGGTATGTTTACAAATATTCAGAGACCTCAAAGCACTGTTACCAACAGAAGAGTAATCCCGATTCTTTCATCATAGCAGGCTGTTTAACACTGTCCATCGTCACCTAAAACTGTGATTTTACCTGCCTAAAACAACATCTGTTATATATTGTAAAGTCTGCCAGAGAGTGCTCCATCCTTTTCCTAGGAGGAGCGTTTCATTTTTAAGCTAGTGGCGATCGTCAGCGAAATCCCATCCAAAATGCTCACCAATCCACTAGGGATGGGGAGCAATTATATATATATATATATATATATATTATATATATATATATATATATATATATATAGGTTGTTACAAAAATAATGGCGATTTTAAATACATACATTTATTGTGAAACATTACATTAGAAATGTTAATTAGTCAAAATACGAGCCTTGGGCAAGCTATGTATCTCTGCCATCGATCTACGTGGTCATTTTATTCCACGTGGTAAAAAAGTTTATGGGGATTGTGATGCAAAAAAATCTTTAACTGATGATTCCACCTCTTCTTATAGATTGAAAGTTTACCATTAAAAATGTACTTAAGTGCCTAAAAAAATTATAATCAGTAGATGAATATCGGGAATATATGGAGGATATGGTAAGGTCTCATATCACAAGTGACTATTTCGGTCAAGAGAGGGGGTCAGTGGTGTACGCCAAACAGAGCATCGAGCACACTTCAAAACGCCTAAGTTTTTGGTGCTCATTGAGCTCATGGGGGAACCAATTTATTTGAGCCTTTTCACCTTTCAAATACTCTGTAAATGGCATGAAAGTGTCCGAGTCATCTCTCTGACACTTTGTCGTGGATTTTGCTCAACAACTGCCTGCCATTGTTCATTGTCAAGACTGCATGTACTGTCTTCATCTTCAAGACTCTCATCTCCATTGCAGAATTTCTGGAACCACCTTCGTACTGTCCGATCCACTTTGTGGATTCGCCTTCCCATGTTTTTTGATATGGCAGCAGTTTCGGAGGCATTGTGCCCCAAGCTTGAACTCATGCATCATAAGAAGGTGAAGGTCATGTTAGGAATGTTTATCTTTGAGGCTCCTATTTTTCAAAAATACTTTCTATCTGATAATAAATTAAATTTTATTTTTGAGCACACATTAATTATCATATATGCTAAAATTCACCTGAAATAAACAACAAATATTATGTTAAATGACATTTCAAAACCGAGCATTTCAATCGGCCATTATTTTTGTAACCACCTAATATATATATATATATATATATATTAAACAACTTCCAATTCCTGGAAGCTCTAATTGCTGACCACCCACATTGCTCAATTTGTTTACGAAGAAGCTCTTCATATGATATGAAGAAACACCACCGGCATCTTTTTGTGACATCTTTTTTACGAAACAGCTGTCGTTTCAGAAATCAAAATTTTAAAACATTAATCGTTTTTGTTTTACTTTGATTAAATAGATTTTGCTAGTCACGTGTGGACATTTCGTCTCTAGATATCATTATCAGTCAGCGGATACAGTGAAATGTATAAGACGATTAACCCTACTGTTTTCTTTTATCTCATTTGTACTTATTTACCAACCCATTCACACGAGTAGGATATGGCACAAAGTCAATCTTTTTAGCGGAGTTTAACTTCAAAGTTATTAGTCTATTAATGTTTTTTGTTATTGATTCCTAAGATGAAACTTTTATAATTTTATTTAACTTTTAATATTAAATAGGAGCTCCTATGTCAGCGAAGTATTTAGACATATGTAATAGTATAATGGTCAAATTATAATTTAAACCAAACACGATGACACTAATTGAGTGGATTCATATTCTTTATAGAGTCTATATCATATCATAATGGAGAGTCGGTGTCTGTCTGTCTGTACCCGAAAACTTCGTCACCACTAACGTCACGATTTCCCCAGTTATTTAATTATATCACAACGATATGAAATAGTCATATTTTAATCTTAGTTAGCATCTTATTTATTAACGATGGCTTTATTAAAGTCTAGCTGAGTTAGATTTACCGCAAAACGGCCCATTTATTAAGCCATTTAAAATACTGAAATATGCTGTATAACTCTAAGAAAAAAAAAAAGAATTACTTAGTATAAGGTGGGGAATATTGGCATAAAGACTTTAACACAACCGGGATCAAAAATTGATTATTTGCTATTATTGATTTCTAATACTGTCATGTTATTCCCAGAACGTATTAGAATTAACTCTATATATAATTTTCCAAAGAAATGAATCAAAATAACATTAAAATAGGTGTAATATTTTATAGACTATCTTATTTAGTTTTCTGATAATCTTTCCAATTTAATATAATAGTTATAACATTAAAACTTAAATACAGGCGCCCAGTAGAGGGGCGTACTTTTGTAGTAATTCTATTTTGCAAAAAATACTGAGATACGAATACCTTGCGTTTAATAAAGTTTTTTTTTGTAATTTCAAAGGAATTATTTATTAAAAAACTCATTTCATTGTTTCTTTATGCAAATTAGGAGACATTTTTCTTCCTTTTTGATGACATGAAATGTATTTGTTTTAAACTGAATATTTTTCCATTATATATTCGATTTGAAGAGCTTTTAAAGAAAGAAAAAAGGAGATAAAATAAATTGTGTTTGTAGAATAGGCAGAGCAATTATGTAACTAAACAATGTAAAAATAATTTAAAAAAAACACTATAAACAAAAATTGAAACAAATATTCTGCAAATATTTTTAAGTAATTTGAAAAATGTTTCTTTTCGATTTACCTCTGAAATAAGATAAAAACATTCTTCATATCATCGCCATGTTACTTTATACGGCGAAACAAACTCGTGTGTGTGTGTGGGGGGGGGGGTTACCACTACTACTCTGCACGAACAGGATAAAACCCATGGTCAGTTAAATAATGGACCATTCCATTGTTATCATTAAAGAAAAAAGGGGAAGAAAAAGGATATACTACACAGAAGAAACAAAGCAACAAAGAGAATACGGGAAATGTAGAGAGAGAAAGTGAGCGCGTGGATGCTATAACTCTAATCTGTTTCAATCAAACATTATGAAAGAAGTGAAGAAAGAAAAAAAAGAGAGAGAGAGAGAGAGAGAGAGAGAGAGAGAGAGAGAGGGTTAAATAAAGACGATTACACCTTTTACACTTTGAACTATTGAGCAATAGCTCTTACGTAAAAAAAAAAGTAAAGTCAACGGGGCGGCCTAAAGTCGGTAACAGCCAGTCAGCGAGGGAGTCTATCCCCTTTTCAATAGCGCTAGACCAAGGAGATTGGTAGCATCTGAGGTGGAGCGCCACACCTACCATCAGCTCCTTACTTTACCGCACAAGATCCCTGTGCTACTCATACGCTGAGTGGGCGAGGACCGGTATCGAACTAGGAACCTTGTGGTTTCTAGCCGAACGCTCTACCAACTGAGCTAATCCAAACATATCAAATAATAATCAAACATATAATTCCGTGGTATACACGGGTCCTGCTAGTATTTGTGCTAGAAGGCAGGGATGAGTGGTCTTCATGTCCTGGGTATGACGTTAAACTCTATCTGATGGTTAGGTTCCAGGTTTGGGAAATGTAGAGCACCCCATCATCACCATTTCTCCCAGGATCCACTCTGATCCGGAGCAGTAGTACCTATTAAGTCCTATCTATGGGGGATAAATAGAAATTTGTTTATAAAATTGAGTTTAGAACTTTTATTGGAAACTATCGCTACAAGTGTTTTCCAAACTTTGAAAACATTAAATGACCCACCAAGATTGATATACCTGCTAGTATATATATATATATATATATATAATATATATATATATATATATATATAAATATCGCTGATAAAGGGTTAAATTGACATGGCAAAATCTGCCAGTTAATAATTTAGCATCAGATTTATAAGTAACCTGTTCATTTACAGTAGGGGCATGAAGGAAATATTGATTTCGATTGAACAAGGTTTAGTGGATTTTCATTATATATAGATTTTGTGAACGTTTTGAAAGAAGACCTTCTTCATATTATGTTTTCAGTGAAATACAAAAGGACCAACCAATCAAAACATTGAACCAAAATACAAAGTAAATACTAGATACAATATATTAAACTCAGTGCTTTTTAACTTGATCCTCAAATAGTTTTTTTTTGGGTTCTTTTTGAGCACGATGTCAATTGTTAGCACTCGTAAAACTCAGGATATTAGAGCGGAAATAAACGTCGGTTTACTGGACTAGAATCTCTTCGATACAAAAAAAAACCTTCATAAATATCATTTTTCTACTTCGATTGATATTTGGCTTTACGACTGACGGAGTCAATTTCCAAATTCAAGACTACTTTTTTTTTTTACATATGGTTAAAAGTCAGCTGCATGTCCATCCTTGTGTTCATAATTTTCGAAAGGTTTTTTTTTAATTAAATTACTGACATATATCGCCCCTACAAAAAAAGAAGATTTCTTAAGAAAAGAGTTTTCTATTTACTTTCCTGTGTAAATTTTGCAGAGAATTCAAATATGAAAATTGAACGTTTTTTTAATAGGAATGTTACGCTGTAGATATAAATAGATGTAATATTTTTTAGGTGCACACACGCACACAGCAACTCACACACACACACACTCACAACACACACACATACACACACACACACACACACACACATATATATATATATATATATATATATATATATATATATATATATATATATATATATATAAATATGTGACAAAATCTTGGAAACATGTAACCCAGCGTAGTAGTATATTTTAAAAATATTTCTAATGATTTTTATAGTACTATATCGCTGTAGATCCTATAATGTTGAATGTTGGTAAATAATAATAATAATAATAATAATAATAATAATAATAATAATAATATATATATATATATATGTATATTATATATATATAATATATATATATATATATATATATATATATTAATATGTTGTGAGTGAGTTTGATGAGTAGGATGAGACATAAGGTCAATTTCTTTAAGCGATTTTTAACAGGTTTGAATTCAAAGTTTTTCTTCTCCTAGATTGTGGCCATTTCTAACGATATACCATTATGCTATGTGCCTCCACAATACATGAATATATTAGCATTCTATACACGCACGCATATCGTGCTTAAATACACATTGGGATAGTGGGATTTCATTTGCAATTGTGTTTAAAATCCACTATTGGTACAGTTTTGTAATTATGCAATTCCACTTGAGTGTGGTGTGTGATAATACCTGATGATCAATTACAAATTTAAAGAACCAACCAATCAAAAACATTGAACCAAATACAAAGTAAATACTAGATAAAATATTAAACTCAGTGCTTTTTTAACTTGATCCCTCTAATAGTTTTTTTTGTGGTTCTTTTTGAGTACGATTCCCACGTTGGTCAATGTTGGCACTCGTAAAACTCAGGATATTAGAGCGTGTCCATGTCGATCAACAGTTGTGGACCCTCTGGTGGCTAGTTAGTCAAATTTTGGACTTGCAGATGCGGTCAAACACATTGCAACGGAAATTCCCATCTGAATTCCTCCATATGAACCTGCCCAGTTTAGTTACCTAAAAAAAACGGTCACGAAGCCATCGTCTTTCGCACACGGAAGGATGCCAACAACAACATCAACTAAAATTTGAGTATATCTCTATTGATATTAATTAATAATGGAGATTGTCTATATTTCTGTCTGTAACAAAAACTACGTCATAGCTCACGTCACAATATTCTTATGCTATATACTTCCAAAATTTGAGTAAGCAATTTTAAAAATTGTTTTTTACTCTCGTTCTTTTTTTTACAGTAACAAGAAGCTAACTAAAAAGTTTACAAATAAATAAATACCTACGATTTTGTGTAAAATTGATGTGGAAAATATTCAAAATAATTGTTTGATTATTACATGCATGCAACATTTTATTTGAGAGGACGGGGCTCAGTTTTCATTTCAAATTGTTTTATTTTATTTTTACTCCTTTCATAAAATATGAGGATGTTGCTTGCTTGTGATACAAACCCTCTGACATTGAATTTTAACTCCCACCCTCTCAGGCAATGTCTTTCAAAAATTAATTTTTACGACGCCCGGAGTGTGTTTTCTGGTGCCAGTATTAATAATGGATATTCGCTTCGGTTTTTTGTCTGTAACAAAAACGACGTCACTGCTTACGTCACATTATCCGAAATCGTCATAACATAGAATAAATACACTCAAAATTTTGAGATTGCAACATTTAGACAGTCTCATTGTTTAAAACAAGTTTTAATAGATACATCCCCAGTATTATATATTTATATATAGTTTGTTTTATTTTAATAGATATTTATAATTAATAGAACTTAGTTTCGATTTCAAATTGTTTTATTAGTTTACTCCTTTAATAAATTTGATGATTTCATGATTTATAGTTCAAACTCTCCGACATTTAATGTTTAACTTCCACCTCCTCAAGCAATATCTTTCAAAAATATAATTTTACATCGCCCGGAGGATGTTTTTTTTAATTTTGCTAGTTACAGTAATAAATCGCTGGCAACCCACAAATTATGTAGCAGTACTCCCGACGGAAGAGTCCCTTATAAACACAACAGTAGCATGGCCAAATCGATAACAATAAACATAACAAGAACAAATTGAATTGTGAAATGTTAATGTAGGCAATTCGAACGAAACATTTGCTTTAAAAGGAGTCAATTCCCCAAACATAAATATTAACCCCCTTGAATTAAAGTAGTGAATTAACCCGACAGTCGGCTTTGACAGACATTCATGAATAATTGCGGCGGGGGAGGGGCAAATTATAGCGACTGTTCTTTAGAGAACTCATTTCCCCTAAAATCAAATATTCCGCGTATTGATTTAATTTTTAATAATAAAGTGTCATAATTTCTTAAAATATAAATTCAATCTATTAACAAACAAGAAAATAAAAAACTCTGAAAATTACCACTATGATTAATGCCAAATTTATACATTTTTTAAATTGGTAAATTATTTTTTTTCTAAATTGACAATGAAATCGTATAATTTTGTCAGAATCAATGAAATTAAAAAGAAGACGAAATTAGCGCCGAATAGAATAATAAAACGTTATTACAATAGAATTAATAAAAGAAAAAAGAAATAAAGACTTCTTTTTTTTTTTTTATATAAAAATCAAACTGTGATATAGAAACATTAGAGAAAAATAGGGTAGAAATCTGTGGCTTGAAAAAGTTCAAGGCCGAAAGCATAATTCTCTCTTTACTTGAAATAATATGACAAATTATATTGCAGAGATACAATAGATTCCATCTCGAGCGAAATGAAAATAAAAATATTGTAAAATATTTAAAATTTAGTATTGACTAGATTTTATGGTCAACAGACGACTGGCATTTTTTTTTGTTTTTGTTTTTGTTTTTTGCATAGATTCGAGCATGCGAAGGCGCGTGCACGCTCGCGCACAAACACGCGTGCGCATGCGCAGATTTATGAATAATTGCTGTCTGTGAATGATTAGATTATCTTAAAAAAATGTCCTCCTGTCATTGAGGATGGATGCATATTATCCTGCATATAATATTTATTCAGTATTGTTAATCTATTTAGCATCTAGCCTTGCTCTTTGTTTTCGGCTTTTATATCATAAGATCTTTTGGAAAAATAATAGCCGGTTTTATTGCCTATTTATATTTGTTAAACATGTCCATTATTTAACAAACTAACACGGAAAGATACCAGTCTGTTCTGCCTTTCTGGGGTTGCGAAGAGAGCAAAGAAAATTTCAAAAAATAGTTAACCACATAATACATCCAGTTATTTACTAAGCTTAGCTTAGATGTTGCACAAGGCCAGAAGTAAATCCCTTACCCAGTGAGTATCGAACTCACTAACAATGGGTTGCTAATATAACTTGCTAACCATTACACCACGAGAGGTGCCGCTTTATTTATATAGAAATACGCGTATTCCCAAATCTTCCGTCTGTTATTAAGCTGCAACAACCGCTGGGTAAAGATGAGACCGTCCAAATCGTCCAAGATCTAATGCAAAAGTATAAATCAAGATTATCTGGTGTCGCTTTTCCACTGAATTCTTATTTCCTATGAGTGCCATCACCTCAGGTAAAAAATGGAACATTCCGTGTTTAATATAAAAAAGGGTATATACTAAAAATGTAAACAGCAACACAGCATCTCATGTGGTGTAATTGTTACCAAGCCAGATTCGCAGACCATAGTTAGTGAGTTCGATTCTCACTGGGAGTCCTATAATCTAATCCTTTTGCCACAGCTAAGCTAAGCTAAGCTTAGTAAATAACTATAATAAGAAACAAAGAAAGAAACACCGTACAAGAAAGCTACAGAGAGGGGGTGAGACCGCGAAAACAATAACGCTAATCTATTTCAATCAATGATGAAAAGAAGGAAAGAAAAAACGAGAGATAGAGAGAGATAGAGATAGAGATAGAGAGATAGAGAGAGTTAAATCAAGATTATTATACTTTTCACATATTGAACTGATTTTTCAATAGCTCTTATGTAAACATATCAAATGTTGTAATAATCAAATTATAATACTGTGGTATATACACAGGTCCTGAAGGCTATATGATAATATTGGTGTTCCTACTAAATACGACCGTGTTCATCTTGCGACACCCACTGGTTAAAAATGAGACCGCCCAATTGAGTGTTGTCTAAATAATGGACTATTCCGTTTTCATTATAAAGAACAATTTATAAGAAAGAAAGAAAGAAAGAGAGTAGGCGAAAGATAGAGAGCAGAAGCGATAACGCTAATCTGTTACAATCGGACATAATGAAAAGAGGAAAGAAGGAAAGAAAGAAAAACTAGTGAGAGAGAGAAAGTTAAAACAGGATTATCATACTTTTTAAATTTTGAAATATATTGTAATAACTCTTAAGTAAACATACCCAACGTTGTAAATATTAGTATTATCTGCGTTATTCGGACTATTGTTCCCATCTTCATTGTTATTCGTTCAACGTTTCGGCCGATATGCCCTCCGGCCTTCTTCAGGTATTTCTTGTCGGACTCGGGAACCTTCTCGGGCTCGGGAACCTTCTCGGACTCGGGAACTTTCTTTTCGAACTCGGGAACTTTCTTGTCGTGATACGACAGTCTGTCTGCCCTTTGTGAAAGGCTTGGCTGAAAAGATTCAAAAGATATGTATTCCCTACGACATCAGGACAACATTCAGGAGTGACTCAACTCTTCGTAAACATCTCCTCCGAGTCGAGCCCCAAACAGAATACAACATGACCAAAAATTGTGTGTATTCCATCCCATGCAGCTGTGGCAAAGAATACAAAGGTGAAACATGCCACCCACTGAAAGTAAGACTAGAAGACCATCGTAAAGCAGTGGTCCGAGGAGAAATAGAAAAGTCAGGTATGGCTGACCATATATGGAATGAAAAGGGAAACCATCTTATGGGATGAAGTTAGAATAATAGATAGAGAAAAACATTGGAAGAGAAGACACCTCAAAGAATCAGCACATATGATAGGCTGTACTGGGCTGTTAAGTAGACCTAGCATAGAAATAAATACAATATGGGGACCCATAATTAAGACGGTTAGATCACAATGAAAAAAAAAACAACACAATATGAACCTAGGTAAAAAATCATACATAAGTAAATACCCAGTTAGTAGTACCACCTTGTCGCGAAACCTGGCGGCAAAGGAAGATAACTCTTTTGAATATAAGTCCATCCTAGCAGGGGCAGACAATTCCTACAACCATTAGATGCGATTCAATGTTAAACCCAAGACACTAAGACCCTCAGCTACTTCCTTCAATCACGTATAAAAAGGGTTGTGTCTAGCCATAAGGGCAATAGAGTTGGGGCAATCATATAGATGTTAGTGTTAGGGTAGGAAGCCCGTGGTGTAATGGTTAAAGTCATGGGAAATGGACTCGTCGCCCCGAGTTCAAATCCTGGACGTGGTAACTGCATTTCACTTAGCGCTAATACCCTTGGGAAAGGTATGAATCCTACTCTCCCTCCAGCTATGGGTAAATAGCAGGGCAGACTGGGTTCTTTAATCATGGCTAGGTAACCACTCTAGGAGAAGGAAAACTCTGAATTCAAACCTATTAAACTCCGCTTAAGAAATTGACCTTGTGTCGTATCCTGCTCGTGTGGAGGAGTTGGTAAATATATATAGATGTTAGTGTTTGACGTAACCAACCAATTGATCTAAGTACGGGCCAAAGTGGAGTGTTGAATGTCATGGAGTGTTCAGCCACCAAGAATCAGTCCTTAAGTATCATGGGTCACCATCAACGACCAATAGGTGAATTTATTTGGGTGATTTAACTCTGCAGATGTGCAGTCGGTGTAGTCGTCGGCCCCAGCCGTCGCCGACCTTTTGTAGAGGATACGGTGAGTGCATACTGTGCCTGGAGACAGAGCGATGAATAGCTGAAGTATGGATGACGCACAATAACAAATTTTAGCAAAAGTATAAAATAGTATTTTCTAACGGATAAAGCATTAGTGGACATGTGGTGTGCGACAAATTAGTAATCTAATAGAACCACCCTGTCGGCTCGGGCGTATAGAATGCACCGACTGCACCTCTGCAGAGGGGTAACGACTCCCCCAATGGGTCCCTGTTGGCCGTGGGTGACGACCCATGATGCTTAAGGATAGATCCCAGGTGGATGAGCAGTTCATGACATGCAATACTCCACTTTGGCTCTATCTTTGGGCTAGACGGGCGGTCGGAGAGGCCCCCTCCGATCAATCGGCTGGTCACGTCAAGGCCCTAGCACCCTATATGATTTTCCCATCTCTATGACCTTATGGCAAGCCCCAGCCCTTTTATCATATGGGTGCTAGAAGGCCGTGGCTTGCGGGTCTACATGTCCTGGGAATGACGTTTTAACTCTATCTGATGGTGAGGTTCCAGTTTTAGAGGTTTGGGGAATGTGGAGCACCCCTTCATCACCATTGCTCCCTGCTCCACTCTGACCGGAGTGGTAGTTACCTGTTAGGGTCCCAACTATGGTTTAAATAGAAAATAATTTTTATAAAAAATTGTTTTATCTATTTAATTGATTTATTTCAAAACTTTATCGGCATTAAATAACCCCACTGAGGTTGATATACCGTAAAACAAAACAAACAAACAATTTAATAGAAATCAAGTTATATAACGTTCACTTTCGGACGAATACCCTGGGAAAGCTATGGGTTAAATCGTACCACTTGCTTTCTTCTACAGAGATGGATTTGCTTAAAAACCCATGAAGGTTAATGTAGCAGTAAAAAAAGAAAAAAAGTTTGTAAGTCGGCTTCTGGTCTTCAGTAGTGGTGCATAAACATCAACTTTATCATCTGATCCATCCGACCCAGTGGGTACGGACGTCCTTTTATGTCATATTTGCATCAAACTTTGTGTATCTGCAGCGAGATTTATGAATAATTTAAGGGTTCATGAGAGGAAAGGTTCTGGTGGTGGGGTTGTAGGATTGTGAGGGACGGCAGTGATCTGTAAAGATTATGCTATTGCAAAAAAAAGAAAAAAAAAAAAGAAGCCAAACTAGTAGAAACATACTTGTTTTTTTTTAAAATATTCACTTGCCGGACCTAAAGGATATACCACAGTATGATATTTAATCAATTACAACATTTGATATGTTTACCTAAAGAGCTATTGCCCTAAATAGTTCAATATGTAGAAAGTATAATACTTTGATTGAACCATCTCTCAATCTTTTTTCTTTCTTTCCTTCTTTCATATTTTCATCATGTTCGATTGAAACAAATTAGCGTTATTGCTTCCGTTCGCAGAAAAAAAAATTAATAATAAATAGAAAGGGTTGAAAGAAAGAAACTGGGGGAAAGATATAGAGATGGTCCATATATCTTTCCCCCAGTTTCTTTCTTTCAACCCTTTCTATTTATTATTAATTTTTTTATATGTAGCATGTCTTTTTTCTCCCATTTCCTTATAATAAAAACGGAATTGTTCATTATTTGTCTGACGTGACGTCACTCATAAGAAATAAGTCGGCGGATAAACAATACCAGATAATCTGGATTTACAATTTTGCCTTTCATCTTGGACGATTTGGACGCTCTCATTTTTAACCAGAGGGTATCGCAAGATGATAGCGTTCGTATATTTAAGGAACACGAGTATTAATACATAGATATATTTTTTAATCATGCGTGAAAAAATGAATGAGAAATCAGTCTTCGATCGCTTTCTACTCCTCCTCCTTTTGAAGAATAATTCGGCAGATTATATGTGAATGTTGTGTGCGAGTGGACATAAAAAAAACTGAAAACAATCAATCAATCAATTATCTAAAAATCGATAATTATTGAAATCCAGCAATCAAAAATGAAATTACGAAAAGAGGTGTCAATCAGCGGCGATATGTGTTCCTACTTTACCATTGATCGATATTGATTATTTAATTTTTTTATTAGGATTTGATATTCTCTGACGACGATAGAGTTCGACTTCTTTGAGGAGATTTGAATATTTGGTCTGCCCTAAATTCTATTGTTTTCAAGGAATATATTTGATGATTGCACACAGGGAAAGTAGAAATAAAGCGATTGGGAGGGGCATTTTGAAAGACTCCTTATCTAAAAATTAAAACAAAAATTAAAAGATTGGACGGAAAGGAAATAATAATAATAATAATAATAATAATAATAATATTGTTAAACAAAAACACAAACACACATGTAACTAAAAAGTTTAAAGAACAACAGCAAATTAAGTTGGAAGAAAGTAAAACAAAAGATATCGGCTATTGAAGGAAGACTCAAAAGTACCGAGAAAGAACTAAACAGTACAAACAAAATAGGACCTTCCAAAACATAAAAAAGAGATTTTACGAACAAAAATTAATGGAGCAATAAATCAACATTAGTGAACACCCAAATGCAAGAGAAGCAGAAAAGTTTTGGAGTAATATATGGATGAAGAAAGAACATAAATAAACAGTCAAAATGGATAAGTGATATTAAGAATGAACTGATGGAAATTGAGGAGGACCTGTAGCCAGTGTTCATGTAATTACGCTTAAATCTGTAGTCAAGAAAGTAGCAAATTGGAAAATACCGGGCCATGATGGCATACATGGATTCTGGTTCAAAAATTTACGTCTATCCACAAAAAAAATGCCCCAGCAACTGAACAGATGCCTACAAGAAACGGAAGTACCCGAATGGATGACAAAAGGGATAACTACACTAATTCAGAAAGACCCACAAAAAGGGAACGTCCCTAGCAATTATAGACCAATAACGTGTCTACCCATGATGTGGAAAATTCTGACTGCAGTTATAAAAGAAGAAATATATTTTTCACTCAATTGTCGGAAACTTCTCCCAGAAGAACAGAAAGGATGCTGCAAGGGAAAAGGTTATATAGACCAATACATTCTTAATGAAGTAAAAAATAGACGGAAAAATATTGCTATGGCCTGGATCGATTACAGAAAAGCTCATGACATGGTCCCACATACTTGGATTTTAGAATGTCTAAAAATGTACAAAATTTCCATAAACATCATAAACTTCATTAAAAAAATCCATGGAAAACTGGCGAATTCAATTAAAATCTGGAAAACAATCCCTGGCAGACGTAAAAATCCAAAGAGGTATCTGCCAAGGAGACTTGTTATCACCACTACTCTTTATTATAGCAATGATGCCGCTCAGTCATATACTGAAAAAATGTACAGGGGGATACAAATTCTCTAACTCACAAAAAAAGATAAACCACCTTAAGTACATGGATGACATTAAAATGTTTGCAAAAAATGAAAAAGAATTGGAGAGCCTAGTACAAACTATTAGAATATATACCCAGGATATAGGGATGGAATTTGGAATCGAAAAATATGCTATGCTTGTAATAAAACGGGGTGAAAGAAAATTAATGAATGGAATACAACTGCCAAATCAGGAAACAATAGAATCTCTTGATGAAAATGAAGGCTACAAATACTTAGGAATTTTAGAAGCGGACAATATCATGCAAGCAGAAATGAAAGGAAAAGTTAAAAAAGAATATCTCAGGAGAACTAGAAAACTTCTAGAAACGAAACTTAACAGCAGAAATCTTATCAAAGGAATTAATACCTGGGCTGTCCCCATTATAAAAGACTCAGGACCATTCTTAAAATGGATAAAAGAAAAACTCAGACAGATTGATCAAAGGACGAGAAAATTAATGACCTTGCACAAGGCTCCCCACCCTAGAGATGATAGAGATAGATTATATGTGTCAAGAAAGGAAGGAGGAAGAGGACTTGCCAACATAGAGGAATGCGTAGAAACCACAATCCAACAACTTGAAGATTACACAAGAAAGAGCAAAACAAACTACTTATGGCGGCCAACAATAGTAGAAACGACAGATGGACAAACAGAAAAAACGACAGAGACTAAAAAACAAAACATGGGAAGAAAAACAATTATATATATTTACCAACCCCTCCGCACGAGCAGGATGCGACACAAGGTCAATTTCTTAAGCGGAGTTCAGCAGGTTTGAATTCAGAGTTTTCCTTCTCCTAGACCGGTGGCCTGCCCTACTATTTAACCATAGCTGGAGGGAGAGTAGGATTCATACCTTTCCCAAGGATATTAGCGCTAAATCAAATGCAATTACCACGTTCAGGATTTGAACTCGGGGCGACGAGTCCATTTCCCATGACTTTAACCATTACACCACGCGCTTCCTACAATTATATGGACGCTTCAAACGACAAATAGAAGAGGTTGCACATCAAATGACTTGGACATGGTTAAGAAAGGGAAACCTCAAAAGAGAAACTGAATCACTTATAATTGCTGCACAAAATAATGCCATAAGGACTAACTACCTCAAAGCGAAAATTGAAAAGACACAACAAATAGTAAATGTAGACTTTGTAGTAATAGAGATGAGACCGTAAACCATGTACCATGCGAATGTAGCAAACTAGCACAACGGGAGTACAAAACTAGTCACGACTGGGTTGAGAAGGTGATCCACTAGGAATTATGCAAAAAATTAAATGTTGACCATACAATAAAATGGTATATGCATAAACCAGAATCTGTTCTTTAGAACGAAACGCATAAAATTATCTGGGACTTTGAAATAAAAACGGATCACCTTATCACATCAAGAAGACCAGACCTAGTGTTGATTAACAAAAAATAAAGAACTTGTCAACTGGTGGATTTTGCGGTTCCAGTAGATCACAGGGTGAAGCTAAAGGAAAATGAAAAAAATGGACAAATACCTGGATCTTGCCAGAGAACTGAAAAAGTCATGGAATATGAAAGTCAAAGTCATACCAATTGTAGTTGGTGCACTTGGAATGATCCTAAAAGGATTGGAAAAGGGTTTGGAAAGTCTGGAAATCAGAGGAAGGATTGAAACCATTCAGAACACTGCACTGTTGCAATCTGCCAGAATACGCAGAAGAGTCCTGGAGACCTGAGGAGACTTGAGGAGACCTGAGGAGACTTGCTGTCACTCAGACTCCAGTGGAATACCATCAGCTAACACTGGTGTGAAAACTCAAAAGGAGTGAATTGTAATAATAATAATCGCACCAATTGCAATTGCTCTTGGAACAGTCCCCAATGTTCTGGAAAAGAATTTGGGTGAATTGGAAATCAAAAGAAGAATCGATACCATCCAATCTACAACACTGTTGGGATCGGCTAGAATACTCAGTATAGTCCTGAGGAGACTTGCTGTCACAACCTTCAGTAAACCACCGACTATGGCAGGTGCGAAACTCCATGATAAACGCAAGAACAACAGCACATCACTCAATAATTCCCGGGCCTAACTAATAAAACAACCTTTAGGCAAAATTCGACTTTATTCGTCAATATAGTCTCCTAGAGTGATACATTGATTCCAACGCTTCTCTAACAATACGACCTGAGCGTTCAGCATCATTTGTGACTGTACGACCGCGTTTAAATTCAACATATCACCTCTTAACCGTTGTTTACGACGGAGCAGAACTGGAATAACACTTATCCAGACAATACTTTGCTTGAATAGCATTTTTCCTATCAGAAAGCAATGCTTTATCAACACACGAAATTCAGATTTTTCCATTGTTTTTCTAATTTTGCAGCAGTAGTTTCACTAAAATAACTGTAATTTGGAAACTAAATGGGCTCAAATTTTGACACGTGCAATTTAAAGGTTAGTACTTCATAGAAATGATGAATTTTTTAAATTACTAGCGCCATCTATGTGTCAGGCCCAGGACTTTTGAGTGATGTGTTATGATGTGTGAAAACAGCCGAAACTGTTAATCATGAAATAAACGAATGCAGCAAAGTAGCACTAAGGCTAGGTACGACTGGAGGCAAGGGGATCCACTGGGAATTGTGCAAGAAATTAAATGTTGACATGACAAGTTACCAAAGGTTATATGCACATCATATCAGATCAAATGTTATATGCACATCATGTCAGGTCGTACAAAGTGCTATGGTTATTATGTAACCACGTACTACCTGTTTCATAGTCGGATGATCGGTGATAAAACCGGTACGCCAACCGAGTTTGCCTGGTGAGGAGGGTGGCTAGAATCGCAGCAGGATCAAAATCACAACCTGTGAAAGGGCGGAGGTAGCATCTTGCTCAACGGCCAACTAGCAGATGAACGCAAGAATATACCTGGGTTGGTATCCAGGTTCGTAATAGTCTAAATAATCCAACGCTGTCTTGTGGGTATACTCTGGAGAGGAAATTGTTAAGGGAGAAAACCCTGACAGAAATCACGGCTTGGACTCCGTTAGGCAGTTCAGCTTGTAAAACAATATCTGGGAAACTGAGGCCGAATGTATTGGTTCATCATTTCTTCGGATCACGGCAGAGTCGCCTGGGTAACCCAAGGCCTCCATACATCTTCCCCAAGCTCTTATATGCTCGAACCAGAACCAGAGAGAGAGAGAGAGAGAGAGAGAGAGAGAGAGAGAGAGAGAGAGAGAGAGAGAGATGTAAAAAACATTATCTGGTTCTCATAAAAACAGACGGATCACCTAAGTCCAGCCAAAAGTTATCACCCCCCCCCACCGTATGATTCGGATGTGACACAAGTTTAATATCTTATAGGGAGTTTCATACGTTCTAATTCTGTGTTTTCCCTCTTCTCGACTTTAAGTCTAAAGAGCCCGGTCTATCCTACTATTCACCCATAGCAGAAGTTAGAAATGTTGAATACACACCTTCCCTAAACTTATTAGCACTGTATGAAATGCAAACAGCTTCGTTAAGGATTTGAACACATATAGCCGTTTTCATTTCCTACGACGATAACAATTAAACCACGTGCCCCCACTTGCTTCACGTACAGAAATTTAAAGCTGACTCTTTCTCATGTGAGCTTCAAACTGCATTTGACGGGTAATTGAAACTCACTTACATTAAAAATTAAATAATAAATAAATAATTTTTAGTAAAATTATTATAATATTAAAAAAGCACAAAAAACTCTTAAATAATCATTGATTTAGCTTATTATCGACAGAACCCATATTTATATAATAGCTACCATAATTATCATTGGATGATATTTAATTGGTTTACATTTTCGCAGATATCATTCATAGCAACCATGTATATCTATTTATCCATCTCTGTCCATTTATAGGTTATCTATCTACGCCCATCTCTCTCTCTCTCTCTCTCTCTATCTATCTATCTATCTATCTATCTATATCTATCTCTCCCTATATATATATATATATATATATATATATATATATATATATATATATATATATATATATATATTACCATTGATCTTTTGTATGCATCTCAGTATATTTAATGCCATTTATTTCATTTTGTTCATTTATATATATATATATATATATATATATATATATATATATATGAGAGAGAGAGAGAGAGAGAGAGAGAGAGATATAAACCATTGATCTTCTGTATGCACCTCAGTATTTTTATACCTATCTATCTTATTCTGTTCATTTATATATATATATATATATATATATATATATATATATATATATATATATATATAATCAGTCCATTGATATTCTACCTACCTATCAATATATCTATGTATATTGCATTAACGTCACAAAGACCCTGCTGATGAGGTGGAAGGGAATATCGGTGGTGAATCAAAGGTATCGTGGATTAAAATTTGATATTAAATCAGTGCAAAAACAGCTTTCCACAAATCTAATTATTTTCATAATCTGTATTCAATTTTATTGCCACATGACCATTTAATAGTTTAATTAAATGAGTATAATATATTCAAAAATTTCTTACTAAAATGTCTATAAGGCAAGTAACTGTCAATTGCCAAGCGCCGTTGACTTCATGTCCACGTTACCCTAACTAACATACATACATCCACACACACACACACACACACACACACACACACACACACGCAATATATATATATATATATATATATATATATATATATATGTATGTATGTATATAATAGACTCTCCCGTCGATCAACGTATGAGTGTTCATACAATGAACATCCACACCGTGATTTGTTTATAGTGGTGAAGACTTGTGTTGGACCATCCACACTTTTTGGCACAGTCGATAAGAAAGAATTGATGCATCAAGGGTTGCCACAAACCCAATTAACGACCGACCTCAGGAATTTTGAATTCAGAGTTATCCCTCTCCTAGACTGGTTACCTACCCAAAGCTGAAGGGCCGAGTCTGCCCTACTATTTAACCCATAGCTGGAGGGAGAATATATGGATTCATACCTTTCCCAAGGGTATTAGTGCTATGTGAAATGCCAACAGTTTCGTCTAGGAATTGAACTCGAATCGACGAGTTCATTTTCCACGATATATATATATATATATATATATATATATATTATATATATATATATATATATATATATATACATATATATACACACACACACACACACACACACACACACATATATATATATATATATATATTATATATATATATATATATAAATGAAGCCATAAATGGACAAGGAAGGAAACATATACGGATTATGTTGTAGAAATATCTAATGTATTTTAAAGGATTTGAAATACACTATAGGAATTTTATTGAGCCAATTAATATTTCATATTTGTATAAACTTAAGTTCCAGTTTCAATTTAATAAAGTATTGCAATCGATTATGAAGATATGTTTCTCTTTGTTATTATTCGTTATTTGTTAATTCATTATATACTTATATATCAGTATATTTTAATATATTTGACAAAAAACATTTACTCGTTGAAAGAAATTGTGAACTCTCACGTGTAGTTTCCCATATATGTATACCCCAGGAGTTGTTCTCGTGTAATAGTTATCGTTGTAGTTTGGTTGATTGGTTATATTTAAAGGCATGCCAACTATGGTTGGGTTATTTCATACTGAAGACATTCCGTTTGGTTCATTCTTGTTGGATATTCCTTTTTTCTAACTGATTTTAATAGAAAAATTTCTTAAGCTTTTTTTTCTATATGACGTGTATTCACCCAACCCCTCCGTAAGGTCAATCTTCATACAGAGTTTACCAGGTTTTAATTTAGAGTTTTCTTTTTCTTAACCCGGTTGCAATATGAAAGTTTAAAATTGCATTCTGTCCAACTAAGGAATAGGGTTGGATGCATACATTTCCCAAGAGTATTAGATATTTGTGAAATATTATATGTCATGCCCAGTTGAACTTGCGTGGCGGTGTCTAGTCACTTCGATGATAACCATTATACCCCGAGCGCTTCTTTTTTTTTTATTAGTGTACATCGTGGACTATTTTATCCTACCCTTTTCTTCGAGAATAAATAAACTAGACCAAAACTACTTGTCTACTGCTGTTTAGAATCTACTCACAACCAACGAACCCATATTTAGAATGACTAATATACCGAACATAATAAGTGTTATATACTAGTTCAATATCTCGAGCATATAATAAAGAGAGAGAGAGAGAGAGAGAGAGAGAGAGAGAGAGAGAGAGAGAGAGAGAGAGAGAGAGAGGGGAGATGATGTTTTGATTAATTTTACTTTTACGTATTTCGGTCTGGAGACTTTAGACTCCTGACCGAAACACGTGTAAGTAAAATTAATTAAAATATCCTATTTTATCAATTCTATATTTTATTTCTTTTATTTCTCTTTTCAACACACACACACACACACACACACACACACACACACATATATATATATATATATATATATATATATATATATATATATATATATATATATATATATATGATAGTACCTTAACTCAAACAGCTTATTCCCGAGTTTCTCTTTCATTAGAAAGGATGTCAAAACTTTACTAGCAAAGCTAAAGTTTAACACGAATCAAATTGAAGAAACAAAAAATAAACAACAACAAAAAAGACCAACTTATTTGACTCCAGACACGCCCCCCACCCCCACCCCCCCAAAAAAAAGAAAAATGAAATAGAAACAATATATTGCAACACAAACGGCCATTATTTTTAAAGACTAAAGAACTATAAAAAATATAATAAAATCTATGGATAATTGTGAAATAATACTTGTAGAACAACAGCACCAATCAAACGGTCACGATTATAGCAAACATGCTGAATTCCCCCTTATAGAAGGAATTGAAAAATATATAAATATAAAATCAGGAAAAATTGAAGGAAGAGAAGACGAATGGATAAAAATCTTAAAGCCTACATGCCATTGGGATGAATTTTAAAATTTTCTTACGCATCCTGCTAATAAAATATCGGTGTCACCAACTGACATAAACAAATACTTCAGCTACTGGTCATCCAACTCTAACTTTAAAAATAATCTCATTAGCCAGGTGACTTCACCGCAAAGACATATCTTATTATTAAACGTGAGCGTTTCTGTCTGTAACCGAAATTATATTACTACTCAAGTCACAATTCCCATAGTTATTTACGTCAAATTCTTCATGATTTTATCTTTATTTAAACCTCAAATATTAATAAAAAATGTTTTACATGATTAATACTGTTGACCTTATCTACATGCTAATAACATGCAATTGTATCTATATATACAACAAATAGCGATTTACAATGTGAACGGGAAGGCTAAGTTTCATATTGATATTTTTTTTAAAATGTCTAATAAATATGTGCACAGTATTATTGATTTCTAATTGTTTGGTCTTATCTTAATGAATATGAGCGAAATTCACGGGGATAAATCTTAAAAGAAATCGATTAACAAGGGAAAATATCTGTAATTTTATTCTTTACTACCTATTTTAACTAAATAGATACATTAGGAAAATTTAGCAATGAAAGACAAGAGTAGAATGATGAATAAGTCTCAGTTACTATATTTTTCGATTATAACCCTCTTTGTTTCATATATTTTTATCTGCATTCTTATTTAGTTTCATTAGTCTTTCTAATTCAATATAATATTTTATTACATCAAAACTTTAGTATCTTCACCCGGAGGGCGAATATATTTGCTAATATATATATAAAAGAAATTGAGGTTAATCTAACGAGAAGATAGTTTTTACTCAGCAAATAGATAATTCACTTCATCAGTACATTTTTCGTTGCTTCTCTTGGGGGTATATCAACTCCTTCGAAAAGGTTTTAAAAAACATTTTTATTCCGCTAAGAATTTTTTTCCTGACGATGACATTAGGTCGAAATATGTTGAGAAGAATAAAGAAAATAATGAATGACATGAAAAAATATTCCGCCTTATCACTTTTGTTCATCTATCTACAAAGAAAATGCTGTAACTTGATAGACACATGCTGATATAAAATCGATACATTTGCTTCTGCATATTATATTGTGCCCATGGCTACGTATATTGAAAACTGTAATGTTAATCTTATATATATATATATATATATATATATATATATATAATATATTATATATATATATATATATATATATATTACTAAAATTGGAGGAATCATATGTATCATACAAATTATGAAATGGTAATTTATTTTCGTAATAAAATATAAAATGTGGGGAATACGAAGGCCTTTTCAACCGGTTCTTTTTCAAGTATAAACACCGGCGACGAATAACAGTCAGATTGTATTCACAACACATGGG
>CM042152.1:40191337-40193837 GCA_023376005.1 Doryteuthis pealeii | reverse complement strand
TTTTTTAAAAGTTGAAAATGGAGTTCTAAATAAGAATTTTGCACATATTATCCTCCTCAAGTCTAAAGAAAAAAAAGTCGGAATGTGTTGGATTTATATACAAACTTGCGGATTTTGGTGCTATTCATGTTCTTGGTGACACACAAGAATTTTGTTTCAGGATTTCAAGTATTTCACCTTTTACACATATTATCCCCCCCAAGTCTTGTTGTTTATTTTCTATTTTCAATGAAAACTTTTTCTACCTTTTATTGTTCTTGATTTATATACACACATATTGAATTTTGTGCCGCCCATGTTCTTGATGACATACAAGAATGTATTATTATTATTATAAAAAAACCCAGAAAGAAACTAATATGAATAAACAAATAATGCTTTACTATTGCCTAATATATAGTCAAATAGATCCATATATATGCCTTTAGTCGAAAAAGAAAGTCTCAGTTCACACAAAACTTTTGCATTTATCTGCCTGTGTCTAGCTTCAATACCAAAAAGTTACAGCGCCTCCTGTGACTGTGAAGTCCGATGTTTGAAAAACATTCTCGACTACAGATTTCGCATTTGAAGGCTGTCCCTGAAGATGTTGATGTGCCGGTGCTTTGTTGTCGCTGCTTTCTTCTAGACCACTTAGCTTCATGATGTTGCGTCAGGCTGACATGAACAGTTCTCTATGGCGATTCTGCTGCGACCAAGGGCGGTCCTGAGCCACATTTTCCCAGCTGGAAGGGGCAATGCCAAAACACCTGAGATCATTCTTGCAGACAAGCTTGTGTTGTTACCTCAAATGTCCTTTAATCACCTAATGAATGTGAGGACTAATCCGGCAAGTCCAGCTTTGTACTATGCATTAAGTATTTCCGAAGTTCGTTTTCTGAAAATCCTTCTGTTAATGGTGATTCACAAACTCCATTTTGTGACATTTATCTATTGTGTCAAATGTATAGCTTCAAATTAATTGGGTTTTTTTTAATGTTTTCTTGGCTAGCTCCTCACTCCTTAAAAATATAAAAATTAATTTATTGAACTATCTAAAAAAAAAAACGCAATACGTACTGAGTTTTATTAATGGTGAAGTTAGGAAAAAAAACTTTTAAGTAATTCTATAAATCGGCATTACTTATTTGATTATATTTTCAAATGAATATTTAATGGATCCTACCCTTCCTAATAAGTATTTGCTATTTATAAATTGATAGCTACGGATATAATTGATATTAGGAAGCTAGGTAATCTCTGTTTACCTTTATTAAATGAAATAATTATTGTGAACAAGGGGGACGTTATATGCTTTCAGAAGGTAAAGAAAATAAATAGAAAATCTCTCTCTGCGGCCTATAAGTTCTAAATATAATTTTGGCCATCAGGCTAATGTGCTTATAGACTTGTTATACATACCCACAAAATCTTTCAATTTTGTTATTCAATATGTTTTTTCTTTTTTCTTTTTTTTTAGTGTATCACTGAGAGAACGATCAAGTAGGCACCGGAAGTGGAAGATTATATCGTCAGAAAAACAGACATGCCCATAAGTATATTACAAGTGATTAATATCCGCCTGTTCATCAAATCAAGAGAACTACAAGTGTTGGACTTAATTGCCTGCTGAAAAGTCCCGTTTGTAATCATGTTGGTTTTAATGACACGGGATTTACAGCTCTGATAGTATTAATGAATCTTTAGCAAATAAAAACTATTTAAAAAATGAATAAAATCAAATAAAATCAACTGTCTTTGACGATGTGATAATGAATATTTTACGTCAAAAATTATTTCTTTAGCTTGACAACCATGGCTAATGTGTTTATAGACTTGTTATATATACCCACAAAATCTTTCAATAGCTTGATGAAATTAATTTGGATGTGTATGTCATTTTCTGGTTTGAGATTATATAAAAATATAACAATTTCCATAATTAGCAACTGTACATTTTCAATATGATCCAAAAGATTAGGAAACAACTTGAAATCCAACAGATAACATTGAAAGAATATACAGAATAATAATTTGCTTTACTTCCAGGAAATGTCTTATACTCAATGGTGAAATCTGATTAAGGGGAAGTGAGGGCAGAAACTGTTACATAATTATTGGATCCCTAATATCTTTTTAAGGTAGTGTAGAAATCATAATGGCGATTAGTGCATCTGATGGCCTTGAGGGTGAGTGACAGCGCTTGACCTCACTCTGACCTTGCTTTCCGGGGATAAATCGGGAGAACCCGAACCCCCATAGAAGGCCCTCTTCCAGTTTAAGGATATAGTCAGTTTAAGTCAGTTAGAAGTTAGAAGCCGAGCTAGCAAGATGTGAGTCTCACTGCGCAGAATGTCTGGTTGGGGATTTACAAATAAAGTAACATCAACGTAAATCGAAGTCTTGTGTTTATTACCTAAAAACTAACAATGACACAGGGCTTCTGATAAGGAGTGATCCCTAACAGAAACCAGACCCGGAATCCCCATAGAAGAAAGACCAGACCTTTAGAACTGACCAG
>CM042152.1:40171337-40188837 GCA_023376005.1 Doryteuthis pealeii | reverse complement strand
GCATATGAAGCTGCTCAATGCTAAAATAGCAGAGCAGTTTTAATATCAGAGATTAAAGATTACGGTGTTGATATTCTGAAACTGCACTTTCATGTATATTATGCAATCATCAGACGGTCAAAAGTAGTAAAATATCAAAACGATGGGCTTTTCTTTCAGCTTTAATATAACGTGAAGCACGCTCAAGCAATGGAATGTTATAACGTGTTATATTGCTGTTGCTTTCTCTTGGACCTCTTTTCTTCATTTTGTTGCCCCAGGGATACTTTGGACATGACTAGCCCGGTATGGAGAGCCTGTCGCTACGGAAGTTCCTAAGCTAAATTTTCCCAGCTGACAGGGTTGTTAAATAACTTGGGATCATGCTTGAAGACAACCTTATCTCGCAGCTGTAAAGAACATACAGATGAATCCTTTTGAGATAATGTGTGAAATTATGTTAAATTGCATTAATACTTTGGTTCTTAATCCTTTCACTCTTTGGATTGGCTTCATTGTTTAATGGCATATCAACTTTTGCGGGTTATTTATTGTCAAAGCCATTCTTAGAGCTAAACAATAAGGGTAATCTTCAAAAGATCACAGAAGAAATAAAATACACCCCAGGTGTTAAACTGTCACTCAGTAATTCAAGTGATTTTGATTAAGTGGTAAGGGTAGCATTATCTAGTGAATATATATATATGTATGTGTCTGTGTATGTGAGTGTTTGTACGTGGTTGCATTTGTGTGAAAGCTTATATATATATATATATATATATATAATATATATATATATATATATATATATATATATATAATATATATATATGCAAATGGGTACGTTCGTGTACGTTCGTGCATCTGTGTTTGTGTAAGGGTAGCATCATCAAGTGAATATATATATATATATTATATATATATAATATATATATATATATATATATATATTGTACGTGTCTGTGTATATGAGTGTTTTTACGTGTTTCCATTTGTGTGTAAGCTTATATATATATATATATATATATATATATATATATATATATATAATATACATGAAATTTAACATTTTTGAAAAAACAAATGATGCTATATAATTGCGGACAGGTTTTTTCAAAAAAGATAAATTTCATACTGTCGGATTAATTCCGCTAGCGCTAGTCCAAGGAGATTGTTTTTTAGCATCTGAGGTGGAGCGCCACATATACCATCAGCTCCTTACTTTAGCGCACAGATCCCTGTGCTACTCATACGCTGAGTTGGCGGGGACCGGTATCGGACTAGGAACCTTGTGGTCTCTAGCCGAACGCTCTACCGACAGAGCTCACCCGTCCCCTCTTGGGCATGTTTGTGTACGTTTGTGCATCTGTGTGTGTGTAATGTGTGTACGTATGTAGAATCACACACACACACACACACACACACACACACACACACACACAGATACATACATACATATATATATATATATATATATATATATATACATGATATTTAAATACATACTCATGAATATATACATTTTTGTATGTTTAGTAAGCATATATGAATATATTATTTATAATATATGTATTATATGTATATGTATATGTATATGTATATATATATATATATATATATATATATATATATATATATATATATATATATATACGTCTGTGTCTTCGTGTGTGTGAGTGAGTGTATGTGTTTGTACTGCGCGTGTGTATTTGTGCATGTAAATCAACACTCACCATTGTATTTGCGCACGAATGAATTTCTAGTTGTTCACATGCATTTTCTTCTGTTAGAAATAAAATGGAAAGCGAACTTCCATGTTGAAAGAAAGCGTCATTTCTTTTGATGTTAGTTGACATCAAACACCCGGCTCCACAAAGAAAACATAAAGTGCTTTTTTGCCTCCGGTCTTCCTTTGCCATGCTACACTCGATAAGGAGGCACTGCAATCTTCATAGTATATTGTGTAACCATTCCAACTGAAAAGTTTTCCCCCTCCAGATATGGAATGCTGAAGGTCGCAACCAACTTGGTATCTTCATCAAGAACCAATAAATCAGATTCCGTTCATGTGTTCTCTCATATTCCTTTATTAAGTTTTTTTCTTGTCTTTTCATATTATACTTCAACTTGTCCATATTCTAATTATATATATATATATATATATATATATATATATATATATATATATATGAAAAAATCAGAAAGTTTTACAATAAAAAACTAATGAATTATATAATTGATTCATTGATAAATCAACACTGAAAATGTCATTAAAATCGGATAATTCTTTTATTTTTGTTAATTTCTTTTTCAATCGGGATGGTTAAATTTATTTTGTAAACACGCATTTTACGCCATCTTTAGACAGCGTGTGCGGCCATATTTGAGCTAAATTGAACGAAAAAGTAGTTTTAAATATATTAAAATTAAATTACATGCGTAACATTATTTCCCTTTTTTTTAGTGATGGTCATTATGTTACTATTTTTTGATTTAGACAAAAATGTAACCTTAAATAATAGATTTAATTCATTTAATGTAGTTTTTAAAATGAAAAGCAGACGAAAAAGTGTGTATGCCAATTATATATTAACTCCATTTCATTTAGATTTAACGAACACAAAATCCTTAAAACCACTCACAGATTAAGAATTTTAAATTGTTTTCAAGTTAAAAGCAAAATACCCCACACTGCAAAAGTCACCCCCCCCCAAAAAAAAAAGAAATATGTATACTAGCAGGACCCGTGAAATTTCCACAGACAAACAGACAGACAGACAGAGATAAAAGGATATCGAGAGGAAAAAAGATCCCAAAATGATATTTCTAAGAGTTTATTTCTGATATTATCCCACCCGTTAGAATGTACCGACTGCACCTCTGCAGAGGGATGACTCCCCCAATGGGGCCACCTGTTGGCCGTGGGTGGCGACCCGTGATGCTTAAGGATAGAGCCCAGGTGGATGAGCAGTTCATGACATGCAATACTTCACTTTGGCCCTATCTTGGGCTAGACGGGCGGTCGGAGAGGCCTCCTCCGATCAATCGGCTGGTCACGTCAGGCCCTAGCACCTATATAATTTTCCCAACCCTATTGCCTTTATGGCAAACCCCAACCCCTTTTTATCATATGGGTGCTAGAAGGCGGTGGCTGCGGGTCTACATGTCCTGGAAATTACGTTAAACTCTATCTGATGGTGAGGTTCCAGTTTTGGAGGTTTGGGGAATGTGGAGCACCCCTTCATCACCATTGCTCCCTGGTCCACTCTGACCCGGAGTGTTAGTACCTGTTAGGGTCCCATCTATGGGTTAAATAGAAAAATGTATTTATAAAAAAATTGTATTATCCATTAAGAATTGATTTATTTCAAAACTTTATCGGCATTAAATGACCCACTGAGGTTGATATGCCGTAAAACAAAACAAACCAAACAAAAAAAAATCTGATATTATGATTTTTAAGTCTCCACATATCCACTATCCCTATGAACACATTATTGGACTCTTCCTTCCCATGTGCTTATAACGTTTCTCCAAAAGTCAGGCCAAGAATCAAAGTAAGCTTCGACCTTTCAAAAACTTATCTCTTGTAATAATATTTCTTTAGGTGAAACATTGCTGTTAAAAAGTGATCCATTCGCCGTAAGTACACAAGGCATCGGTTGTTTATCAAACTATGGGCTTCGCTTAATGTTTTTGCCTACTGATTAAGTTATACAGGATTACAAGCGATGAATAGTGAATTTAGAAAATATTTTTTTTTTGCCCTCCCTAAATCTCACATTATCTAGAATTGAGAAATGAGAGCGTCTTCAGAGGTCGCATTGTCCCTCGACTGATAAAAATGACAAATATGTTATCTTCCTTTCTTCTGTCTTCGTAACATTTTGTTGAAAGAAATAGAATGTTAAATGATATTAGATATTAATATCGTCATTGTTTCTTTCTTTCTTACTCCGTTATATCATTTCTGCTTTTCTAATAAAAATCAACATTTCTTAATCGTCAATGATTTTGTTAACAGAGATGGTGAATATGTGCGGATTGTTTGAAATTAAATAAAGATACTCCCATGAGGATATTAACTGTATTTTAATCACCGTATATACTTTCGTATTTTTCTTTGACTTTCAATTTTTTTTCTAAATCATCACTAAATTTGTTGGTTTCTATTTCTTTTTATAATTACTTAAATGATCACCCATCTAATTATTAAACAGGCTAATTATTGCTTAACTTAATCTTGAGTCTATCCATTCCTCTTCCTCAAAATATCAACATTGGATTTTAAAACACTGAAAGAGTCGATTTCTATTTCATTTCATAATTACTTAAATGATCACCCATCTAATTATTAAACAGGCTGATCATTGCTTAACTTAAGGAAGAGTCCTTTCCTTCTTCTTCAAAATATCCACATTGGATTTTCAAACACAAAAATTGTCAGTTTCTCTTTCTTTTAATAATGACTTAAATAATCACCCATCTAATTATTAAACAGGCTCATCATTGCTTAACTTAAGGCTTTTGTTTGGGTGTCTTATTTGTCTAACTCCCATTAGGGTGGGGAAATCATATAGGTGCCAGGGTTTGACATGACCAGCTGATTGATTGAAACGGATCCCTACAATGGGGGGGGGGAGTTCACACTTTGCAGATGTGTTGTTGGTGTATTCTACAGCTCCACCGACAAGACGGAGATAAAAAAAAAAAGTTAGAACTTAAAGTAGTACACGAGGTATGTCAGAAAAGTTCCAGGACTGGTGTTACGCAAAATTTATTTCAAATCTAAACTACAAACTACAAGTTATCCCCTTCAAAGTAATTCCCTAGAGTCTAATGCATTTTCCCATCCTTCTCTGCTAAAATTTCATTTACTCCCGGAAGGATTGTTCCGGGATTCTCCGTATCTCAGTCGTCACGACCCATTTTGATGTCGTGCACATTCTCAAAACTGGTTCCCCTGATGACCCGCTTGAGCTTAGGCAAGAGGGAAAAAATCACACGGAGGCAGATCGGCTGAGTAGAGAGGTTGCTCCAGCACAATGATGTTCTTATGGGGCAGGATCTCTCGGATACTCGGAGCAGTGTGGGCAGGTGTGCTGTCATGGTGAAGCACCCACGAGTTGTCCTCACACATATCTCGCCTCTTCTCGCGCACTGAACGAAGCAAACATCGCAGTATCTCTTTGTAGACATATTGGTTGATCTTCTAACCATGTGGCTAGAACTCGTAGTGGACGATGCCCCTCTCATCAAAGAATGCGATCAACCTGGAACTTTTCTGACATACCTCGTACAACTGTACAACAAATCTACTCGATTAAAGAAACAGACAATGAAATGAGAATAATTTAGTCATTTTAAGGGACTTTGTTGAAAAATAGACCTAATTTGATCACATTCCATGAGTGTATCTTAGTCAGGCTATGAACCTTTTTGCCGGTCCAAGTAGATAGGAATATTTGAAAGCATAAAAGAGTGAATATAAGGTGAAAGCAAGTATCCAAAACATTCCAGCACCCTCCACAGTATTCTATACATGATTGATAATATTGGAATTTGAAGGTTTTCAATTATGCCCAGAGTTCAATTTCTTTAACCTTTTTGCCAACATTTGCTTATTTCTTCAAGGACAGAAATTTTCTTTTCATATTCCAAAATAATCTAATTTAAAACTGTTGGGATCTGTCCTAAGGAAATAACTAGAGTTGCCTCCCCTGACAGGTTCATTGAGAGAGATACACACAGAAATGGGGCATCAGTCATGACACATGGATTGGCAAACTAGTTGAGATTTTAAGTCTTTTTTTTTGGGGGGGGGCAAACATTTCTCTGCCCTGTGTTAAATAAAAGCTTGTTAATTTCCTACACCAGGTTTTGTATTTTCTCTAAGTGTTTCGTTTTATGTGTATGTAAAAGATATAAAAGAAACGATATATATATATATATATATATATATATATATATATATATATATATATATATATATATCCTTTTTTCGAACACTTCAAACATTCTCCGTATTTGACCGTTTTGATTTCAAACACCAAAGAATTTACTCTGACGAAGGCCGTTATTCCTTGTATACTAAAACAGTTTGTAGTTTTCTATTATTATATTATTATTATTATTATTATTATTATTATTATTATTATTATTATTATTATTATTATTATTATTTATATTTAAAATAATAATAAATAGAATACATGGATACATGAATAAACTCCTGGTCGAAACACTTGTTAGTAAAAATAAAATCTATTTTATCCATTCAGCATTTTGTTTCCTTTGTTTATTTTTCCTTTCAACATACCGTCAAATTCGCTTCCATTTTCAACTCACACACACACACACACACACACACACATACACACACAACACACACACACAGACATATATATATATATACATACATATATATATATATATATATATTATATATATATATTTATAGTTATATATATAGTGTCTGTTAGTTTGATTTCCAGAAGAGCTATCTCTTAGCTTCCTGTCAACAGTCATACGTGTAACATTATGCGTATATGATAATTTCAATTTTTTTAAAGTTATTAAGCACTATATTAACAACGTCTGTATAGAGTTAAAAATCTATATGAAAATATTATCTAGCTTCAAGCTATTGAGACTTCCTTGCACCAAGATAAGAAGGGAAATAAATTTTCAAAACATCAATACTGTGAAACAAACATCGCTGATTCTAAAACGAAGAAACTGGGTTTGTGGGAGGGGGCAAAATCAAACCAACACTAAAACAAAGACCAGTGCGAAGAGAAATATTTAAAAAAAAAAAATTTGAAAATTAAAAAAAAAAAAACTATATAAAATGATAAAAGTGAAACTGACATATGAAATTATCTCCCGTCATTTCGTAAGAGTCAATGTATAAATTTTCTTTTTCTCAGATAAGTCGTAATAGAATTCTTTGCGTTCAAATACGACTTTTAATTTTCTTTATCACTCTTCAGACGGCTTGGTCGGCCAAACAGTCTCGTCTGTTCTAACCAAATCTAGGAATTAACCACAGAGGAGATGATATTCTTGTTATGTTTCCGTGGCCACATCATAACACTATCAGTCTTATAAGTTGATTAGCTATATTAATATCTATTAATAATGGAGAATCGCTTCCAGTTTTTGTCTGTAACAAAAACTACGTCACTGCTTACGTCACATTACCCAAAATCGCCATAACATAGAATAAATACACTCAAAATTTGAACATGCAACATTAGACAGTCCTCATTGTTTTTTTAAAACGAGTTTTAATAAATACATGACTGGTATTATGTATCTGTATATGGTTTGTTTTATTTGAATACATATTTAAAGTTTACATTTCAAATTGTTTTATTTTTCAATCCTTTAATGAATTTGATGATTTTACTTACTGAGGGTACAAACTCGCTGACATTGAATTTTTTACTCCCACCCCTCAGGCAATATGTTTCAAAAATCTATTTTTACGTCGCCCGGGGGGGGGTGTTTATTTTGCTAGTTATTATAATGGAGAATGTGTGCTTATCTGCCTGTAACCGAAACTATTTTACTACTCCGCTTAAGAAATAGACCTTGTGTCGCATCCTGCTCGTGCGGAGTGGTTGTTAAATATATATATTACAACTCAAGATATAATTCCCTTAGTTTTTTTTAACGTCACATTCTCCATGATTTAATTTTTTTATTTAAACCCAATTATTAATAAATATTTTACATATTAATACTGTTGCCATATCTACATACTAGATATTACCACGTTCCCCACGTGTACGGTGTTAGGCACAAGGCCCTATTAATGTAGGATCAACCACAAGGGTGCTCAGCACTGGGCAATAATCCCAGCCCTGCCCCTTTAAATCGAGGAGTAGGTAGTGCCTGGGAATAGCCCCTGGGTCAACCTGTTAATTAAAGCAAACCCTGCCCGAGGGGATCTACATGGTATTTTCCTCATACCCCACAGTGTACGGGTCAGCACAAAGGCCCAATATTGTGGACGACCAACAAGCCGAGACTCATGGGTGCGGGTGAACAATGCATTGATCCTGTCGGCGCCTCAGGCACTGGGCAATAAACCCAGCCTTGAAATTGAGAGGGCAGGTGTTACCTGGGGGAATGGCCCCTGGATCAACGATATTAACTTTAAAGATCCAGGGCCGAAGCCACTTGACCCCCACCATGAGAGCGGTCTACATTTATTTGCCTCTCATCCTACTTATGAATGCTGGATACAAGGTCTCGTTTTTATGTCGGCTAATAAAATTTGCGTTGATCCCGTCGGCATTCCCTGTCAAGGAGTGCGCCTCAGGCACTGAGCAATAAACCCAGCTCTGCCCCTTTAAATCGAGGGAGCAGGTGTTGCCTGGGCAGATGACCCCCTCGGAACAACGCTATTAACTTGTAAAGATTCAGGGCCGAAGCCACTGGACCCCCACTACGAGGGCGGGTCTACATTGTATTTACCTCGTACCCACTTGTACGGGTCAGGCACAAAGTCCCTATTAACGTGGGACCACCCACAAGCCGAAGCTCATGGGTGGCAGGTGAAAAATTGCGTCATCCCGTCGGCATTCCCCCTCAAGGGGTGCCTCAAGCAGCTGGGCAATAAACCAGCCCTGCCCTTTAAAATCAAGGGGCAGTGTTGCCTGGGGTGGCCCCCTGGATCGACGCCGTTAATTATAGCACTCCCCACCCGTTGGCGGGGCTGCATGATATTTTCCACGTACCCCACTTGTACGGGTCAGGCACAAAGGCCCATTAATGTGGGACCATCCACAAGCCGAGACTCATGGTGTGGCAGGTGAAAAATTGCGTCGATCCGTCGGCATTCCCCTCAAGGGGGCGCCTCAGGCGCTGGGCAATAAACCAAGCCCTGTCCCTTTAATCAAGGGGCAGGTGTTGCCTGGGGGATGGTTCCCTGGATCGACGCTATATTATAACAGAACCGGTCTAGCGGCCGAAGCTCACCGGACCCCCAGTCGAAACCGGGCGGGGGTGCATACTAACAACATACAAATTGATTTATATACAACAAAATTGTGGTTTACAGTTTGAATGGGGAGGCTAATTAGCATATGTATTATAGAATTTGATTTAATAAATATGTTTTTGTATTATTGTTTTTTTTTTATTGTGGTTTTATTTTGATGAATATGTGCAAAACTATCGTGTATAATTCTTAAAAAGAAGTTCATTAACAAGACGAAAATAAAACGTTTTTATTCTTTATTTCCCATTTTAACTAAATAGTTAAATTCGGAAAATTTAGCAATAAAAGATGAGTGATGGAAGAGTAAGTTTCAGTTCTATCTTTTATCATAACCCTCTCTGTTTAAATCTGTTTATCTACATTCTATTAGTTTCATTAACCTTTCTAATTTAATATAAGATTTTTTACATTAAAAATAAGATACATGCACCCGGGGGGTTCCTATTTGCTAATGAATAAATGAAATAAATACCTAAGATTAATTAGATATTTAGCGTGTATTCGGGCGTCTGGACCCCCATAAAAGAAGACCCCGAGAAAGTAACAGATCAGACCGGAGGCTGTTTACATCGACAGAAAATCAAAGCCCTTGACCCCGCTAAGACACCTAATGTCCTGAACTTGACCATTTCAACCAGAATTCATTAGCTCTATAGACAGACTCGAGGCTAATTAGCTGTTTAAATTATCGCCTGTCAACTAATTACTTCCAACTTCGAGATAAAAACCGCTTTATTGTTTGTTCATGATTGTAATCATTGTATAATAAATAAAGGTTTTGTGATCTACACCCAGCGTTTCTGAATTATAGAAGTGGTTGACTAATTAACAGCACTGGTAAATATAATCGTCTTCAAACCCAGCCAGAATTGAGATGATTCCGAACCTGTTCTTCCAAAACTTTCTTGTGTGTCGATCAAAACAAGCTGACTGCAGGAAGTTCGAATCGCAAGTACCGGGTATCAAGCAAGGATCGAACTCACTATTCCGTAGTAAAGGATCTTCGAGACTAGTATGCTAACCATTACACCCTGATATAACACGGGTTTTACCCAACCCGTTTGACACAGGTAGGATGTGATACAAAGTTGCCAGTATGTGGCATCTAGGAAGGATCGAAGTCGCTATTTCACTAGTAATGAACTGCGAGAATAGCTTGCTAACCAGGATTAGACGTCCTTCATTTTACCTTTTCCGTTCGTCATGGGTAGGATGCGACAATGAACACACTCGTCGATTTCGATACATGATCCAATGAACAATCTACACAGTGTTTTGTTTATAGTAGTGAAGGCTTGTGTTGGACCATCCGCAATTTTTGGCCCACTCGATGGGAAAGAATTGTTGCACAAGGAATGCCACAAACCCAATCAATGATTGACCTCAGGATTTACAAATTCAGAGTTTTCCTTATCCTATACCTATCGAAGGTTAAAGAGCCCAGTCCGCCCTACCATTTTACCTAGAGCTGGAGGGAGAATATATGGATTCATACCTTTCTCAAAGGTATTAGCGCTATGTGAATGCAAGCAGCTTTGTATAGGGTTTGAACTCTGGTTGACGTGTCCATTTACCACGATTCTAATCATTATGCTGGATGTGACAATAGGATGAAAGTATGTGACATCCAGTAAGAATAGAATATACTTTTTAATAGTAATGGATCTGCGATGCTATCTTATAAACCATTACACCACAATGGGATGTAACGTTTACACAACCCGTTTGACTCGAGTAGGATGTGACGCAATGTCGTAAGTATGGGGCATCCAGCGAGGATCGAACTCGCTATTCAGTTAATATGGATCTGTGTAACTAGCTTGCTAACCATTACACAATGACGGGACGTACTTTGGCCATAGACGAGTATACGCTGTTGGATTAATCCTAATAATATAACTAGTACAAAATAAAAAAAACCCCTCCGGGCGAAGTAAAAATAGATTTTTAAACATATTGCCTGAGGGATGGGAGTTAAAAATTCAATGTCAGCGAGTTTGTACCCTAAGTAAGTAAAATCATCAAATTCATTAAAGGATTAAAAAATAAAACAATTTGAAATGTAAACTTTAAATATGTATTAAAATAAAACAAACTATATATAGATATATTATACCAGTCATGTATTTATTAAAACTTGTTTTAAAAAACAATGAGGACTAATGTCGCATGTTCAAATTATGAGTGTATGTTATGACGATTTGGGGTAATGTGACGTAAGCAGTGTCATAATTTTTGTTACAGACCAAAACCGGAAGCGAATCTCCATTATTAATAGATGGTGTCCACGGAGCAGCGGCTTTACTTCATCCCAAGGAAAGGCTAGAGGGGTAAATCTCGAAAACAAATTCGGAGCGGAGTCCCTAAAGTGGTGTGAAGCTAACCAGCAACTCATGCGACACTACCGCTGCCAAACTACATTGGTTCCTTGCCTTTCCTTTGGTTAACAGCAGCATTGTAAAGGGAGGATTTGCTGCATGAGCAACAGCTCATACTCCATATAAACGCGCCCAGGCTACATAGTTCTGAAAAACTACAACATTTGGGCACTACTCCATCGTCTCTCCTAGACGGATGATGCCAACAATAACAAATTTGTATGATGATGACTTTATTCTAAGGTAAATAAGAAACACCTGAACAAGGCTTGAAGATACAGTGGCCTGAATGTTGTGTTTATACATATCACAATAAAGATGAGGACAACAGTTTGAAATATCAAAATTAGTCTCTTGTATAGCTCTAAACAAATTTGTCTGATAATGATTTTATTCTAAGGTAAATAAGAAACACCTGAACAAGGCTTGACGATACAGCGGCCTGAATGTTGTGTTTATACATACCACGATAAAGATGAGAACAACAGTCCGAAACATCAAAATTAGTCTTTTTTGTTATTATCTTGTATACCTCTAAACAAATTTGTCTGTCATCTTATCACTGTTTACGCAAACTTGTTTCTTCTTGGGAGAGGGGTCTCCATTTTCCTTATCTCGACGTCTCTCTGTCAGTTTGTGTCTGGGATTGTTATTCCTTGTCTGACTATCGGTTCACCTTAACCTTCTTTTCATATTTCAGCACTCACCCCCACCCCACCCAAGTTGCTGGTGGATCTGCTTGTCTGTCTGAACCCCCTACGTCCCCACATATACACACTTCTTTTTTCCACCACCCACTGTCTGTCAATTGATACCCCCTCTTCCATATAAATCTGCCCAGGCTACGTTGTTCCGAAAAAAAAAAAAACAATTGGACACTACTCCATCGTCTCTCCTAGACGGAAGGATGCCAACAACAACAATGTAACTGTGTTTAAAATTATCTATTTATTTTGCGAATGTTCACCAATACATTATTTGATTTCCGTACCATAAAAAAAAAACAAGCTAGAGACTTGCATAATATTATTGGCTTCAATGATGATTTTGATACCGGAATACAATATGAATATAATTTTGATACTGACATTAATATTGTCAGTTCTACCGGTAGGTCAATTGCGTTTATCAGGTGATGTCAATTCATAAAGTGTGCCAATCAACTACAGGATCTTCATAAAGTTATGCTCACTAGAAATGCAAGATATCCTTTTCAAGATTAAGGAAACGAACGTGAGAGCATATCATGTAGAAGATCAGAGTATTTTGTTTAAATTCTATGTCAAATTTGTATTCAAATATGTTTGAAATTTAAATCTGATTTACATCCAAACCTACCTATTACAATATGTTTATATCTATCAATATCTCACTCACTCACTCACTCACTCACTATATATATATATATATATATATATATATATATGTGTTGAGGGATCCACGTTGCTTCTCGTTGATGTATGTGTGTTTTATATATATATATATATATATATATATAATATATATAATATATATAGCTCTGCTGAGTAGGCCTAATAGGCCGAAATGTACATACAGAGATTGATTTTTCTCGATTAGATTAGCCTTACATTTAAATAGGTATGCCCGCCTAATTAAATAATTATTAATTAATTAACTTTCAAAATTAGGTATGACTTCAATTAAGCACATATTCTCCCAAAAATTGTCGGCTAAAAAAAAGCCATATCAAAACACATCGCTTGTATATTTACTTATATATATATATATATATATATATAATATATTATATATTATATATATCCGTCTATTGGTGGTATATATATATATCTTGTTTGGGCTTTAGTGTAGAGCATTAAAATATTAGAAACTCGGCTTTTTAAGTGTAAGTTTTTATTATTGAGTACATTTTCGAGAGTGTTATCTGCTCTTCGTCAGACTTTGAAAGTAACTAGGTTGCTGGCTGTTTCTTATAACAGACATATGACTACTATAAGAAATAGCCAGCAACCTAGTCACTTTCATAGTCCGACGAAGAGAAGATAACCCTCTCGGAAATTTACACAATACATGAAACTTAACACTTAAAAAACCGAGTTTCTAATATTTTAACAGCCGGTAGTCGCTGGAGAATAGGGTAGGTGTGTAAGAAATTCAAATTGCAATTCCTGTAGTTTTGTCATCGCTGCAATCGATTATTGACACGGTGCATTGTCTTAGAGAAAGTGTTTTTTGGCGATTTCTTCCTTCAAACGCACCAATGATGCTATATAATATCCTTTATTGATGATTCTTCCTTTCACAGGGTAATTGATGAATAAAATACCTTGCGCATCCGAAAATACAGAGGCCAAAACCTTGCCTGCTGATGTTTGCGTCTGTGGTCGCTTTGGACGGCTTTCACCTGCTGCTGTCTACTCAGCTGACTGCTGATTTGACTCTCGGTGAATGGTGGATCCATGTTTCATCGAATGTCACATATTTACGCAAAATGTGAGCAAACGCGACCCACCCACCTTTCAAATTGAAAAATGTTCATGCAAAATGGTGAATACACTGACATCTGAAATCTTCAACTCCTCTGCTATCTCGCAGAATTTCAATTTACGATCGGCCAAAACGAGTTTGTGGATTTTTTTGGTGTTTTCCGGGACCTGAGCGTTGTTTCATCATCACACGAAATTCAGATTTTTCCATTGTTTTGAAAATTTGCAACAGTACCTTCACTTAAATAACTGTAATTTGTAAACTAATAATCCGATTGGGATCAAATCACATGCCATTTTAAGGTAAGTACTTCATAAAAATTACATAGGTTTCTTATTAGTAGTGATATCTATCTGCCAGGCCCGGGAGTTATTGAGTAATATATATATATATATATATATATATATAAAGTAATCCACAGACACGTGTTTCGAGGTATCACCTCTCATCAGTGTGGTTATACCGTTTAACAGCTACCTCTGGCCGGGTTCGAGAGAGAGAGAGAGAGAGAGAGAGAGAGAGAGAGAGAGAGAGAGAGAGAGAGAGAGAGAGAGAGAGAGAGTGTGTTGTGTGTGTGTGTGTGTGTTAAATTAAGATTATTATACATTTTTACATATTGAACTATTTCGCAACAGCTCTTGAGTAAATATATCAAACCTTTTAATCATTAAATCATCATACAATGGTATATTCACAGGTCCTGCTGGTATTTATGAAAGTATTTATTTTAAACTAAGTCCAATCCTGATCATTAATTAAGTTATTTGTAATTGTATGTTGAGTTCGTGTTTTCTGTTTGTAACTCCTGACTGCCTTACACTCACGGCGTGAATCAACACATTTTGCAAATGAAGGGTTTGTCTGCAGGAATGATAATGATATAAATATAATGATACGGTCCACTTAAGTGAGTCCTTGAGATTGTTGAGTAATCGAAGTACTAAATACGATTCTCTCTCTCTCTCTCAATCTCTCTCTCTCTCTCTCTCTCTCTCTCTCTCCCTCTTCTCTCTCTCTCTCTCTCTCTCTCTCTCTCTCTCTCTCTTCCTGAATATAAAGCACAACGTTTTCTTTTCTCGTCCGATTTCTTTAGATGCTGTTGACAAAAGAGGAAGAAATCTTCAATTCGAATCTATCCTCAATTTTGCCGCTAAAGTTTGCGGGCCTGTGGTTGGTTGATTCAAAGAGGGCTCGTAGACCACGGATGACAACCCACCTATCTTAGATATATTTTTATAATCTTTTTATAACAAACCTTGAGGTTCTTGAGTAATAGAAGTACTAAAATACGGTTCTCTGCTCTCCCTCCCTCCTCTTCTCTCTCTCTCTCTCTCTCTCTCTCTCTCTCTCTCTCTCTCTCTCTTCTCTCTCTCTCTCCTGAATATAAGGGAGGCGTTTTCTTTTCTCGTCCGATTTCTTTAGATGCTGGTGAGTAAAGAGGAAGAAATCTTCAATTCAAATCTATCCTCAATTTTTTGCCGCTTAAGTTTGCGGGCCTGTGGTTGGTTGATTCAAAGAGAGGCTTGTAGACCAAGGATGACATCTTAGATATATTTTAGATATGTCTTTATAATCTTTTTAGTTAAACACATATTTGTTTCGTTGTTAAAACGTTTAGAGCATTCATTGTAATCAAATGACGATTTCAAGCAAGATTTCCGTCCATTAGCAGCCAGTGTCGAATATTTAGAAGCTAAATAATCTTCGAGGCAGATAGCTTGGCATGGCTTTTCTGCCAACCGTTATAAATTTCCGTGGGTTAAAATTACATTAGGCAAACATAGCAATTCCGGGCATTGTGTGCCAGTCTTAAGCAACACAGACGATTTGCTTCAAAACGAATCTGAATCAAATAATCTTTGTTCGACAGCAGCTACGTCAATTCCTTTAGTCCAGAAATCCGATTAGGCTTGTCAACGATATCAAAGTCCTTCACACTACTAAGGAAAAACTGGCAAGAAAACACGTGATTAAGAAAAGCAGTGTATCTTAAGAGATAATAGCGGGAAAAGAACAATCCGTAATTTTATTTTGTTTTAACCATTTCTTCATTTAAGAAACATGAAGATAGATTTAAATGAAAACAACTTTACGATATAATTCATCATTTGTCTGAAATATAAACACTGGATATTCTTCTAACGATAGAGATTTGGTCTCTATTTGTTTGCAACTGAAACTACGTCTCTGCTTACGTCATTGTCATATCGGGTATCAAGTTGGTTTATCAATGAGTATTTAATTTAAAATCAGTTGCAATATAGAAATATTAAACTTTCGATATTTATTTACCTTCAGATGAATTTATGCTTAAAATAGATTTTTTTAAATATTTCTGGAAATATTGTTTTTACAAGGTCGACCCCCCCTTATTTAATCTTATGAAATCCGAACAAAATATATTTTACTCGTACGATTTTTAAATTTTTCTGTAAAGATCAGAGTCTGAATAATCAAATCAGAAATTCTTAGACTTGGTTGGAGGTCCCTACTGTCGTAAAACAAAACAAATATCTTAGTGAAGTAAAGTTAATTTGATGTTTTTTTTAAGTAATTAATTTAGGAGATATTAAAAATTTTATTTTATTTTATTTATTTAACTTTCCTGCCCTCCTCAATCAATATATTTCAAAGATTTATTTTTACACACCCGGAGGGTGTTTTTTTTTTTTTTTTTTTTTTTTGCTAGTACAAATAGTGGAGCTTTATTAGATTTCTGATTCGATTTCAGATATGTGTGTGTTAGAATAAATTATACGGTGGTCATCCGATAAATGTTTGTCGATATCTGTGAATATGTGTTGTAGGGTTTTAAGGGGCCAAATAAGAACAAAACGACGGGTAAAAAATGTAGAAAAATGTATTAACAAAAGAGTAGACAATTACAGTATAGAGAAGTGGGAATTACGTCCGACAAATAGAGTTATGAGCTGACTCGCATTGGCTTACTCTCAAGCCATAATTGTCCGTGTTACTTATAGTAACCGTCGGCACATTCCATTAGTCTATAGTGTATATCACCTATAACAATATGTTTGTCGTGAAACACGTCAGCCACCAGGATTACGTCCTTACGCACCACAAATCAACACCCACGCCCAATAGGCGACCTCATTGGGGTGGGAGGGTCTTATCCCTCTTTAGAGTGCATTTGCTTATTCTACAGCACCAGCCAACAGAGGTGATATCAAATTGTGACAAAAGAGTTTTTATTTAAGCATTCTCTTGATAGACGGACGCTTTTTTCTATACAAATAACGTATTTGACGGCATATAGGACGCATATTCTTTCCCAAAATTTTGGCTCAAAAGATTGCCCTGTGTCTTATACATCGTAGGTGAAGTTTGAGACCACCCGTAGGCTTAGACTAATCTTATTATTATTTCTGCTATTGAGATGTCTTGTGTATGCTTATTGTTCGTATGTACTGCCAAATTGCTTTTATACAGCTATGTTTCTGCTTGTATAATGCACAGCTTCACTGTTTTCAACAATATATCCTTAAATACACTAAAAACCTTTTCCTGGATCTGACCTGCTGAAATGGAGGTGCGTCTTATATGTCCGTGCGTCTTATATGCCGTCATATACGGTAAATCACTCACAGAAAGTATTTGAAGTCACAACAAGCATATCTGCGAGAACCCCTATCCTAAATTCAACTTA
>CM042152.1:40156337-40166337 GCA_023376005.1 Doryteuthis pealeii | reverse complement strand
TCAAAATAGGAATGCCGAAGGGATACAAACTGTTTTAAACATTGGCCACCCATGAGTATCGGTTTGTACGTGGCTGTCCACGGAAATCGGACTTTGTCATCATGGGATATCAGTAAATAACTACTACGCTAATAAACCCTTTCCTTACCTCAGATATATAATGGACCATTCCATTAAAAAGAACAATATAAACGTTAAAGAAAGAAATAGAAAAGAAAAGGTGAGAAATAAAGGAAAAATGAGAGTTAATAAAAAGATAAAGCAACAGCGAGAAAACATCAACCACGACACGAATGCCTACATAAAGAACTGGAAATAGTTAAATACAAATAGAAGTCTACAAAAAGTTTATCTCAGTTGTTATTTCTGTAAAATCTTATTATAATGGAGATTATGTAACTGTCTGTAACCGAAACTACGTCAGCACTCACATCACCATTTTTTAGTTATCTAAGTTTAAGTTATATTCTCACCGATTTGTAGGAAGCAAGTGGTGTAATGGTTAAAGTCACGGGAAATAGACTGGTCGCCCTGAGTTCAAATCCTGGACTAGGTAATTACATTTCACTTAGCACTAATAACCTTGGGAAATGTATGAATCCTATTCTCCCTCCAGCTATGGATAAATAGTAGGACAGACTGGGCTCTTTAACCTTGGTTAGGCAACCGATCTAGAAGAAGGAACATTCTGAATTCAAAACCTGTTGAACTCCGCTTAAGAAATTGACCTTGTGTCACATCCTGCACGGGCGGAGGGGTTGGTAAATATATATATTTTCACCGATTAGAAGATAGTCATTATTTGATCTAAATTAGCATCTTATTTATTAACGATATCTAGCTTAGTTAGATTTGCCTCAAAACTGCGCATGTTATTAATGCCTTTGAAAATCCTGAAAAATGTGTTATATATCTCTAAGAAAGATTTACATAGTATATGGTGGGAATAATTTGCACAATGATTTTAACAAAACTGGGTTTAATAAATAATTCTTTGCTGTTACTGATGTCTAATACTATCCTTTTATTCTCAAACATTAAAAGCAATCCTATGCATGATTTTATTATAGAAATCAATTAAAGTAACATTAGAATATGTAATGTCTTTATATTCGTTCTTATTTAGTTTTGTTAGTCTTTCTGATTTAATATAATATCTTATTACATTGAAACTGAAATAATTGCACTCAAGGGACGCATATTCTTGCTAGTCTATATAATAATATTGGTGTTCATAAAAAATACGACCGTTATCATTTTGCAGCACCCTCTGTTTAAAAATTGTATGACGGGTGGCTTTTGCATTAAATAACCCGCAAAGGTTGATACTCCTTTAAACAAAAATGTGCATCCCATCATGATATAATGGTTAGCTAGTTAGTTTCTCTTAGAGAAAAAACCATCAAAGCTACAGATATATTAATGAATAAATAACATATAATCGCCTTTATTGGCGTAAACTATAACGGATTTAAAAATTATATACGGATAGGAAATCATATAAATGTTCGTTCGGAACTAAGTGGATTGTCTCCCTTGAAAAGTGACGTTTTTGATACTCCATTTTACAAAGAAGCCGAAATCGAAGCCATTGCTTGACTAGCTAAATATTGTTAACAACTCATTGCTATTTAAGATTATAAATATATTTTCTGAATCTCTTGAAGGTTTTAGCTGTCGTTGGCGCAAACTATAACGGCTGGATACAAAGCATCTTCCATTTTTCCGAAATAATATACGAATAGGGAATCATGTAACCGTTTTTTTTTTCATAACAACTAAATGGACTGTCTGCCTTGAACGGCGTAAAGAAAGAAAGGTCAGAGGTGAGTTCAGAAAGCTAAACGAAATGCGGAGATGCTAAATGCAATTTTATTCGGGAAGCTCGTTTTTATTTTTATTCTTATTTTATTATTTTATATTTTATTTACAGTTTCTTTTTTTTTCTCTTCCGTGTAGATTGTTTCCTTCTCGTCGATTTTACGAAATAGGTTTTCTTTTAAAGAAAACAACAAAACCCAAAACTTATCAAGAATGCTGGCTTTTGCCGAAATTGTCTGAGATTAGGGCACATATAAATAGACGCTTATTCAAGAGAAAGTAAATATTTTTTCCCGTTTGTCCATCAACCTGTGACAGTGCAATACGCCATCTTGTTTCTCAACACTTATAAATTACTCTAACATATTTTCACCTACAAAAACCTATTGGCCTTTCATGTCTTATTTTAAGACTGTAAAGAGAACGAACAGTTTTGTTGTTGTTGTTGTTGTTGTTATTTTTTATTTTTATATGCCTGAATTCTTAATATAGGCTTGATAATTTGTATTATTTGGATTTTTCCGACTATTGTCCTCGTCTCTGTTTGGCCTGTTTAGCTCAGTCAGTATAGCGGCAGGTTAGGAACCGCAATGTTCCAGTGTCGATACCGGCCCTCACCGTCTCAATTGTTACTATTCGTTTCAAAGTAGCGTGTGAGCTCCTTATTGTCAAGAAAATGTGATAATATTATTAGGATTTTTCGAACTATTGTACTCATCTTTATTTGGTCTGTTTAGCTCAGTCAGTAAAGCGTCTGCTTAGGAACCACACGGTTCCTGTTTCGATACCGGTCCTCACCGTCTCAATTGTTACTTATTGTCAAGAAAACGCGATGATATTATTAGGATTTTTCGGACTATTGTACTCATCTTTATTGGGCCTGTTTAGCTCAGTCAGTAGAGCGTCGGGTTAGGAACCACAAGATTCCTGTTTCGATACCGACCCACGCTTACTCGATTGTTATTATTGGTTTCAAAGCAGTGTGTTAGCCCCATATCGTCAAGACAATGCGATATTGTTCCGATGATTATATAGTCGAAAACCTTCGCTGGCAGGACAAAGTGCCCAACACAGAAGTGCTGGAACGAGCAAACATAAACAGCATGCCCGCCATCATCTGCAAGAGATGACTGCGCTGGCTTGGTCATGTCAGGAGGATGGACAAAGGCCGCATCCCCAAAGACCTACTGTATGGTGAACTAGTGGAGGGCAACCGGCCAGTAGGGAGACCACACCTACACTTCAAAGATGTGTGCAAGAGAGACATGAAGACATGCCACATCAACATAAACACATGGGAGACTTGTGCAGAAGACCGTGCGACCTGGCACCTCCTGATCAAACAAGGAACGAAAGGGGATGAAAAAGAGTGGAAAGAAGCCGCTACAGAAAAGAGAGCTAAAAGGAAGGAGAGACAACAGCACCCCAACACCTACAGAAAGCATCACCTTTTGTTTGTAATCACTGTACCAGAGACTGCCATTCAAGGATCGGTCTGTTCAGCCATTCACGTAGCTGTAGGTTTAAAAAATGAACAGTACATCATCGTCTTAAATAGACGGAAGTTTGCCAACAACAATAACAAAAATATGCGCCCCTGGGCAAAAGTATTTGAATTCCAATGTAACAGAATATTATTTCAAATTAGAAACACTAACGAAACTAAATGAAAACAAATATAAAAATATTACACGTATTTTAATATTATTTTCGTTGATTTCTATCTAAAATTATATATAGGATTGCTATGATTATTTTGACAGTATTATAAATCAGTAATAGCAAATATTTATAGCTCAGTCGGTAGAGCGTTCACCTAGGAACCACGAGATTCCTGCTCCGATAACGGCCCTCGCCAACTCAATAGATGAGTAGCACAGGGATCTGTGCGGTAAAGTAAGGAGCTGATTGTAGGTGTGGCGCTCCATCTCAGATGCAAAAGCAATCTCCTTGGTCTAGCACTATTGAAAAGGGGATAGACTCCCTCGCTGCCTGATTGATACCGAATTTAGGCTAACCCGACGACTTTACTTACTTACTTACATACTTACTTATTAAACCTAGTTTCGTTAAAGTCGATATGCAAATTATTCCCACCATATACTACGTAAATCTTAATTTCTCAAAGATATATACCACATATTTCAGGATTTTAAATGCATTAATAATATGGCCAGTTTTGCGGCCACTATAACTTTAATAGAGACATCGTTAATAAATAAGATGCTAATTAAAATTAGATAATAAATATTTAATAGTCGTTGATGATATAACTTAAATAACTAAGGAAGTAGTGGCGTCAGTGTTCACGTAGTTTCGGTTACAGACAGAGAATTACATAATCTCCATTATAATAAGATATATTTATTTTTTTCTACTATAATCAAAATAGAGTAATATTTCTGCAGTAATCAGAGAGCTATTTTTTCTTTAGAAATAGGAATAGCTGATTATTTTTTCGATATTAGAATAGTTGATATTTTTCTATAGTAATCGCAAGTAGGGGACATCCAGTTATGATCGAACTCGTTATTTAGTAATAATAGATCTGCGAGGCAAGCTTGATAACCTTTATAATATAATGGTACGCCAATGTGTTTATCCAACCAGTACGCCACGAGAAGAATGTGACATGAATTCGCAAGAATGGAACATACAGCCAGGATTGTACTTGCTAGTCAATACTATTGAATCTGCGAGTCTAGCTTGCTAATTATTACACCCCAATGGGATGCTAAATTTTATTCAACCCGTTTTCCACTGATAGGATGGGACACACTTATGCAAGTCTTAAGCAACAGGCGTTGATCTAATTCGCTATTCAGTATTGAATCTGCAAGACCCGCTTGATAACAATTACACGACGATGAAACGTCCACTTATTTATTCAACCCATTCGCCAGGTCTAAGATGTGAACAGCTACATGATAGTACGGAAATCGGAGGGTGGTCGGAGTGGCCTGATTAGAATAGAAAAGTTTAAATGATGATGTGTGAAGAGAACGGAAAAGTTTGAGTGATGTAGTGTGTTAGATTAGACGAGCGAAGTGGAGAGAGGAGTAGTGAGAGGTCAGAGGAAAAGATAGTCTGGCAGTATGCGTGAACGGAGGAAGACATGAAATGTCTTACTCTCGTCAGTTGTAACTTTGGGAAATAAAATGCACTCATGAAAAAATAAAGAAGCGGTCCTGTGTCATTACTAAAATCTCCTAATGGCACAAGGCCAGATGTCCTCAGACCCCAAGTTGATAGCAGACTATGACATCACAGAACTGCCAACAACTGCACAGCTGCAATAACTAGGATTCCACCCTCTCTGGTACAGACATAATTATATTGAAAATTTCTCTATATACACATATATTCCTCCATTAGAAGAAGAGCTGTAACGATAAGAACGTTGACTCGTAAATCTCTCCAGTCGGAAATGAGTGCGAGACGTAACGAAGAGAATGACACGTCCATTCTGACTAGGAGAGGGTAAAGTAACTAAATGTTTTAACACATCTCAGCGTTCTGAAAGATAGCGCGTAGTGTTACAACAACACAAGATCGCAAGTATGGGGCATTCAGTGATGAGCGAACTCGCTATTCAGTAGTAATAGATATACGAGACTCGCTCGCTAACCATTACACCATAAAGGGACGCCCAGGTATTTATCAAACGCGTTCACCACAGGTAGGATGTGACATTAGGTCACGAGTATGGGGAATCCAACAAGGATCCAACCGGCTGTTCAGTAGAACTAGATCAGCGAGACTAGCTTGCTAACCATTACATCACAATTAGACACAGGTTTTATTTGTCCAAATCATTCGCCACGTATAGGATATGACATAAATTCGCAAGTAGGGAACATCCTCTGAGGACCCAATTCTCTTTTCAGTATTAATGGATCTACGAGACTAGCTTGTAAACTATTATATCACAATGTAATAACGAGTTTTATATCCAATGCGTTTTCCACGGATAGGATATGACACACTGTCGAAAGTGTGCGGTGTACATCGTGGATCGAACTCGCTATTACATAGCACTGGATATGCGAGACTATCTTGCTAACCATTATACCGCGATCAGTTGCCCTGAATTGAATATCTAATTAGCCCGAAAGTGAACGTAAATAGCACGACTCAAGTTCGAACTCGCATTACTACGATGTTGTATCCAGCACATAAACCACTACGCTACGGCGACCACCCTTAGTTATTTTTATTGTACAGTTTCTATCAAATACAGAAAATGTTCGTTTTAATTTTATGCATATATGTATTCTGGCAATATTAAGAACCTAACATGTTTTTGTCGGCTTTTGTAATGAAGGATTCGCGAAAATATCCGAGGAATTTCCAAAGAATGAATAGATGAGAATGTCGAGTGCCCAAAATTCAGAATATGCAGCGAGAAATCTTTTGTTTCCGAACAATGTAAATTACTTTCTTATCTAATTGAAAGGTTTATTTTGTGTATAGAGGCAATTATATTAATCAGTGCTACTGTATGGCTGCGTCACTTGGAACTTGACGAGGCGCCTGTGGATTAGGCTAGATGGGAGCTGCACAAGAATGCTGCGTGCGATCTGGAACAAATCGTGGAAGCAACACGCCAAAAGAAAGCAGCAATCCGGTCACCTGCCCCCTATCACAATAACCATTCAAGTAAGACGGACAAAATATGCTGGACACTGCTGGAGAAGTAAGGAGGAACTCATAAATGACGTCCTTCTGTGGAATCCAGCACATGGACATGCTGGTATTTACATGTGTCCCACTTACACACGATATGGCACAAGGCCGTTTTATGTGGGCACCACCCACAAGCTGAGACTCATGGGGTGGTAGGAGAAAAATTGCGTCAATCCTAGCCATGCCTCTTTAAGTGCAATGAGGCAGGCATCTGGGATCGACGCTATTAATTTAGCAGATCACTGGACACCCGTCCCGAAGGACAGGTGTTTGTGGCACTGGACGTGCTACTGAGGGTCGTCCAGCAAAGACCTTACACAGACAAGCTCCGTGAGCATACTCCATGCTCTGCGGCGGACCTCCGGGATTAATGAATGATAGGGACGTTTGGCTAGAGTTTGTCATGGATACCAGTGCTGCTAGCATGACATGATGATGACGATGACGATGATGATATTAATATAGGCACTGAGATTTTATTATAACATTACATATACAGAAAAATATGTACAATTTATCATTCAAGTTATATAATCGAAAGTTTAAAAAATAAATTCTAGGACTTATAAAATTATTTTCGCAAAACGCTGCATTCAATAATAATTTTTCCCCGGTCAATTTTTCTATTATTCCTATCCACGAATTGTTTGTTTCGCATTTATATATTTTTATTTGATTTTCCAATATGGTTCCTCCCCTCCCCCGCTTTCTTTTTGTCAGTTGTCTTTTTATTTCTAAATCTTCAGATGCAACATTATTTCATGAAAGCAAAATTGAAAGAAAGGGGAAAATTGTTATTCTACACATTGTTATTCCTCCTTGTAACTTGGTCGATGTTGATTTTTTTTATGACAATGTAAGGTCTTGTTATAAAGGAAAACTTCAATAAGAAATAGATTAGTCTAAATATGGTGTAGAATAATGAAAAAGTGTTTATCTCAGAGCTTTTGACAACCGAAGAATAAATTTGAAAAAAAAAAATAAAAAAAATAAAACAATAAGAAAAGGTTCTTCAGAAATAATTTAAAATTATTCCGGAAAACTTTTATAAATTCACTCGCAATAAAGCAATTTAAATTCTGCGGTCCATTTTTAAGACAAGCGATCAAAAAAAAAAGAAGAATATTTTTTAAGTTTTATTCTTATTTTATTATTTGGACACATTGTCAAATCCTCCCCAAACTCTTTGATATATTTTACTATATTTTGACGCTGTTTACTATAGAGACGTCAATAATTCTATATTAAATGCATGAGTTTGTATTCATTAGCATAAGTGTTTATCAATGCGTTGAACGTTAGTGCTTGTTTTTATCACATGCGTATGAGCGTGTCTGCGTGTGAGTGAGTGTGTATGTGCATGCGTGCATGTGTCAGTGTGTGCGTGTGTGTGTGTGAGAGCGTGCGCGTTGTTTCAGACGTTCATGCGAAACGGGTATATATATATATATATATATATATATATATACCGCCAACTAAAAGCGTAAATGCAAGGCTCTCCTATAAAAGGGATGGAGCACTCTATGATAATAATAATAATAATAATAATAATAATATATATATATATATATATATATATATATATATATTATATCATAAAGGTACACGGTAATAACCTACTCAAATTTCACCATAAGGATCTTCAGGGTTAAATCCACTGGATTAATCAAGATATTGATTAATTGCAGTTGATGTCACGTGTGTATTTTTTCGCGATAAACGTTTGATTATAGGTCTGCAGTCGACGAACGCTGATTTAAAATGGCTCTACTAACGTATTGACCATTTATATTTTTATATCACTGTCTTATCATTGTGAAACTTGCACCAACTAACCATTGTGACCATTTTCACGGTAAGTCACTTTTTCCACAAATACCATTTCTCTCTCTCTCTCTCTCTCTCTCTCTCTATATATATATATATATATATATATATATATATATATATATATATATAATAGGTTAAATTATTATTATTGTTGGAGATTGATTATAGAGGGCTCATCTGAAAAAAAACTGTCCATTTTTTCAGACTAACCAAAACATCAGACCGATTAAGAATTCATATATAAATACACACATAAACTAAAATAAATATAAAACAAAAAAAAAATTAAAATCACCATAAGAACACGAGATCCAATGACGACAAATAGTGATACCGTTGAATGACGAAATCAAAATGCAGGAGCGATTAACGGATCGCGTGGGCACGTGCCGGGAGTTTAAAACTGTCCATTTTTTTTTCAGAAGTCAACGCCTCTGAAGACGAATAACATCGAAAAAGTGTTATTCAGAAACCAATGGTAGGACCGACTTTGAAATTGTATTATTAATTATAAATAAATGAATAAATCTATATATATATATATATATATATATTATATATTATATATATATATATATATATATATATATATATATATTGGCATCAAATAATTCACAAGGGTTGATATGCCGTAAAACCAAACAACCATCCAACTGAATGAAGTATGTTCATGAATTGTAAAATGATTATTAATAGAATTTTTAAAATTTATTTTTGAGGTGATGCAAATTAGTTGATTTATTAAAATGCCATGAAATTCGATTACATTTAGAAATTTTAAGACTTTAAGAATTTGACAAAGGTCGCATATGTCACTTAAAAATAGTAAATTTTGATTTTGGTTTTACTTTAAATTTTGGCACATAACGCTAAAGGCGTTTTTTTCTATCCTGTCTCCTATTGTATATTATCGCATTAGTAGTTTGTATACAGTGAGTGTGTATGTGTGTGAATTTGTTGTCTAGAGTAATATTTATGCTTGTGCTTGCGATTGTGTGTGTGTCTCTGTCTGTATCTGTGTTGAATGTAATTGGACAATTTTGCATTGATGTATAAAATTAGATTGTGGGAAACAACCAAATTTACTAACTTGTACGTTTCTTCATTTATTCATAAAAAATAAAGACGGAATTATATGAGAAGTATAGAACACAAAAACACACAGACGTATATATATATATAATATATATATATATAATAAAGATAAATCTAATGAGTCAGGCGTAACCTACTGTTAGTTTCGTATAAAGCTCTTCAGGGCTAAAATCTGACTACATAGACAAGGAGCAAGACGGATAAATAGTACTAACCACAGTAGTCATTTAAATTAGGTGAACCAGACGGACCAATAAAAACTATTGGCTCTACTTAGGTATCGAGCACTTTTTACTTATTAGCTTTCTCCTAGCGGTTATATGAATATATATATATATATATATATCTTATGTACATATATTTACTTATAAATTGTTTTTTCTTTTGGCCAAATACTGTACCAATAGATTATTTTTTGTTGGTACGACTATCTTGGTCTTTTCTTTTTTTCAAAATTTTTTTTCTCCCTGGTTGATGTTTGGTAGTATATTTTTACAATCAAACTATTTGCTGTTTTTTTTCTCACCGCAAGGATTTACCAACACGCTTGTATATTAAATTATATATA
>CM042152.1:40141337-40151337 GCA_023376005.1 Doryteuthis pealeii | reverse complement strand
CGTGTTTCACCATAAGGATCTTCGGGGTTAAATCCACTGGATTAATCAAGATATTGCTTAATTGCAGTCGATTTCACGTGTGTGTTTTTCGCGATACGGTTATAATATATATATATATATATATATAATATATATATATATATATATATATATATTATATTACCGTGGTGAGCCAAGGGTATAACGCTGTAAAATTATGTGAAATATAAACTGCTTTGAACAGGATTTGAAAACGATTTGCCGTGTCCATTTCCTAAGTCTATAACCATTCCACTCGAGCGCCTCAACATTGTTTTTCTATGAATAATATGTAAAGTAAAGTAAGTAAATTCGACGGAGTGGCCAATTGTTGGTATCAGCTAGATAACGAGGAAGTCTATCTCCTTTCACTAACGCTAGAACAAGGACATTGTTTTCGGCGTCTGAGGTGGACCGCTACACCTACCATGAGCTCCTCACTTTACCGCACAGATCCCCGTGCTACTCATACGCTGAGTTGTCAAGGGTCAGTATCGAACTCCGAACCTTGCGGTTCATAGTCGCACGCTCTACCGACTGAGCTAAACCGGTATGTAAAAACCGACTGAATTATCATGATCTAAAATTTCACTTCAGTAAGTTACTTGAGTGTTTTATATCACGGGAAAGTCAGTCTGAAAACACTTAAGCCGGCTATATTACTGAAGTGAAGCAACGATGAGGCTGTTCAATAGAGTGATTAAGTGGGTGACCACTTCAAATAGTGCGGTCTGAAAGCAACCAGAGGCCTATGTACTAAACTAAGCATAGCTAAATAAATATAAAGTAACTAGACTGAATACTTTTCATAAATATTCACGTGTACAGTAATAGCTCTGAGGCATTCTCTGAAAGTACTCGTAACCTCTCTCCTTTTCTCTCTTCTTTCTATACCTCTCTCTTTAATTTCTATCCCGTCTCTCTTTCTCTCTCATTCCAATTCCCTCAGTCCCCTCATTATCTCTTTTCTTTTTCATCCTTTACTTCTAACCCCCCCCCTCTCTCTCTCTCTCTCTCCTCTCTCTCTATCTATCTATCTATCTATCTATCTATCTATCTCTCTCTCTCAACAATGGATGGGTGTTGTATGGCGATCTCTCTCTCTCTCTCTCCCCAACTCCCTTTGTTCTCCACCTTTCGTCAATTCTTTCTTTCTTTCTTTCTTTCCGTCTTTCTTTCTTTCTTTCTTTCTTTCCTTCCTTCTTTCTTTCTTTCCTTCTTTCTTTCTCCTCTTTTGTTCTGTCTCTCTCGGGTCTTCTCTCTTTTTCCTCTAATTTCTTTCTTTAATCGTTCTATTCTCCCTCTTCTCTTTGACAATTGAACATTAAGAAGTAAATCAAATTTCGGCATTGAATAACCCATGATATGTCATTAAACAACTAAACTAAACGAGTACTTACCTAAACGTATTCCTATCAATACGAGGTATTTCAGAAAAGTTCCAGGACTGGTGTCACAAAAAATTATTTCAAATCGAAACTACAAACAACAAGTTATGAGTGCAAAATGGATGGGTGTTTGTATGATGATCTCTCTCTCTATATATGTATCTCTCTCTCTCTCTCTCTCTCTCTCTCTATCTATCTATCTATCTATCTATCTATCTATCTTTGTGGGGATCTTTCTCCCTCTCTATCACTCTCCGGTAAACTCTTACTAACGGTCCCCTCTCTCTCCCTCTCTTTCTCTATCTACCTGCCTGTCTGTCTGTCTCTCTGTCTCTGTCTCTGTCTGTCTGTCTGTCTGTCTGTCTATCTTATATATATATATATATATACATGTATGTATATATATTTGTCTCTACAGTGCTATCTTTCTCTTTCTTACAGACCACAAACACACACACACACACGCACAACTCTCTCTCTCTCTCTCTCTCTATCTATATATATATATATATATATATATATGAAATATATATATATAAAAAATAAATATATATGAAATATATATATATATATATATATATATATATATATATATCTTACATTTCCGCTCTTTCTCTGGCACTTTCTCACTTTCTCTATCTCTGTCTGTCTGTCTGTCTGTCTCTATATTTTGCTTGCCTAGGTATCTTCGTCTGTGTGTGTGCGTCTCTCTCTCTCTCTCTCTCTCTCTCTCTCTCTCTCTCTCTCTCTCTCTCTCTCTCTACTCCTCTCTCTCTCTCTCTCTCTCTCTCTCTCTCTACTGCCATCTCTCTCTCGCGCACTGACTCTCCTTTTTTTTCTGGCGCTTTTCTCTCCTCTCTTTGGTTCTCTCTCTCTCGCTCTCTCTCTCTCTCTCTCTCTCTCTCTCTCTCTCTCTATATATATATATAATATATATATATATGTGTGTGTGTGTGTGTGTGTGTTTGTGTGCATATATTTGTGTATGTTTATATACAACTAATCACACTCTGAGTGTGGCTTTACTGCATTGTCTGTTTCGTGTCAGCCATTTATGCCAATAATTGTTCACATTATAAGCAGGCTCAGATCTAACAGATACCATCCGTCAGAAGCGCAAAAGATCTAAAGCGTATTTCCCTAACGATACGATCTTAGAGGAAAGGAATCGGAAGAAAAAGAAGGAAGGCCCAAAAATAAAGAGGAAACGTTGGTACCAAGAAATGGCGCAAAGTTTGTGCAAGAGAAGAAAATTGCCTATAGGTTGCAAGACATAAAACATTAAAGTATAAAACATTCGATCGTTCGAAAAAAAAAATGGTAAAAGAAAAATTAAAAGGAAAAAAAAACATACAGAAAATAGGAAAATTGAGAAAGCAAGTATGGCTTTCCACACAGGGAACGTATTTTATAGACATCTTTTTACGAAAGATTCCAATCGTGCACCTGTTCAAACAGAAAACTTTTCAATAATTAATACGTTGGTTATATAAGTAAAAAGAGATAATAAAAATGATAAATAAAGGAGAGTTTTCTTATACAGTCTCATGATAAAAAATATACACCAGAGTTTTATTTGCAAAACGAAACTTTCTAAATAATCTAAACATTATACATTCTTACTGAACATAACACCACATCAGAATAATGTTACTTGCCTTTATACTTATCTTCTAGTTATTGACCGGCGCCCAACTCTTCACTTATTGTTCCGCTTGAGTTATCAAATATCTGCATTGAAATCCGGAAATTAATCGTACAGCGTTTCCACAACAGTGATTAATTCTCTGAACTCGACTACATTGTGGAAAGGTATAAATCACTTCATGATTCTTTTTGTTGCAAGCTGGGAAATTTGATTTTCTCATATATCAGTCAGGATTAACCTGATGATCCATTAGAAGAAACCTAGATAGATATTCTCTGACTCATTAGGCTTACTTTCACTTCTAGCCAGGGATAGTTTTTGTGTCTAGCCACACTGAAGAGGCGGGAAACGCCGAAACACGTGTCTGTGGATGACTTATTAATATGCTTCCATAAATTTTGTAAAGCTCTCTAAGGGGTGATTTAAATTGACTTTAACTACCAAGCATATAAGCATTGATCGTTTTCTCGCATACTAGATCTCTCTGTGATCGTAAAATATATAAACAAACCTAAGTATTTAATATTTTACACACCAGCAGCAGCTGTCAACTGGCTGAGAGGTTAAGAAATCAGGCTGGCAAATAGTCAGTCGGAGTTCGCTCCTAGCCAGGGATACTTGTGTCTAGCGTGAAACAGCGAAACACGTGTCTGTGGATGACCTATATATATATATATATATATATATATATATATATATATATACTGTGGGTATCTTACTTAACTTCTAGGAGACATTATTCTCAGGCCGAGGGAAATTCCTCCAGTCAGATTTTTTTCAGTACAAAAAAACAACAAAAAATCACAGGTTTTTTCTTTGTTTAAAGGCATATCAATTTTTGTGGGATATTTACTGCTAAAGACATCCTTGTAAAAGAACATTATCTGACGTGCAAACAATCACAAAGATAATGACATAATACGAAGGTATGTAAAAAAAAAGTAATGCTATTTTTTAGGACAGGTATACTTACCAACAGAGGAACATGTATCACTCATCAAAATGAAGCTGGTCCTCTGTGGATAAATCTCCACAGAGTCACCGTTTCTCTCAGTAGCAATGTTGCACCTTCGAATAAGCATGTATCCCTGCACCGCAAAAATTATGTTGACAGTTCTTTGAGCCACCTCTTCGCTATATATTCACTTCCTCGCCACTGAAATAAAGTTTGCGTCTCGAACCCCCTTTCATGAGACCGAAGAGATGATAGTCTGAACGCGCTAAATTTGGTGAGTATGGAGGATACGGTAAAGTTTTCTACTCGAATGAGGCGATTTTCTCTCTTGTAATGATGCTTGTGTGTGGTCAAGCATTGTCCTGCAGGAGGAGGACATTGTCGATTGGCAAGTTGGGTCTTACTCGTCGGATTTTGCTCTGAGCCTCTTGGATCTCAATTGGCCTTAGTTTTATAAAAAAACTTACATGAAATAAAGAAACGGGCATTATTTTTTGACTCCCCATCGTATTATAGTACAATAATAGTTATATTCACATGCGGTGTGGTAAGAGAAACACTACTTCTGAATCACTGTATGTAAATTTTTTTGTATCGCTTCCACATATTGCTTATTAATGAGATAATATGTGTATATCTTATTGAGATATATTTGTGTATTTCTTCTTTTAATACCACGAGTATGCATATTGTATATATATACACTCAGTCACTGAATCACTCTCTCTCTCTATATATATATATATATATATCTCAGTCAGTTTCATCTCTCTCCTCTCTCCCTCTATCTATCTATCTATCTATCTATATACTATAACCAAAATCAAACTTACTTTTCAGTACTTTGAGACTTAGAGACAATCTCAGTCACTGAATATCTCTCTCTCTCTCCTCTCTCTCTCTCTCTCTCTCTCTCTCTCTCTCTCTCTCTCAGTCCCTCTACCTCTCCCACTCTGTCCCTCTATCTATCTATCTATCTATCTATAAACCAGAATCAAACTTACTTTTCTGTACTTTGAGACCTAGAGACAATCTCAGTCACTGAATCTCTCTCTCTCTCTCTCTCTCTCTCTCTCTCTCTCTCTCTCACTCTCTCTCACTCTCTGTCTCTCTCTTTCTCTATCTCTCTATCTCTCTCTCAGTCAGTTTCATCTCTCTCCTCTCCACTCTTCCCTCTATCTATCTATCTATCTCTATCTATCTATAAACCAGAATAACACTTACTTTTCAGTACTTTGAGACTTAGAGACAATCTCAGTCACTGAATCTCTCTCTCTCTCTCTCTCTCTCTCTCTCTCTCTCTCTCTCTATGTATCTATCTATCTATCTCTCAGTCAGTTTCATCTCTCTCTCTCTCTCTCTCTCTCAGTCAGTTTCCTTCCTCTCCCACTCCCACTATCTCCCTCTATCTATCTATCTATCTATCAACCAGAATAAAACTATATATATATATATATATATATATATATAGTTGAGAGATATTTTGTGTGTATGTAATGTATAATATATATATATATATATGTGTGTGTGTGGGGGGTGTTGTCCCACAGTAATGTTACATGGACCCCTAATAGGCTTTACGGCACTGGTTCTCTAAATATATCTCTAATAATGCTGAAATAACTGCGATTGTTTACGGGACCCTAACAGCTACTCCGATTCAGAATGAACCAGGGTGTAATGGCAATGAATCGTTACTCCACAATACCCACATCACAACAACTGGAGCGTTGTAATCAAATGCAGTTAAGTATCATACACAGAATCCCTCCTTTCTGGTCGTTTTGCCTCATCCCTGAAAAGACGCTATTATTTAACAAGCTATTTGATTGTGTTAGTAAAGTCAGCGAAGTCTGTTTATACTTAACGTCTTATTCAGCGCGCCAATTCAGAGGATGATTGCATGTTTGCGTTGTTTTCTAACAGAAGTATTGCGTCGTAAAATGACGTCTCGCTCTGAAGTCGGCGCATGCGTGATGAAGGCAAGAAATATTTGTCGACATCCCCGAAAATGCCGAAATAACTGCGATTGAGAAGATTAGAAAAGCAAATTGGATTTGTGGTTCCCGTTTGCTTTCTGATCCTAATCTCTTTCTGATTAATAAGTAAAAGTGCATTTGTCTCTAGGAATTTGACTCAGAGCCAAACAAATCGACGAATCAGGTTAAATCAACAAATCACTTTTATTCTCTACTTTTATTTTTCTTTGCGGATTTAGGGAATTTATGCGAAGATAACTGGTCCCTGTACAACGGGGTTTTGGTTTGCCAGAACAGCATAGAATATCTACCGTGCTTTGAGGAGTGGTACGATGCTTACTTAAATGTTAAGCAAGTGTTTCATCTATGAATTTTCCAAAGAGTTTTTAAAGAAGTTCCGCAATTGTGGCCCTCGTTAATTCTCGAAATACAATCGCAAATTATATATACTAGCAAACATATGCACCCTCCGGGTGCAAGTATTTAAGTTTTAATATAATAAAATATCATATTAAATTAGAAAGGCTAATGAAACTGAATAAGAATGCAGATAAAAAGATTTGGAACAGAGGGGGTATGATTGAAAAATAGAACAACTTTAAAACCAACTCTTCCATCATTTTCCATTACTCCCGTCTTCCATTGGTAATTTTCCTAATTTAAATATTTAGTTAAAATAGGAAGTAAAGAATAAAATTACAGTTACTTCTTCTTGTTAATGGATTTTTTAAAAGATTTATCCCCGAGATTTTTGCTCATATTCAATATAATAAAACCAAACAATTAGAAATCAATAATACAAAGCATATATTTATTAAAATCAAATTTTTAAGATCAATATGCAAATTAGCCTATTTGTAGTATATATAAATACAATTGCATGTTATTAGTATGTAGATATGGTCAACAGTGGCTTCGGCCTCTGGACCATTGATATAATTAACGGCATCGATCCCAGGGCCATCCCCCAGGCAACACCTGCCCCTCGATTTAAAGGGGCAGGGCTGGGTTTATTGCCCAGCGCCTGAGGCGCCCCCTTGAGGGGGAATGCGACGGGATCGACGCAATTTTTCACCTGCCACTACATGAGCTTCGGCTTGTGGGTGGTCCCACGTTAATAGGGATTTTGTGCCTGACCCGTACAAGTGGGGTACGCGGTAAATATAGTATGTAGATATGGTCAACAGTGGCTTCGGCCTCTGGACCATTGCTATAATTAACAGCGTCGATCCCAGGGGGCCATCCCCCCAGGCAACACCTGCCCCCTCGATTTAAAGGGGCAGGGCTGGGTTTATTGCCCAGTGCCTGAGGCGCCCCCTTGAGGGGTAATGCTGACGGGATCGACGCAATTTTTCACCCGCCACCCCATGAGCTTCGGTTTGTGGGTGGTCCCACGTTAATAGGGCCTTGTGCCTGACCCGTACAAGTGGGGTACGTGGAAAATATCATGTAGATATGGTCAACAGTCTTAATGATGTAAAACAATTTTATCAATAATTGAGGTTTAAATAAATGTAAAATCCTGGAGAATGTGACGTAAATAACAAAGTGAGTTATGACTTGTATAGTAATATAGTTTCGGTTACAGACAGACAAACTCACAATCTCCATTATAATAAGAAGATATATATATATATATATATATATATATATATATATAGTAGCTAAAGTACCCGGTCCATGACCGGGCTAATGAAAAAATAGGAACACCAAAGAGTGAGTGGCGAGAAAATAAGAGATAGGTATACCCAATTTCGGTTCATTTTTTTAATATCTCATGAAATAAAATAGGGGTATGAGGGTAGACCTTGTAAAAAATATTTCCCCTAATATATTTTCGTGAAAATCGGTCCATTAATTGATTTCTCATAGTATATTTTTAAAATCCTCTTGTCATTGTGTTAAATATAGGGGTGGGGTAAATTTCACAGGGAAAATTGGTGGTAACTAATAAGAGATAATTATTTATCAAATTTTTAAAAAAATCACCGAGAATTGTCAAATGAATAAACGGTCAAAATAAATGTTATATTCGAGACGACACTAATATGAATGAATTAAAGTGATTTCTAAAGTTTTTAAAAAATGTTAATAAATGATTAAAAGAAATCTCGTGATAAGGGCTGAACTTGAAAAACGGTCCGAAAATTAGGGTGACCCCCCCCCCCAAAAAAAAAACAGAACCCAAATTATTATATTTCCCATCAAACTAACTCTAAACCCAACCCTAACCCTTAAACCGCCCTAGTTAACATTAAGTTTTATTACAAAATTTGTGGATTCTGTTTTTTCTGGGTCACCCTGTATATAGGGGACCCAGAAAAAACAGAACCCAAATTATTTATTTATTTTCCCATTAAACTAACCCTAACCCAACCCAACCTAAACCCCCCCCCTAGTTAAAATTAAGTTTTATTACATAAAAACATGGTTTAATAATCGTTTACAGATCTATTACTACTGAATAGCGAGTTCGTCCTCGCAGGATGACCATAAAAATCACCAAATAAAAACAATCTTAATTCAATTCTACCTGGTGGGAGGTCAGGGAATTTTCTTTTCAGATTTGAGGGAATGACATCATATGGCTAAACTTGCAAATCGGTCGAAAAATGAAAACATATTACAGCCGGGTTAGTTCAGTCGGTAGAGCGTTCGGCTAGAATCACAAGGTTCCTAGTTCGATACCGGTTCTCGCCAACTCAGCGTTATGAGTAGCACAGGGATCTGTGCGGTAAAGTAAGGAGCTGATGGCGCTCCACCTCAGATGCAAAAACAATCTCCTTGTCTAGCGCTAAAGGGGATAGACTCCCTCGCTGATTGGCTGATACCGACATTAGGCCCGCCCCGACTTACTTACAGGTGACCTAGAATAAACAGAACCCACATTATTTATTTTCCCATTAAATAACCCTAAACCCCACCTCTAACCCTAACCCTAACCCCTAGTTAAATTAACAGTTTTATTACAAAATTTATGCGTTCTGTTTTTTTCTGGGTCACCCTAAATTTTCCGACCGAATTGCAAGTTTAGCCCATCACATAATGATATAGTAAGAAATTTTAATTCAATGATGAACTATATTTTTTAAATAAAATATAAATGACGCGATTTGTTAAAAGAAAAAAAGAATTGGATAAAGTATTCAAATTCATGTAAAACGATAAATAATCTTATAACACTATTAATTCAAAAATGTAGTCGATCGAATGTCAAATTTGAACCAAGTATTTTTACTGTTGTAATTTAATTTAAAATTAAAATTAAATCAATGAAATTAAACATTGAAAATAAAATTACGTATTACAAAAAGAAAAAAAATGGAAAGCTTTGAAATAACTTTCAGTGCTAGTCGTAAATTTCAAATAATTTCACTGTTGTTAGTTGTAAATTTTAAATAAATCCCAACGAACGCTAAACGTTACGTAAACCAAACTTCCTTTTAGAAAATATTTTAAATCATTTGTGTGTACAAAATAATTTAATTCTTTTGATTTTTAATAACTTTTTTTTCTCTTTTTTTTTTTACTATAAAAAAATTCCAAGGATAAAATTTAAAAAGAAAAAAATTGTTAATAGACTAATCCCAGACTTTAGGTAATTTTTTCCCTTGAAAATGAGAGACAGAGAAAAAATAATTGGTTCACTATATCATAATTTGAGTTTTTCAGGTATTTCCGTGAAATGTATTAGGTAATCTAATGTAATACTATCATCTCTTGTGCACTATTCTACATTAGTATCATGATTTTATTTGTATTTCTAATATTAAATAAATATTAACGCGATATGAAAAATAAAAAAAAGGTTGTTTACAATTGACGAACGACGGGAATTTATAAAACAAAGTTGAGTTGTCTTGTCGTTAAGTGATTTTCGTTTGATTTCTTATTTAATTCGTTTTAAATAATTCAATGTACAAAAGACATACTTAACTAATTACATAATTTAGAAAGATCTTTTTACTAACGAAATAAATATTTTAAAGATAGAAACAGAAATATGCGATAA
>CM042152.1:40126337-40138837 GCA_023376005.1 Doryteuthis pealeii | reverse complement strand
CTCTATATATATATATATATCTCTCTATTTCTCTATTTCCTGTGTGTGTATGTGTATGCTTAAGTTTCTCCCCCTCCCTCTCTCTCCTTCTATCTCACTATGTGTGCGTGTGAGTTTCTCTCACCCCCTCTCTCTTCATGTGTGTGTGTTTTTTTTCTCTCTCTCTCTCTTTCTCCCACATCTCTCTCTCTCTCTCTCTATTTCTGTGTGTGTGATTGTGTATGTGTATGGGATTCTCTCCCTCCCTCTCTCTCATTCTATCTCACTATGTGTGCGTGTGAGTTTCTCTCACTCCCTCTCTCATTATGTGTGTGTGTTTTTTCTCTCTCTCTTTCTCTTTCTCTCTCTCTTTTTCTTTCTCTCTCTCTCTTCTCTCTCTCTCTCTCTGGGTCCATGCGTGTGTGTGTGAGAGAGTCTGTGTGTCTGTGAGCGAGTCTTTGTGTGTGTGTGTGTGTGTTTATCAGATGATAACAATTTAGTGCGATCAATCCTCAAATAAGAAATGAACTGGATTGATTATTATGGCGAACCAAAAGAATTGAAGAAAAAATCATGATGAATTTAGGGAAGAGTAAACGACTATCATTATCTTGTTTGATAGACATTTTATTTCGCTTGAGAATATAGAGTAACGATAACGTATTTTTATAATCAATAAACGGTCTTCATATAATGACATCTCTAGAATTTTTTTTCCTGTAACGAAATGCTTAGTATATTTATATCGAAAATATTGGATATTTCATTCTCATGTTATCGTTTTCTTTCATTATGTTTCCTTCAAGAAACATTTCATTCTTTTTTGCCCTCAGTCCTTTCAGATTTTTTTTGTTCATAATTGTTTTCTTCTTTCTTTGTTTTTTTTGTTTTTTTTTTTTTTCATTTTTTCTTTCTTTCATTTTTTTTCGTTCTCTTCTCTTTTTTTTTCGTTTGTCAAGGACATCTCATTTGCCAGACACACACAAACTGCAATATTGATTAGATATACAATATATACCATTGAAGGGTAACTCTAGATTTCTTAGCATTAACGATTTGGCTTTCATTTTAGTTCCATGGAAATAAACATGTAATGATCTGTCATGGCCATTAGATAGAATACGTATTGGTCCCAAAGCCTAACCTATACATATACACACGTACAAATGTACACATGGTATGAATTGTGTCTCTTTCTCTCTCTTTCTCAGTATATATATATATATATATATATATATATGGCGAAGGCCGACAATTTGTAGGATATTATATGCTTAATTAAAGTCATACCTAATTTTGTTAATTATTAATTATAACTAAATGAATTAGGCGTGCATATAAGCACATAATCTCCTACAAATTGTCGGCCTTCGCCATTTTCAAACACACTGTTTGACTACTATATATATATATATATATATATATATATATATATATATATGTGTGTGTGTGTGTGTCTAAGTGTGTTCAACATCATTACTAGAGCATATACATATAGCATGTAGCGAAGACATTAAGACAACACTGTTTGGTTACTGAAAATTTTCGAACTATATATATATATATATATATTTATATGAGTAGTGGCTTACTGGTGCGTACGAGTACGATCGTTGGGAGCGCACAGGATTCAGGGTAAGACCGTGAGAAACAAATACAAAGTGCTCAATACAGTGTAGAGCAAAATTTATTTAAGAAATGGATAGAAAGTAACCTACTCGAGTTTCATCATCTGAATCGACAGGGTTACATTTATTGTAACCCTGACGATTCAGATGATGAATCTCGAGTAGGTTACTTTATATCCATTTCTTAAAATATATATATAATATATATATATATATATATATATATATAAATGGTGGACTCTCCTATCGTAAACGATAAATAAAGATCAGCATTGAGTGATTCGTTTCCTCCCAAGTTGTGCATGGTATCAAGTAGACATTTCATTTGCGTTTTCCCGAGTGTGATACCATCACAGCCTTGCAGTGAGCTACGGAGCCACACTGATAGGTGAAATTTTCTAAAGTGGAATGTACAATGTTTTAGCTTTAAAGTTTGACTTTTGATTCAATCTATTTTCTTCAAAGCTCATTAATTTAGCGAAATATCTCTGACGCCATTTTTTCCGATTTGATGCTAGATTTTCCCAGGTACTCAGGCATTTCAAATTGCCCTTCAATTTGTCTTTGTGGCATAAGAATAGACATCCAATAGAACGCTTAACATTTGGTAGTTGTCCGCATAATATATTTTTAGAAGCCTGTTCACATTCATTCTGAAAATGTTGGGAATAAAAAAATCTCCGGTGTTTTGATTTGATTAGTTTTGAGAGTTACGAACCCTGTTCATTTAAATAGAATTTCAATGCTAATTCTATGTATATCTTAATTTCAAATTCGATTATAAATTACATTTTCATAGTTTTCACATATATATATATATATATATATCCCTACATCCCTAATGTCAAAAGATAAGAGCTTGGAGTGAGACAATGGTTGGAAAGAGCTCAAGATTTCCATATCTTTCAACTTTGTTACATCTACCTTTGTTGGTGATTTAGCTCTTTTTTTACAACAGATTTTCCTTTTCAATCTTGTGATCTGACCCAATAGTTATTGATGAGTCAGATTTATATCACGACGATCATGACCACGATCTATAATGTAGTCAATGAGATGGTCATGGCCTGATCTAGGATGTCGCCAGTTGGTTTTGAAACTGTTCCGTTGTTGGAAACTCGTGTTGATAATCACAAGACTAAATTCACAACAAATAGACAGCAGTAACAGACCATTAGGTTTTACCTTTCGTACGCCATATTTCCCAATTACTCTTCCATAAGTCAGTGTATCACGTCCAACCCAAGCATTGAAGTAACCCATGGCTTAGGGTTTGTCACGAAATGTCGTATGTCTCAGGGGACATGAACATTACTGCAAAGGGATTGCTCTATCTCATCAGTGGAGTTCATATTTATTCCTTCCGATAAGTAAAGGAAGAGACATCCACCTGTCAGAAATACCAAATGAAAGCGACTCGAATTGTAAAACAATGCCATTTCTAATGCCAAACCCGACACCGGACTCTCTCCTCGCAGTTTCAGGAAGACTAATCCAAAAGATGTAACCACCTTCCACTTCTTTCAGTTCCACTTTGTCTGGAATCCTGGTTTCTGCAATATTAATGTAGTTTTGTTTATGAACCCGTACGATAATTACAGATCTGAGTTCAGGGTATTTTTTGTTGTCTAGAAGTGTCCTTACGTTCTAAGATGCTATGAACGTGTTTGTCTCATTAATTTTGTTTTTTCCGAAATTTCACAATTTGGATGTCCAGGCATATTCACCTTATTCCAGGGTCATGTTCAGACATGCAAATCTAGGGACATCTTTATTTGACCATTGAGTGGAAAGCAGTGTCATCCTTAAATACGGCTGCCTTTTTATGTGTGGTAGTAATGTCAGATTTCGTAATGCATAGCGGACATCTATCACTCACCACCAATGTGTGGATACAAGCTAAAGACTTCCAGTGACATCTTCCGCCTGTTCCTGTCGCAATCTCTTCCTCTACATGGGATTTCTGAAAAACATTTCACATTAGCAAGATTATGAGCCTCTAAGTTGCCGATCAACCTGCACTACGATTTGTTTAGAGTGATCTATTGCTTGTGCGATGCAAAGCACACCATCTCCATCAAAACAACAAATCTTATACCGGTGCACTGTGTGCCACACGTTAGGAGTTTGTTCTATCATGGATTGCGACCTCTCCGGGAAATCAGGTATATGGCTGGTTACCATATACCTACTGGGTTTGGGTGTAATGAATTTTCTTTCTCAGATTCTTCATACATATATATATATATATATATATATATATATATATATATATATACACACACACACACACACACACACACACATATATATATATATATATATATATATATATATATATATATATATATATTTCTGAATGTTGACAGCCAAAATAAATGAATCGACGTCTATTATACGAAATGGAAGTAGACAATTTTTATTATCATTATTATTATTATTATTATTTGAGTTTTCACATCAGTGTTAGCTGATGGTCTTTCACTGGAGTCTGAGTGACAGCAAGTCTCCTCAGGTCTCCAGGACTCTTCTGGGTATTCTGGCAGATTGCAGCAGTGCAGTGTTCTGAATGGTTTCAATCCTTCCTCTGATATCCAAACTTTCCAAACCCTTTTCTAATCCTTTTGGGACTGTTCCAAGTGCACCAACTACAATTGGTATAACTTTCACTTTCATATTCCATAACTTTTTCAGTTCTCTGGCAAGGTCCAGATATTTGTCCATTTTTTCATTTCCTTTAACTTCACCCTGTGATCCGCTGGCACTGCAAAATCCACCAGTTGACAAGTTCTTTCTTTTTGTTAATCAACACTAGGTCTGGTCTTCTTGCTGGGATAAGGTGATCCGTTTTAATTTCAAAGTCCCAGAGAATTTTGTGCGTTTCGTTCTCAAGAACAGATTCTGGTTTATGCATATACCATTTTGTTGTGTGGTCAAAATTTAATTTTTTGCATAATTCCCAGTGGATCACCTTCCCAACCCAGTCGTGTCTAGTTTTGTATTCTCGTTGTGCTAGTTTGCTACATTCGCAGAGTATATGGTTAACAGTCTCATCTCTATTACCGCAAAGTCTACATTTACTATTTTGTTGGGTCTTATCAATTTTCGCTTTGATGTAGTTTGTCCTTATGGCATTATTTTGTGCAGCAATTATAAGTGATTCTGTTTCTCTTTTGAGGTTTCCCTTTCTTAACCATGTCCAAGTCTTTCCATGTGCAACCTCATTATTATTATTATTATTATTATTATTATTATTATTATTATTATTATTATTATTATTATTAAATCGTTCTATTAATATTATTTTAAACTGTTTAAATGATAGAGATAAAGTAAACAGCTTTAATGAATAAATGGTAAACAAATAGACGTTAATATTCAAGGTACAAGTAATGGAAATGAATTTAGACGTTAAAAAAAATTAAGAAATATCTAGCTAAATACATATTTACATTCGCCACTTCTACAAAAGAAGTAAAGTGATGTATGAATTTAAAACAACAATGAATGAGTAAGGGCCGGTTTAGCTCAATCGTTAGGGCATCAGACTAGAAACCACAAGGTTCCTTGTTCGATACCTTCCCTCGCTAACCCAGCGTATGGCTGGTTACCATATAAATAGGGACCTGTGTCGTAAAGTAAGGAGTTGATGGTAGGTGTGGCGCTCCATCTCAGGCGTAAAAACAATCTCATTGGTCAAGCGCTACTCAAAAGGGGATATAATCCCTCACATTCTGGTTGATACCGACGGTAGGCCACCCTGGCGACTTATCTTATCATACTTAGTAACACAGTTAAATAATTGAATGTACGTATTTTGTAATTGCTATGTAATTTTAAAAGAAATACAGAATTCCAGATATTTCACAATATATATAAAGTTACAGTATTATATATTACATACAAAATTTAAAAAATACAATAATCGTAGAACTCAGCTTTTCGTTTCAAGATCTGTACGAAGGTTAAAATATACGAGGTACTTAAACTTATTTCATGAAATGTTAAATTTCCGAATAAAGCAACGTATACATATTGATCACAGATAAATGAGCAGCTGTAAACATACATTGATGTATAGTTCAAATGTATCTAATTTGCCTATGAATTGACATATCAATAAATATGATTCAAATAATAAATGAAAAAATAAAAAAATAAGTAATTGTCACTACCCTTATTTGCTTTAAAAACAATAAATCCATCGCTAATTCTTGTAGCGGCGAAAACACGTCAGATACTATTTCTCTGAATTTTTTAGATGAAGCTTGAAGATTAGTATTATTTGCGTTATTCGGACTATTGTCCCCATCTTCATTGTTATTTGTACAACATTTCGGCCGATATGCCCTCCGGCCTTCTTCAGGTATTTCTTGTCGGACTCGGAAACCTTCTTCTCGGACTCGGGAACCTTCTTTTCGAACTCGGGAACTTTCTTGACAAGAATGGACTCGGGAACCTTCTTTTCGAACTCGGGAACTTTCTTGACAAGAATGGACTCGGGAACTTCGGGAACTTCTTTCGAACTCGGGAACTTTCTTGACAGAATGGACTCGGGAACCTTCTTTTCGAACTCGGGAACTTTCTTGACAAGAATGTTCCGAGTTCGAAAAGAAGGTTCTCGAGTCCGAGAAGGTTCCAAGTCCGACAAGAAATACCTGAAGAAGGCCGGAGGGCATATCGGCCGAAATGTTGTACAAATAACAATGAAGATTGGAATAATAGTCCGAATAACGCAGATAATACACGTCAGATACATTTGACAGTCAGCGAGGCAGGTATTGTTAACGATCACAGAATATTTTCTACTTTGTGAGCTTCAGTTGCAGACATTCAAATCTTCTTGTAGTTTTTCATAGATCGGGATCCAGATGCGGAAAAATATGTTCTATATTTTTTTTACCCAAGCGCTTTGAACCTTTTCTGAGGGTCTTCATGTCCTGGAAATGAAGTTATATTCTATCTGATGGTTTAGTTACACATTCTGGAGGTTTGGGGAATGAGAAGCAACTCTTCATCACCAATACATCCTGGTCAATTCTGATCTGGAGTGGTCGCACGTATTAGGGTCTCATCTATGGGTTCAATAGAAAAAAATTGTTTATAAAAAAAATTGACAGTCCATTAAGAATGAATTTATTTTTAAAAAATTGGCATTAAATGACCCACTGAGGTTAGTATGTGTTGTGAGGTTTTAGGGGGTCAAATAAGAACAAAACGACGGGTAACAAATGTAGGAAAATGTATTAACAAAAAGTAGACAAATACAATACAGAGAAGAGGGAATTACGCCCGACAAATAGAATTGTGAGCTGACTCGCATTGGCTTACTCTCAAGCCACAATTGTCCCTGTTACTTATATTAACCCGTCGGCGCATTCCATTAGTCTTATAGGGTGTATCACCTATAACAGTATGCCGTAAACCACACCAAACCAATCGAATCAAATCGAACTTGGGCATCTGTACGAGACATTGATCTCCATGGTCTGAGACTAAAACCATATTTTTTTGTGTTTTCTAAGAACTGAGAAATTGGTATTCCCCAAAGTCCAATGTCTTCAACACTTGTACACGTAAAGAGGGTAATCTATCAGTTGGAGGCCGTGGTATAATAGTTAGAGACTTAGCAAATGGACTCGTCGATCCGTGTTCAAATCCTGGTCGAAGCTATAGTTCACATAGTACTAATACCCTTGGGAAAGGTATGGATCCAACTATGAGTAAATAGTAGGGCAGACTGGGCTCTTTAACATTGGTTAAGCAACCGGTTTAGGAGAACGAAAAATCTGAATTCAAACTTGATAAACTACGCTTGAGCTGGTCACTAGGATAGGTCGATTTTTTCCTTTTTTTAAACAATCAAATTGTAGACCCATGCGAAAGTTGTGTGTTAGTATACTGAATACTGATAGCAAAAATTATATTTCTCCTTGCACCATTTTTGAGAATATAGAATCAAAGATCGTCTAATAAATGCACTTAACATCTTAAGGTTAAATATTGCCAAAGCAAGGATTTTTACTCCATTATTATAGACGATCTTTGATGCTATTTCCTCAAACAATGGTGCAAGTAAAAGATCTAATTTTTGGTATCAGTATTCACTATACTAAGACACAACTTTCTTATAGATGGAAAATTTGACATTTAAAAAAATGAAAAATCGTCCTACCTTAGTGGTCACTACCAGAATAGACTCAGTCCTAATTAGTGATTTATTTCACTAATTTACTAATTTTTTTTCCATGGGGAAATAACTTTGTTTTTCTTTTCTTTGTTTTGTTGCTACGAGCAGTACCTTAACGTTGAAATCCATTGCTACCCATTTTGTAGTCATATGCCGTTCAATCTGCAATGTGTACATGAATTAAGTCAATAAAGATTTTATCATTTGCCACCTCTAGTTGACCTCAAACCGACTTACGTCCACTGAGATAACTTTGTGCGGATTCATCTAGTACCAATCGGCAAGCAGTTGCTCACGCATCACCGCAGATGCACAAGGAAAAGGGATACGTGGACAGTGACCCCGACCGGTCAACCCAATATCCGTCAGTATATTTCCCGAGGCGAACGGTCGCACTCAGAGAGAAGGATTCAAATCTGACCTGCCGACAAAATGCCGTAATCTTCATTGAATTTGAAGCGGGTCTCTTCTAAGTCGAAGGTGATCGTGGGGTCATGTTAGCTTTGATCTCACTCCATTGATACGCCAGCCGAAATGTGTGCGAGGCATCTGCCTTCGTTATGTTGGAACACAGACTTGTAAAGGTTTTGGGTTGATTATTACGAACAAAAGCTTTCAGTACTTATTGAATTAAGATGATTATTGCAAAGACTGCGATTGCGATGTTAATTTCCTTTGTATGCGCAATGTTAATTCCATTAATAATAGATTTACAACAAGAAAAATCGTTGCATAAATGTCGGGAATGGGTCACGCATTGAAAAGAAAAACGATGGACAAAAGTAATCAGGCCTGAGTGATATTAATCTAATTGTCTACTCTATAGATTTATCCAATAGTACAACACACACACACACACACACTCGCACGCACGCACACCCACACACGTGTGTGTGTGTGTGTATGTGCGTGCGTGCGTGCGTGCGGGCGTGTTTATGCAAAAATACAAATATATTTTTTTATTTTTACAACAGTCAATATTGTGACTTGTTCGTTTTTTCATTTTATGTTGTTGTTCTGGTTCCGTGGACTTTTCCCTAAAATTATATATATATATATATATATATATATATATATATGATTGTGTGTGTATACAATGGTACATATATATATATATATATATAAATACGTGTATACAATGGTACACACACGTGTATGTATATATATATATATATATATATACATATATATACTGTGTGTGTGTGTGTGTGTGTTGTGTGTGTGTGTGTGTGTGTGTGTTAAAACAAAGAAATGGTTTAAATAACACTCATATAACGGTTATAAAATTTAATTCCACCAATATTTGTTTTCTTCCATTAGTACAAATATATATAAAAATACTAAGAAATACATGCACCCTCAAGTATTTAAGTTTTAATTTAATAAAATATTGTATTGAATTAGAAAGGCTAATGAAGCTAAATAAGAATGTAGATAAAAAATATTTGAAACCGAAACGTAAAATCGAAAAATAGAACAATTGAAACTTACTCTTCCCTGACTCATTGCAAAATTTCTCTAATTTAATTATCTAGTTAAAATAGGAATTAAAGAATAAACTTACAATTATTTCTTCTTGTTAATGATTTTTTTATAAGATTTAATGCAGAGATTTTTGCTCATTAAACAATCAGACCAAACAATAACTAAGCAAATATTTATTTAAATAAAATGTATAATATGAATACGCAAATTAGTCTCACCGTTCACAATGTAAACTGCCATTTTGTTGTATATATATATATATAATATATATATATATATATATATATATATATATATATATATATGATTGTTATCAACATGTAGATATGACCAACGCCGGGGGTCCAGTGGCTGCGGCCCTGGATCATAGTACAAGTTAATAGCGTTGACCCCCGGGGCCATCCCCCAGGCAACACTTGGCCTCTCAGGGACAGGGCTGGGTTTAATGCTCTTTGCCTGAGGCGCCACCTTGTGGGGGAATGCCGAAGAGATCAACTCAATTTTTCAGCCGCTACACATGTGCTTCGGTTTGTGGGTGGTCCCACGTTAATAGGGCCTAACCCTTTTAAGTGGGGTATGAGGTAAATATCATGTAGATATGACCATGACTATTAATAATGTAAAACAATATTATTAATAATTGAGGTTTAGATAAAAAATAAAACCATGAAGAATGTGACGTAACTAGCGTAAAGGGAATTGTGACTTGAGTAGGGATATACTTTCGCTTCCAGACAGACAAACCCGCAATCTCCATTATAATAAGATATATTAAAAATACATAATAATACTTTTCACTCGTCTGAAAATATTTTCTTTCAAAGTGCTCAATATTCAAGATAGATGTTTTTGCAAAGTAAAATAAATCTTAAATCGAATTTTAAGCCTTATGTAAAAACAAATTTAAAACATGATATTAAAACGATTTTTTTCGTATAATCGAAAAATTATAAAACTACCAGTTCTATTTCCTATGGTACCAATTGTGTTTTTAAATTAGATTTTGAAATTATCTAAAACAATATATATATATATATAATATATATATATATATATATATATATAATATATGTGTGTGTGTGTGTGTGTGTGTGTGTGTGGTGTGTGTGTGTGTGTGTGTGTGTGTGTGTTTGTACAAACACATACCCATTTATAGAAGACCCTATCGTATTAAAAGACGCAGTGACACGATTTCAAATCCTAGATGAAGTTATTTTCACATTGCGCTAATTTTCTAGGGTAAGATATCCAACCAAACATTCTCTTCCCAGCTATAGGTAAAAGTAGGACTCACAGGGCTATTTAATCTTGCTATGCCAACCTGCATATGAGAAGGAAAACTCTGAATTCAAACCCGTTAAACAACGCGGTCGTACAGAGGGATTGGTAAATACAAACACTAAATTCATGTTCGAGTATTGCCATTGCTTGATATAGGATAACGAGAAAAAAATGAATTTTTTTTTTGCCGTTTTAGGCTTACTCCAGCCCTTGTGTTATCAAGAACATATAAATGGTATGATATGGATTGCATATCAAACACTACCTGTACCGAAATCTTTTTTAAGCGAGGATAGGCTTTGCACATAATCAAGCCCACTCTCTGAGCCACTGCCACATCGAACCAAAAGATACCTATCTATCTATCTATCTATCTATCTATCTCTCTCTCACTCTATATATATATATATATATATATATATATATACGCAAATATACACATATATATATACATATACATACATATTTTGGGAGAATATGTGCATACAGAGATCGACTTTTTCTCGATTTGTTTACGCCTTACATTTGAACAGATATGCACGCCTAATTCATTAATTATCAACTAAATAATTTTCAAATTAGGTATGACTTCAATTAAGCATATTCTACCAAAAATTGTCGGCTATCACCATCTCAAATATACTGTTTGTTTACTCATAATATATATATAATATATATATATATATATATATATATATATATATATATTATATAACCGATTCTTGCGTTTTGTGGAAAAATTATGTGGATTTGATTTATATTCGAAGATTTTTTTAAAGATTAAGGTATACATAGAAATAGCATTGAAATTCGACCTAAGTTTATCAATGAGTATTTAATTTATACTCACAATCATTAACAAAAATACATAACATAAAGAACAACCCTGAATTATAACATTATGCAAAATTAAACGGTCAAAATTGTTAAATACATTCCCGGTATTATTTATATATATATATATATTGTGTTTTTTTAAAAAATATATACTTAGTTATTGGATAAAAAACAAATTGCAATAAATGCATTATTGATTTATATATAGTTTATTTCATTTTAATATATATTTAAAGTTATCAAACCTATAAAGGTTTACACCCATAAAAGAAAAAAACTTAAATATTTGAATTTGAATTCAACTATTAGAATTTTGGTTTGATTAGAAAGAAAACATATATTTGAATATTCAGAAGAAAACTGTTTTTATGTCTACTATTAAAACAAGTCAGATTTCAAAGATCTGTTTACATTTTTTGACGAAAGTGCATAGGAAAAATAATGTTTACACTGCCTGGAGGGTGAGTACTTTTCAAGAATATATAATATACATCAAAACAGAAATATATGATTGTTTATTTATTTATGTTATATAACGTCAGTGATGTTCAGAATAAAGGATGGGGTGTTATCTTTTGTTATTCATCTTTTGTTCAAAAGTCATGTCAGAAAAAAATTACCATGCATGATGTGAATTTGTTAAAATTCATGGAAAATGTAATGTATATATCGTGCACTATATATATATATATATATATATATATATATATATATATATATATATATATATATATATATATATATGAATTTATTATATTATATATTATATTATACGAGGGTGAATAAAAAAAGTAATGCCATTTAAGGGCCGGTTTAGCTCAGTTGGTAGAGCACTCGTCTAGGAATCGCAAATTTCCTGGTTCAATACCGGCCCTCGCCAACTGAGCAAATGAGAAGCATAGGGATATTTTCGATAAAGTAAGGAGCTGGTGGTAGGTGTGATGCTCCATTTCTGACGGAAAAACAATCTCCTTGATCTCGCACGTGTGAAAAGGGGATATACTTCCTCACTGTCTGGCTGATCTGGACATTAGTCCACCCCGAACACTTACTGTATACTTACCAACACAGAAACATGTATCATACTTAAAGATGAAACT
>CM042152.1:40116337-40121337 GCA_023376005.1 Doryteuthis pealeii | reverse complement strand
GCATTCTCGCGGAATTATAAATCCGTCTCTTTCATATCGTCACTGAATAGAGTAAGGTTTTTAATGAAAGGCCGTATTTCCCATATGCTTCTTTTAAATAGATCACTAATTAGAACTGAGCCTATTCTTGTAGTGAGCACCCCAAGCGGAATTTAACAGACTTGAATTCAGTTCTCCTTTTCTAGACTGGTTAAAGCGCCGAATCTACTCTACTATTTACCCATAGCTGGAGGGAGAATAATTTGATTCATAATAAATTGATTTCAAAACATTGTCGGCATTGATATGCTTTAAAACAAAACAAACTAAACCAAACCAAACCTTCAGTTTCTTTTCCAGTTTGTGTTTATTTTCATATCCAGCATACTAAGACCCTCAGCCACTGTCTTTTAGTACACATATAATAAAAAAGGGAAGCGCGTGGTGTAATAGTTAAAGTTATGGGAAATGGACTTGTTGCCCCGAGTTCAAATCCTGGACGCGGTAATTGCATTTCATTTAGCGCTAATATCCTTGGAAAAGGTATGAATCCTACTCCCCCTACAGCTATGGGTAAATAGTAGGGCAGACTGTGCTCTTTAACCTTGGTTAGGCAACCGGTCTAGGAGAAGGAAAACTCTGAATTCAAACCTGTTGAACTCTGCTTAAGAAATTGACCTTGTGTCGCATCCTGCTCGTGCAGTTGGTAAATATGTATATAATAAAAAGGGTTAGGGGTTTGCCATTAGATCAATAGAGTCGGGATGATCATATAGCCGAATAATCAGAGGGGGACTCTCCTACCACACGTCTAGCCCAAGTATGGACCAAGATGCGGTGTTTCCCGCAATCGACTGCTCAGAAACCAAGATTCCATCGTTAAGCCACACGGGTCGCCACACAGGGTCAATGTGGCCTAATTTGGGGGTTACCTCTCTGGAGAGGTGCAGTCGGTGTATTCTACAGCTCCAGCCAACATGGCCTAGTTCGACTTCAGTGTTTTGCATCTTCTAGATTACTTGAAAATATGTGTCCTTTCCTCGGCATGGCGTTGAACTGCATCTAATGATGAGGTTCCGATTTTTGAGCAGTGGGGAATGTGTGTAATCCCCCTTCATCGCAATTACTCCAGGTCTACTCTCACCCAGGGTTTCCGATATGGGCTAAATAGAAAAGAAAATTGTTAAAAATTTGAGTTAAAAATTTGAATAACCATCAAGAATGAATAAAAAAAACGGTTTTGGCGCAAAATAACCCAAGGGTTGACATGCTGTAAATCCAACCAACGAACCAACAAACAAACAAACAAATGTGTACCTGTATGTGCATATCCTTTGTGTGAGAATGCATGTTTCTAAGTACGTATGTCTGTGTGTAGTGTGTTTGTAAGTGTGTGTGTTTGTGTGTGAGAGTATATGTGAATATGCTTGCCAACTGCACATATCTGCATGACGTATGTCTGTGTGTAGTGTGTGTATGTGTGTGTGTGTTTGTATGTGTGAGTGAGTGTATATGTAAATATGCTTGCCAACTGCACATGTCTGCATGACGTTCATGAAAGCCGGAAAAAAGTCGTGATTAACAGCAGGTAATGAGGATGTTGTTTGAAACGAATCAAAACAAAAATGAAGTTCTTTTATTTTCTGTTTTTTCTTTCAATACCCCCCACCCACCTTACCCCTTTTCTTGTTGTTATATTAAAGAAAAAATAATTTTTATCTCTTCAGTTGCTCGTCATTTTTATTTATTTATGCACATGTAGGTTACAATGGAAGTTCCTTTGGGAAACTGATGCTTACGACGAGCGTACTTGCCACGTGGAAGGAATGAAAAATATGTTAACAAATCGTGACTAAGTTCAGCTCGACCGTGTCTATGTATTAGCATCGTCACGATAGATGTCAGTACCTCTGCATTGGAACACGCGTCTGAAGCTACCAGGTAAGGCTATTAGTGCTATGTAAAATGCAAACGGCCTCGTCCAGGATTTGAACTCCGGTCGAGTCTATTTGCTACGACTAACCATTGAATTTGGTGGGGAGTATAAAGTGTTTTCTGGAAATCAACAACATGGGCAAATAATTATTGGCAGGCTTATTATACATAATTTGTTCTTTTTCTTTTTAAAATGTTGACATAATTATAATTCATTACGGTGAAAGAACCAGTTCTCCTTAGATCACTGAAGTTAAGCAGTGATGAAACTTTTTCAATGCTTAATTGAGTGACATCATCTAACAACCTATATGCAAATTTGGAGATTCTCAAATTTTCTGATATGGTCCATTGTGAAAATATTTTGTTCATACATAAACTGTTCCACGATAAAATGCCTGTTTCTGTTTAGAATGTTTTTGCAGTTGACTTCACCCATGCCCAGGTCACTCGTGCTGACCAAACTGGTTTGTTTAATTTCTCTATCATCAACAGGGTTAGTTTTGGGCATAATTCGATTCGTTCTAATGCACTTAATTCTTGGAACACTGTTCAGTCGGTATTGTTTGATGAAGAAAGGGAGGAAAAGGTGAAGCTTGTTTCGGTAAATTATTTAAAAACTTAAACTTAAAAAACTTTTGAAAAAGCATTTTTATGCCTCTTATAAACAACAGATTTGCATTTAGATTCTCACACGGCTAATTTGTCTCATGATATATATCTATATGTTTGTGTTGTCTGGTGTGTCTTGTGTCGTTTCATGTGAGCGTCCAAGGGTGATCATGTCCATGGGCTTAGCTTCACGCTATTAGACATGGCCTCCCTTCAATAGTAGTATAACAAAAATAAAGTTTTTTCTTTTACTTATTCTTTATAAATTGTACCTACTATTGATAAATAAATTTCTTATTTCTTATTTCTTACTTAAGCAACAGAAGGTACTGTAGGCAACCCGAGTTCTTTGTTTATCAAAAATGACTTGATTTGGAGAGGGGGTGATATGCTATAAAACAAAACAACCAACTAGTTACAATTCTAATATTATTTTCAACTAATTCAGTAACACAATATTGTTTGTGTGACTCATTATAAATTTTCAGTTGACAATTTAGAAATTTGATATCTATAATTCAATAATTAAATGTTATAATGTTATAAATAAAAGATTGAATGTTAGTGTGAAAAAATACTATATTTCCAATGGTTAAACCCTTGGCTCTCAGATATCCTCTACCTGAACTTACAACATTCACAAAAGAATCAAACATTAAAAAAGATAAAATTATTTTTTTAAAATCAAGAATTCAGAAAAAAAAAAATTAAAAAGAAAATGCCCTCCTATTTTATTTAGACCATTCAAGAAATATCGCCAGACCTTTATGAATTAAGTACATGTTTACCAAGCCCTCCCCACGAGCAAGAAGTGACACAAGGTCAATATGTTGGCGAAGTCTAACAGATTTGAATTCATTTATCCTTCTCATAGACTAGTTGCTTAACCAAGGTTAAAGAGCCCAGTCTGCCCTGCTATTTATCCATAGCTGGAGGGAGATCGGATGCATTCATACCTTTCCCTATGTGAAATGTAGACAGAGTCATCTAGGATTTGGACACGCGTCGACGAGTCCATTTCCTACGACTCTAACCCTGACACCACGCTCCATTATGAATTAAGTAGAAGCGACTACTCAGCGTTGACATGGTAGAGGGGGGCAACCCTGGTGTATTGATTTGTTTACTATTGAGATTTACAAATCCTGGACATTTTAAAGTAGAAGTTCAATGCTATTTCTATGTATTTTTTTAATTTTTAAATATTTTCGAATGTGGAGTTACACATTTGGTAAAATCCAACAAAATGTGATCAAAAATTGAGGAAAAAGGGGTAAAGCACAAAGAACTTCATTCAATTGACATTTCGCCCCAGTAAGTTAACGAAACTTTATCAGAAACATTATCTGAAACAAGAACCACAGTTTCCCTCCTCTTCTTACACTTCCCTATATAAACACACTGTAGTTCTTGTCTCACATAAATTTTCTGGCGAAGCTCTGTTAACTTACCGAGGCGAAATATTAATTGAATGAAGTTGTTTGTGCTTTATCCAGTTTTCCTCAATTCATAATCACATATCTTCAAATATAATGCAAATCTTCATAATTTTTGCACAAAAATAAGAACTTGTGATACTTAATCTGTATACAAACATTTACTTAATTGTCGTTAATTCTTTTATTTTCAGTTTCTTCCGGGCATACATACACACATAAATGCACACAAAATTACCCTTATATATGTACTTGAAGCGGCTACCCAGCATTGCACCAGTAGAGGAGTGCAAAATCTCGTGTATTGATTTGTTCACTTTTGAGATTTACAAATGCTGCACATTTCAAGTAGAATCCCAATGCTATTAGTATGTTTATCTTAATTTTCAAATCTTCATAATTTTTGCACAAAAATCAAGAACCGGTGATATTTAATGTGTATATTTATTTACTTAGTCGATATGTGTTTCGTAATTTCATCTGGACATATATGTATACATGAACAACAATTTCCTTTTATATATGTATAGATAGATTAAAACAAGTACGAATGTTTGCATCAAATTATCTCCCAAGAAATACGTTTTTCTACAAAAATAGATTTTCCTTCTTGGAGATTATATTGTGTTATAGCAGATTTCATAAGTTATACCGAAAAGGTTTCGTTAACCTTAGACCAACCAAAGGAAGCTTTCTAGTTGCAGCAATATCTGACATCAACTATCTAAATGGATGGGGAAATAAAAATAAAATAAAAACATTATAAATTTCCTTTTTCTGCAAGTACACAATTGGTTCGTGTTGTTTTTTGTTTGTTTGTTTGTTTTTTGTAATACATATATCTACACAGTATATGTGTTTGTATGCCTACACGTATGTGCGAATATATTTATTTATACGATGAACAAAAGTGAAAGCACAAATAGAAATATATCTTCTTTTTTTTCCTCACAATTTCTAACTGGTGGCTATTCACTACAGGACTCTTAATGTTGTATACCTCTCTTTACTTCTATTCTTCTATTCTTCTTCTGACGT
>CM042152.1:40106337-40113837 GCA_023376005.1 Doryteuthis pealeii | reverse complement strand
CCCATAACACAGAGAGAGAGAGAGAGAGAGAGGAGACAGAGAGAGAGAGAGAGAGAGAGAGAGAGAGAGAGAGAGAGAGAGAGAGAGAGGGGTAACAACATGGCAGAAAAACAACTAAAAACCTATCAATATTATTTATATCTATATCTATCTATATATATATATATATATATATAATGTTATTACTATTAATAGTGGAAAATAGTCAAGGGTCTACCATGGTTTCTATCTAAAGGATCTCATCATGACCCAACCTTGTACTTTACTAAGTTGATATCATTACTTTGTTAAAGTGACACAAAGTTATCTTTTGATAATAATGGTTGAACGCTGTATTAGGTTATATTTTACCATTGCCGGTAGTTATTTATTATATTCCTTTCTTCGTTCCTTTGTTCTCATTTTGGTATTCTTATTAACTTAATTCTGTTTATAGATAATTGCTAGTGAAAACAGTTAAAATTGTAATTCTAAGTATTTTTAGATCATTTAAATCGAAACCATGGTAGACCCTAATATTAACATTGCCTGTTTTGGATATATTGAACATTTTTGGATAATTTACTAATACCACGTCAACGGAAAGGTTCAAGCTGAAATTGGATACTATATATATTCATAAAGGGAAATTGATGGAACAATACAACTTTTTCTCTAATTGTTTCGTTAGATTCGTAGAGTTGCAGACGTACAGTAGTACCAATACGGTTAAAGCTTGGAAGAATTTTCGCTTTGTCTTATCAATGAGATCAGATTTCCATATGATCGATTATCTGTTTTTAGTAGTCCATGCCTTTCCTATCTGTATATTGACATCGATTTCCCTAGATGAGATATTACTACCTAGCTATGTGAACTGTTCTACTAAATTCAGAAGCCTGTGTGGAGATGTATCCATCTTGTTAAAAACATATGGGTGCCGTTTTTCCGAGTTGCGATAGATGTCAATGCTTCTTGCAGTGATTCGGTTTGGACAGGTGTATTTGCGAGAAACATGGTCCGGTTTTACCCTCATATTCCAGGGTTTTTTTTTCAATTCTCTTGCAAGGTCCATGTATTTTTTATAGTTTCGTTTTCCTTCACCCTGTGATCTGCTGGGACTGCAAAATCTACCATTGATTTATAGATATTTAGCGAAACTCTTTTAGATGAACAAGCAAACAAATCTAATTGCATATGTATTTATTTGAATAGATAACCGCCCCCCACGGGATTTCCTACAAATTTGAAAGATAATTCCATGGAAAAATAATTTTTCTACCTTTTTTAAAACAGTACCAGTTACTATTTAAATGCTAACTTATGTAAGACTATTGCAACATTAAGTTAATCTTTTAATAACATCTGCTGCTCCTTCTCTAATAAACTTTCTTTTAAAAAATGCATTGAATAATTTTTTCTACCTTTTTTTAAATAGTACCAGTTACTATTTAAATGCTAACTTATGTAAGAATACTTGAACATTAAGTTAATCTTTTAATAAAATCTGTTTCTCCTTCTCTAATAAACCTTCTTTAAAAAAATGCAGTTGAATAATTCTTCAACCATTTTTGAATAGCGCCAGTTACTACTTAAATGCTAACTTATGTAAAAACATTTCAACATTAATTTAATCTTTTAAGAAAATCTGCAGTCCATTCTCTAATAAACCTTCTTTAAAAAAATGCAATTGAATAATTCTTCAACCTTTTTTGAATAGCGCCAGTTACTACTTAAATACTAACTTATGTAAAAACATTTCAATATTAATTTAATCTTTTAAGAAAATCTGTAGTCGATTCTCTAATAAACTTTCTTTAAAAACCAATATACAATTGAAGAGCAATAAAATCCACGACTTACTGTAATATATAAACAAATTATTTTTTCTAGGTATGGTTTTTGAAAATTTTGAAACCAAAGATAAAAATAAGTTTTTTTACTAAAATCTTTTACTTATATCGCTGGTTGTTGCCTTTTTTTTTAGCATGAATTATTTTTCTTTCATGTTATCTAATTATATTCGTAGTACTGTAAATCCTCGAGTATAATCAGCATATTTTCCCAAAATCTAAAGCTTAAAATCCCTAGTGCGTAATATATACGAGGTTAAAAATGAAAAATACTTTCTAAGCTATTTCCCAGTCTCAATTGTCTGTTCGACCATAATTATTCAAACGCATTTTGTCATTTTAGGCGCGAAAGTACCTTTAGCTGCCTATTATATTCAAGGGCGGACTCGAGGATTTACGATACTTAATCTAGGCAGATTTAAATGTACATGGTACTTGTGTATCTCCTTGTAGAACTTTAGTGTCACTGTCAAAGAAACCTATATCACCTTTAAGTTTGGTTTTGGTTTGGTTTGTTTTACGGCATATCAACCTCAGTGGGTCATTTAATGCCAATAAAGTTTTGAAATAAATCAATTCTTAATGGATACTCATTTTCTTATAAATAAATTTTTCTATTTAACCCATAGATGGGTCACCTTTAAGTGAGCAAATCATTGTTTACTGGTTAGTAAATGACATGTTAGTATATTATGGTTAGTTGAATTAGTGACGGTGTTAGTAACATTTTAATTAGTAACAGTGTTAGTAATACTTAAATTAGTAACGGTGTTAGTAATACGTAAATTAGTGAGGGTGTTATTAATAGTTGAATTCGTGAGGGTATTGTTAAATTATAGAGTCTCATTATAGCGGTAATAATTTCTTTTCTGAGACAATATGGTCGTAGTCTTTGCTTCATTCTTCCTCTGTGTGAAGTCAAATGTCTTAATTAAATATGCAAAAAATAGAGTTGCCTCATGATTTTGTTTTTATTTGAACCCAACTACAATTCGATGAATAATCAAAATCTGAGTAGCTATGGATTTTCTCTTCTTCAAGTCGGATGCGATTAAGAATGTTATCTTTCAGGTCCACCCTAACCCGGATTGGTAATACCTGTTAGGGTTCCATTTATGGATTAGATAGAAAAAGTGAGTTTAAAAACTTTGTTTAGCAAAATGAATATTACATTATTTTAGAGTAGTTAAAACCCAATTCAGCATTCTACGGAATGGACTGGCTCATAGCCATAAAATAGCCTACGATTAAAGCGGATTAACGAGCTGAATAATATTTACACTGACTTTGCTGCGTTGGCTAAACCAAACTGACCCTCCTCTATTTAGTGTGTGTTTTGTCTTGTTAATTGATTGTTCTTATTTGTTCTGTGTTTGTATGTATCCGTTTGTCACCGGATGTATTAAGTACACCATGTTTCTGTGTATCTTTCCACCTTGCGATACAACAAATGAAAATTTGAATACCCATCAAGAATGAATAAAACAAAATGTCCCCAGCATAAGATAACCCTACGGGCGTTTTCGGGGGGATATACTGCGAAACAAGATGGCATAAAAAGCAGTATGGAATTCAAGCAGATATGCTAGATTTGTATCTTTGTGAATTCTTGTGGCGAGAGAAAAACAAGGACAGTAACACTTTCAATTAAATTCTAAATGATATAGTTGACCCGCAATAAAGCATTTTTTAAACCCATCTATCACTTTATGGCCTTATATTTAAGGTATAAGTATTTACTGAACACCGCCCATAGGGTTGGGAATGTGCAAGGGCGCTAAATTCATGGCCAATAAATTTATCACGTGGTAAATTTACAGCAGGTAAATTCATCGAATCAGAGTAACCACTCAAAAAAAAAAAAAAAACAAAAACAAAAAAAAAACAACAATAAAACAAAATAACGAAAGTGCAAGAGTCGAGAGATTTGGTTTGGTTTATTTTGTTTTACGGCATATCAACCTCAGTGGGTCATTTAATGCCGAAAAAGTTTTGAAAAAAATCCATTCCTAATGGATACTCATTTTTTTTATAAACACATTTTTTATTCAACCCATAGACTGGACCCTAACAGCTACTACCACCCCGAATCAGAGTGAACCAGAGAGCAATGGGGATGAAGGGTTGCTCCACATTCCCCAGACTTCCAGAACTGAAACCTTACCAACAGATAGAGTTTAACGTCATTCTCATGACATGAAAACCCTCAACCACCGCATTCTAGCATCCATATAAAAAGGGTGGGGGCTTGCCATAAGGGCAATAGTGTTGGGGCAATCATATAGGTGCTAGGGCTTGACATGACCAGCCAATTCCACGAGGAATCCATCGTTAAGCATCACGAATCGCCATCCATGGCCAACAGGCAATGTCCCAGTCTCAAGTTGGTATTCGGCAATAATTATTCAAACACATTTTGTCATTTTAGGCGCGAAAATACCTCTAGCTGCGTATTATACTCAAGGGCGGACTCGAGGATTTACGATACTTAATCTAGGCAGATTTAAATGTACATGGTACTTGTGTATCTCCTTGTAGAACTTTGGTGTCAATATCAAAGAAACCTATATCACCTTTAAGTGAGCGAACCATTGTTTACTGGTTAGTAAATGACATGCTAGTATATTCTGGTTAGTTGAATTAGTGACGGTGTTAGTAACATTTTAATTAGTAACAGTGTTAGTAATACTTAAATTAGTAACGGTGTTACTAATACGTAAATTAGTGAGGGTGTTATTAATAGTTGACTTCGTGAGGGTTTCTTTGGGGGGTTCTTAAGCTTCTGTAGAGGTGCAGTCAGTGTTTTATAAAGACCCAGCAGTCAGTGCTCTAGAGAGTAAAGAGTTCCAAAACACTTAGTAATTGATGCATAGTTTAAAAAGTCTGGACAACATTTGCACAGACACAGTGAATCTGGTTATTGCGTTTTGTGAGAGATTAACGTCGGTGTTGGCCTGTTCGCTAATTGTTTTGTCACAGCTACTGACAGTGTTCAGATGGTTTCACTGACCTGTTGATATCAAAGGAATTAGGTATGGCATTCTGTGTAACCTGCTTAGAACTGTCACGCCCTTGTCTTGCATAAATTGCCTAATGTCACTTTTGTCGTGTAAGCATGAAGCGATGGGCCTCAAAAAACCGTTCTAAAACTTTCATGGCAATTTGAGATATATCTAGCTATATAATTTGATAATGGAAGGAAGTTGAAACTTACGTCAGCGATAAAGAAGCCATGTATATGGCGGGATTGGAGACGGATAGGCTGTTTTGAAACAGGCGGCTTGGTTGCAAAATGAATGGAAACCATTCTATCTTCTCAAAAAATAAAAATAAAAAATTAGAACAGCTGAAAACATAAGTTTAGGTTACTTCATAATTGTCTCATCCGATTATTTATTTCCGCACGTTGTATGCAGGAAATATAGTTAGTTGTTTTGTTTAATGGTATATCAACACTTGTCAATAATTAATACTATATATATATATATATATATTATATATATATATATATATATATATATATATATGGGAGAATATGTGCTTAATTGAAGTCGTACCTAATTTTAAAAGTTAATTAATTAATTAGGCGGACATCCCTATTCAAATGTAAGGCTAAACAAATCGAAAAAAATCAATCTCTGTATGCACATTTCAGCCTATTAGGCCTCATCAGCAGAGCTATAGATAGGAAGACCGCTTTTTGCGTGATTCGAACCCTAACTGTCAAGCTGACAGGCGAGGACCGTAACCCCTACACAAACCGGACTTTCTTAGATTTTTCGTTTTGTTTTTATTTCTCTTATAGTGACTTTTTCTACACGACAGTATGAGAAGTAAATACACAAGGGATGTGTTTTGATTTGTCAAAACACATCACTTGTGTATTTACTTCTCATATATATATATATATATATATATATATATATATATATATATATATATATATATACACCTCTTCACATGAGCAGAATGTGACACAAGTCAATTTCTTAAACGGAGATTAAGAGGTTTGAATTCAGGGTTTTCCTTTTCCTATACTGGTTACTTAGTCATGATTAAAGACCTCAGTCCGCCGTACTAGCTGGATGGAGAGTAGTTGGATTCATACCTTTCCCAAGGGTATTACTGCTATGTGAAATGCAAAGAGTTTCGTCCAGGATCTAAAATCTGGTCAACAGGTCCATTTCCTATCACTCTATTACATTACGCTCTACCAATTCATATTGTCCTTATGTGGAATTCTGCACGTTCTAAGCGGTTGATAAATATATATATATATATATATATATATATATATATATATATATATATATATATATATATATATATATAAACCAACCCCTTCAAATGTGCAGAATTCCATGCAAGGTCAATTTCTCAGCGGAGTTTAACAGCTTTGAATTTATAATTTTTCTTTTTCCTAGAATGGTTGCTATATCAATACCCAAGAGTTCCATCTGCCCTACTAATTACACATAACTGGGGGCAGAATTCTTAGCTTCCTAACTTTCCCAAAGATATTAGCGTATATAAGTAACAAAAATTAGTATTTTTGCGAGAATGTTAATGTCATTACTGGTTGTATATACAACGGTAAATCAAGTTATCACTGTATTCCTATTGGTCTTATTATTTTCACGTGTTCAGTGAGTGTGTCTGTGTCTCTTTGTGCGTGTGTGTGCATGAGTATGAAGTATTTCGTCGATTTCGACGCAAGAGGGTTCATCCAATGAACAACCCACACAGTGGTTTTGTTTATAGTGGTGAAGGCTTGTATTGGAACATCCGCACTTTTTGGTACAATCGATAGGAAAGAGTTGGGGCACAAGTAATGACACAAACCCAATCAAGTTTTCCTTCTCCTACACTGGTTACCTATCCAAGGTTAACGGGCCCAGTCTGTACTTTTATTTTACCCATAGCAGGAGGGAGAATATATAGATTCATACCTTTCCCAAGTGCTACAAACAGCCTTGTCTAGGATTTTGTACTTGGGTCGACGAGTCCATTTCTAATCCCTATGCCACGCACATCCATGATTACCTTTCCATATCTTGTTGCAGTTTTTGTAGATATAAGGCGGGTGATAGATGCCTACTCCTAAATATAGACTCGTCAACTACAACGTGACCCGAGAAAAGATTTCTATTGTCCAACCACTGGCAGTGCTGCTGCTGATGTTGGTGTATTTATAGAGGTCTGATTCTTAACCTTGGCTCATTGCTATTCGGACCATCTTGGACGTCGGACTTACAAAGAATACTATAACACCGGATTCTTATTGGCTTGCGTACTTACTTACTACATCTGGAACTAAGGATGCCGACCAGATACTTAACATATCTTACTAAACTAAGATGTTTTATGCTCTTCAGTGGTCTCTAACAAGAAGTATTATAGTCTCTCTCTCTCTCTCTCTCTCTCTCTCTCTCTCTCTCTCTCTCTCTCTCTCTCTCTCTCTCTAAAAAAAATATTAGCATTATGTGAAATGTTAAATGCAAACAGCCTTGTCTAGGATTTGAACTCAGGTCGACAATGAATGGAACGTTAATTTTTTTCAGAATACAAGGTGTGTCATAAAAGTATCGAGATTGAAGCTATATTTACCAATATAGAAATGAACGATGAATGGAACATCTTTTTTTTTTCCGAATACAAGGAGTGTCAT
>CM042152.1:40101337-40103837 GCA_023376005.1 Doryteuthis pealeii | reverse complement strand
CTCTACCTCTCTCTCTCTCTCTCTCTCTCTCTCTCTCTCTCTCTCTCTCTCTCTCTCTCTCTCTCTCTCACATACACTCACACACAACGTAAAAAATATTCGACTTCAAAACCGTTTATCTTATGCGCATCTTAAATTTTCTAATTCCGGGAACGCTGACATTCCATTCAAAACTTTGTAAACAAACCGATAACAGCCATATTATTATCCTGTGATAACATTTTTACTTTTCTTATATCAACAAAGGCCCTGAAGAAGATCTGTTAAACAGATTGAAGCACTGCAGAATTGGCTGAATAAATACCACTCATTTTATTTGAATCTGTGTTTTTTTTTCCAAATTTTTCACTATATTACACACACGTATATATATATATATATATATATATATATATTATATTATATATGTGTGTGTGTGTGGATGGGGTGGGGGTGTTATTTTCATGGAATAGTCTTTTTCGTATAAATGTAATATCAATCACAACTCTGGGATTGTATTTTCTTTTGTTTTGAGTATTTTTATTCTTTCTCGGGTAAAATGAAATCATAAACAAAATTATATTGTTTATGATCCTGATAGCTATGTCAATGCCTGAGATATTCATCATATTTTGACAAATGGTCGTTACAAATTCCTTTCAAAAATCGATTTTTGCTGAAAAAAAATTGAATTAAATGTTTTGTGTTTATATTAAAAAATATTTATCCGGCTTTAACAAAAAGAAACTCCTGACAGAATATATGTACATTCTGTCGCAATAGAACATATTTGTAATGGTTCATAAGCAGTAGATTCTTGATAAACCAGGTTTATGGAACAAAGAAAAAGAAAAAAAAACTGACCGATGCCAAAATGAAATGGATCCCTTGGACATTCAGAGAAGGAGGAGAGAAAAGAAAGACAACAGCAGAACGAGCAGAAAAGCAGTAGCCAGCGAACAGACAAGTCCCTAATACCAATCCTCCTCGAACCGAGTGAACAAAATGTAAGTAACCTTTAACACTAATAAGAATTTGTAAAAAGGAAAATTAATTAACCAGACCACAGCTTTGTAATTTGTTGTTCATTTGATACAGTATATACTCTATTCATATATAAAGGGCAGTTGTGCTTTCCGGATGAAACTTCGAAAATAAAACAATTAACGACAAATTAAATATGTATACACATTAAATATCACAAGGGTTTGGTTTTTGAGTAAAAATAATAGAGATTTGATTTATATTCGTGAAGATGATTAAAAAAATAAAATTTAAATGGTAACAGCATGGATTTTTTTTTCATTTAATATTTTATATAGTAGACATTAATATTTCTTTTCAGAGTAGCTGGATCAATGCAAGCTCTATATATTTTTACATAGGGATTTAAATGGGGCATCACACGAAGATTCAAATCACGATTCAATAATAATGGATCTGCGGGACTATCTTTTAACCCCCTCTATCCAGGCGACGCCGGGTAGCCGTTGCTAGTACGCATATAAAGGACATTTTTGGTATGACTCAAATTTCTTTGTTATTACTTGTACATTTTTACTTGTTTCACATAAAAATTACCTCCAACCAACAATAAGTAATTTGTAAAAAAACGTGTCTTTAATATAAAAACATGTCTTCCGTTTGTAGTTTTATAATTTAAAAAAAATAGCTACTTAAGTAATAAAAACATGAAATAACTTTAGTAAGGCAACCGGTCTTAAAAAAGGAATTATCTGAATTCAAACGACCTTCTTCCAGCTTAAAAATTGATCTTCTATCACCCCTTGTTAGTGGTGTAGGGTTTAGTTGAATGAATAAATCACTGAACCACATTCTTGCGCAAATGTCGTCCATCAGAACAATGCTCTTGTGTACAAAGAGTATTTTGCTCCTTGCTGATGCGGGGTTTGCTGACAAGGGAATCTTCTTGACATCCTGCTTCCTATAAATGACATGGCAGTGAATCCGGAGACACTTTCTTGCCAAATTATTCGGTAACCCGACGGGCACTTCCGCTGCTGAGTCAAAAATGTCACCCCATTCTGTCAAGGAGTCGTTTTATATGACCACCTCAGTGTCTTAGCTAGCTTTACAAAAAAAAAAAAAACAGTATAGTCATAAAAATGTTGATATTCTAATCCTCAAAACTAGTTAGTGGAAGTCCGTGGTGTAATCTTTTCCATCGCTGAAAACGGACACAGCGAGAGGAGTTCAAATCCTGAACAAGACTGTTTGCATTTTCCATAGTGCTAATAGCTTGAGAAATATATGCATCCAACTTTTTTCACTTCAACTAATAGGTAAAATTAGGGCAAACTGTCTTTGTTTTTTTTTTACTTAGGCAACAACACTCGGAGAAGGAAAACTCTGAGTTCAAACCTATGAAGTCCGTTTAAGAAATTGATCTTGTTAGAAACTGGTTAGAGGAGGCGCGTGGTGTAATGGTTATCGTTGTAGGAAATAGACACGGCGGAACGAGTTATAAACATGAACGAGGCTGTTTGTATTTCACATAATG
>CM042152.1:40093837-40096337 GCA_023376005.1 Doryteuthis pealeii | reverse complement strand
CGATTATATAATATATATTTTATAACAGATTAGTGTTATCCCTTCCGTACACTCACACCTCTCTCTATCTCTCTCCCACTTGCTTTCTTTCTTTCTTATATTTTTTCTGAGTACTATGTCCTTTTCCTCCCTTTCTTTCTTTATAATAAAAACGGAATGGTCCATTATTATGATAAATTGAAACAGATTAGAGCAATCGATTCCTCTCGCTCACCCCCTCTCTTTATCTTTCTCTAACGCTTTCTTTTTTTCTTTCTTATCATATCTTTCATTGTAGCATGTCTTTTTTCTTTTCTTTCTTTCTTTCTTTACAAATAAAACGGAATGGACCATTATTTATCAGAGGGGACGACACTTATTTGAACATATATTTTTACCGGAGGGTTTTGTAAGATGATAAATGTCTTATTTTGTAGGAACACGAGTATGATTATATAGATTCTACAACACGACACAATGTGTTTCACCCTGTCAGCTGGGGCGTTAGAATGCACCGACTGCACCTCTGCAGGGGGGTAAAACTCCCCCAATGGGGCCACATGTTGGCCGTGGGTGGCGACCCGTGATGCTTAAGGATAAAACCCAGGTGGATGAGCAGTTCATGACTTACAATACTCCACTTTGGTTTTATCTTGGGCTAGACGGGCGGTCGGAGAGGCCCCCTCCGATCAATCGGCTGGTCACGTCAAGCCCTATCACCTATATGATTTTCCCAACCCTATTGCCCTTATGGCAAGCCCCAACCCCTTTTTATCATATGGGTGCTAGAAGGCGGTGACTGATTGTCTACATGTCCTGGGAATGACGTTAAACTTTATCTGATCGTGAGGTTCCAGTTTTGGAGGTCTGGGGAATGTGGAGCACCCCTTCATCACCATTGCTTCCTGGTCCACTCTGACCCGGAGTGGTAGTACCTGTTAGGGTCCCATCGTTGGGTTAAATAGAAAAATGTATTCATAAAAAAATGTGTATTATCCATTAAGAATTGATTTATTTCAAAACTTTATCGGCATTAAATGACCCACTGAGGTTGATATGCCGTAAAACAAACCAAACCAAACCAAAACCACAATGTGTTATAAAAAGCCAGAGGAAGTGTTCTTTAAAGCATCTGTTTTTAAATCTTTGAAACGAATTTTCACGGTTGTCGACATTTTTTAAAGGAATGACAGATAAAATGTAGAAAGAAGAGAGGAGGAAGAAATGAAGGAAGGAAATCAGGTGTTTTAGCTAAAATAAACACGAGGTCATTTTCTATAATAAGGGATGATATTCTCATTTTGCGGCACCTCAGGCACCGAGCCATAAAGCCAACTCTTACTCCTTTTAGATGAAGGAACAGGTGCTGACTGGATGTGTGGACCTCTGAATCCTCATAACTAAGAAGAAAATAAGGGGAGAGAGGTTAAAATGAAAATGAAAAGAGAATATTTCTTATTTGGGTTGCGCGGTCCAATACATTGTTATTGTTGAATTATTAGTGACAGGATTTTGGGACTGTCTAACGTTAACATAGATATTGAAACGAATTTTCTTTTTTCAGTTGATATGGAATTGTCCCTATGAGTATACACTCTACGTTAACAAGATAGTTCAATATGACTAAACAATCTGGATTTCACCTTTCTCACCCTTTTTCTTCTTTCTTCCTTCTTTTCATCTCTTCATTGAATCCGATTAAAACAGATTAGCGTTAACGCATCCGTACAATCACACCTCTCTCTATCTTTTCCCACTTTTTTCTTATATTTTTTCTGTGTGGCATGTCTTTTTTTTTCCTTTCTTTCTTAATAATAAAAACGGAATGGACCATTATCTGGGGTGACAACAGTCATAAAAATAAGAAATCAACAGATAAGCAACGCCAAATGATAAGGGTTAAGATTTTCTTTTTCATCTTCGACGATTTTAACGGTCTGGTTTTAACTAGAGAGTGCTGCAAGATGATAACGGTCGCACCTTTAATGAAAACTAGTATTGATTTATAGATTTTAAACATCGTCATCGAAAACTTATGGTAGTCCTGATTAAGGATTTATTTCAAGTCTCGGCCCTTAGGTGCTTCCATATTTCGCTTTAGGTTAACGAGCAATTTTAGCAGACTATTTTTAGTGAATTCGATTTCCACTAAAGGACCTCTTCCTTGTATTGAATTTAGATTAGCTTCGAATGCATTTACTCAGCCCGTTCGCCAAATTACGCTGGCTTGGCCATATTAGGAGGATAGACAAAGCCCGCATCCCCAAAGACCTACTGTATGGCAAATTAGTAGAAAGCTCCCGATCGGTAGGGAGACCACGCCTACACTTTAAAGATGTCTACAAGAAGAACAGGAAGACATGCCAAATCAACACCAACACGTGAGAGTTTGGTGCAGAAAACCGAACAGCCTGGCACTTCCTTTTCAAACAAGGCACGAAAAGGAGTGAAAAAAGAGGAAAGAATGCGCCACAGAAAAGAAAGCGAGAAGGAAGGTGTTGTGATGTTAATCCAATAGTAA
>CM042152.1:40063837-40083837 GCA_023376005.1 Doryteuthis pealeii | reverse complement strand
TCTTATCGCAGAACATCGTTTCTGTGTGTGGGCTCCTCGTGTGTTTTAACGGTTAGTAAGCTCGATTCACATGTCATTGATTGTGAGTTCGATTCTCACCGGTGACCCATAATTTCAATCTGCTAGATTTTCGTGTTGTATATGGTGTGATCAGAGAGTATCGAGACTGGAGTTTTATAGTTTAGGTGTGTGTGTGTGTGTGTGTGTGTGTGTGTGTGTGTGTGTGTGTGTGTGTGAGAGAGAGAGAGAGAGAGAGGAGAGAGAGAGAGAGAGAGAGAGAGAGAGAGAGAAGAGAAGAGAAGCATTTAACAAAAGAGCTGTTGTACGGCCAATTACATCCCATCTCACAAACTATTCAAGTAAGAGGAACAAATTATGGTGGACGTTGCTTGTGAGATAGGTTAACTCAGGATTGATAATTTTCAATGGACTACTACAGAACGACACACCAACAACTTACATTCATCTGTTATACCGATTAGAAAAGGGTGGAAAGAGAGAGAGAGAGAGAGAGAGAGAGAGAGAGAGAGAGAGAGAGAGAGATTTTGGCATCCTGTTAAGCAAGGAAGTAAAAGATAAGCCAAACTAATTGAAACTTGACTTCCATCAAACAAACAGGTGTGTTTTTATTATTGGGCGAGTCAAAAGTTTTGCAATATTTTTAGAAACGCGAATCATAAATTGGTACCTCATGGTGCTTTTGAAAATCACGAGACAGAAGCTTTATTGTTTAATTTTGACTCTTAAAATAAATCTGAAAAACGTATATATATTTAGCAACCCCTCCGCACGAGCAGGATGTGACGCAAGGTCAATTTTTAAGCGGATTTCAACAGGTTTGAATTCAGAGTTTTCCTTCTCCTATAGCGGTTGCCTAATCAATGTTAAAGAGCTCAGTCTGGCCTACTATTTATCCATAGCTGGAGGGAGAATAGGATTCATATCTTTCCCAAGGGTATTAGCGCTAAGTGAAATGCAATTACCGCGTCCAGGATTTGAACTCGGGGCGACGAGTCCATTTACCATGGCTTTAACCATTACACCACGCGCTTCCAATCTAAAAAAAACGTATACAGTGTGTCATAACGGTCGGGAATGAAATAGTTGATTGAAGACTGACAAATAGTTTGAAAGATTAAACGCTGGCAACCACTTGGAGACATTGAGAATAAACAAACAACATTTGTGTAGGAGAAACCTCCGAGAAAGATTCAGGATGGTTGGTTGGTTGGTTGTTTGGTTGGGATTTGTGGCATGTCAACGCATTGAAAAATGATGTTTCCAATAAAAATGCATTGAACAATGATTTTTACTATGAAAATGCACTGGAAAATGGTGTTTCTTATAAAAATGCATTGAACAATGATTTTTACTATGAAAATGTATTGGAAAATTATGTTTCCTATAAAAATGCATTTAACAATGATTTTTACTATGAAAATGCATTGAATAATGATTTTTACTATGAAAATGCATTTAACAATGATTTTTACTATGAAAATGCATTGGAAAATGGTGTTTCCTATAAAAATGCATTGGACAATGATTTTTACTATGAAAATGCATTTAACAATGATTTTTACTATGAAAATGCATTGAACAATGATTTTTACTATGAAAATGTATTGGAAAATGGTGTTTCCTATAAAAATGCATTTAACAATGATTTTTACTATGAAAATGTATTGGAAAATGATGTTTCCTATAAAAATGCATTTAACAATGATTTTTACTATGAAAATGCATTGAACAATGATTTTTACAATGAAAATGCATTTGAAAATGGTGTTTCCTATAAAAATGTATTGGACAATGATTTTTACTTGAAAATGAATTGGTTTGGCTTGATTTGGTTTGGTGTAGTTTGATCGACTTATATTATCAAACTCGACCACGTCTTAACTGTCCACTCTTTGTCCAACGTCACTTTCTCATAATTCTGTAATGCTCACTCAAGCTCGCCTTAAGGAAATTAAACTCTCTTTTCTGTTAGATATTCAACTTTATATTCACCTTTTATAGACGTTTTGTTTTATTCATTCTTGTTTGTGTTCAATTTTTTAAAAACTCAATTATTTTAAACACATTTTGTAAAACATTTTGATCTATTTAACCCATAGATGGCACCCCAACGCTGGCCTAGTATAGACATAGGAGTCAAGGCGGGAAAGGGTACTCCTCCCTTCTCAGAACTCCAGAATTGGAACTTCACTACTAGATGTAGTTTACTTGTCATACCAAGGACACTAAGACCTCTGTCATCGTCTTCTAGCTTATATATGAATAAAAATATGTTGGGGTATACCATAAGGGCTATAGATTTGAGACTCACATACAGCTGCTAGGGCTAGACGTAACAAACCGATTGTTCTGAATGGGTCCCTCCGACCGCCCGTCTAGCCTAAGTGGAGAATTGCCTATCACGGACTGCTCAGTTACCAAGATTCCGTCTTTTAGCATCCCAGTTCGACACCTATGGCTAACAGGTGGCCCCATGGGGGGGGGACACCCCTCTGTAGAGGTGTGGTCGATGTATTGTACAGCCAAATCTGCTAGGGCGAGGAAGATTTTGGAAGAAGCAAGAAACTATTGGATCGGAAAATACCGAGACATTAAGATTTCTGGAATTCAAACATTTTTTTTCATTTTTTATTTTTTGAATGATTGACAGCGGAGTATTGATTGAATAATCTCCCGGGAAGAAACTATTAGTGGTTATTTTGTGTGTGATCGTTTTCTGTGGGCGGGTGGGATTAAAATAAAATAGAAATAAAATGAGAATATTAAAAAATAACCATTGCCCTCAGACAAGAAGACACCTCTGGACATGCACAGAAAAAAGGAAGAACCCTGCGCATTCAAATTAAATTCAAATTAGTGAAAAAAATAACTAATTAGGACTGAACCCATTCCAGTATTGATCACCCCAAGCAGATTTAACAGGTTTGAATTCAGAGTTTTCTTCTCCTAGACTAGTTGCCTAACCAAAGTAAAAGAGCCCAGTTTCTCCTACTATTTACCCATAGCTGGAGGGAGGTAGTTGGATTCTTACCTTTCCCAATGATATTAGCACTATCTGAACTGTATTTGCCTAGATTTGAAATCGGTTCGAGGGGTTTATTTCCTACGACTATAACCATTACACCACGCACTAACAAATTCCAAATTGGACTTTGACTGCGAACAGATGCTACGACTGGCACAAGAACAATTTCCTCTCCAACGAAATGGCTATGAACTTAGAATAAAGGTCTAAAACTAAAAGTATCTTTGTCTTTTTATCTTCTTTTCCCCACCTTTAATTCATTTTCAGCTCGACCACCAACAGAAGGGAGAACTACATATAATGGGGTTTAAAGAAACAACCATTGAAGAAGCACAAAATATAACATAATAGCCTGATAGCACATAAAATCACATATATTTTTTAATATATGAGGTACCACTCTAAGAGTTAACAGGTTGCTTAAAGTTCATCTGCTCGATTTTTACCCATAGGGTAGAGTAATGGTATTAGCGCTATGAGAACCGTATCTTTGTCAAGGATTTGAACTCGGGTCGACGAGTCCATTTCCTATTTGACCCCCTTTTTGATCTCGATTAAGGTTTTTTCATTTACACCGTCAATATGCGCGTTGTTTTAACAGACGATTTTTTTTTTTTTTAAATTATAAAACTAAAACCCTAACGCCTAACAAACAACCGGATATTGACGATGTAAATGAAAAACATGTCCTCTCTTAAACAGAAAAAGGGGTGCCTAAAGGTAATATGGTCGTTATTTTACCAAATCCTTGTATGTTTAAGATATTTTTCTTCATCTTAAAATATAAAGGAATATACTAAAACAAACGAAAAAAAAGGAAAGAAAAAAAGAAGAAAGAAAGAAAAAAGAAGGAAAAGTATTTTATAAAGGATATGTTGAAATGAACGAAAGAAAAAGAAAAAAGAAAGGACAACGAAAGATTGAAAAAAGAAAGAAAAGTAAGTAATTATCTAAATAAAGAAAAGCAGCTTTAAAATATTACATATATCGGTATATTCAATTTGTCAAAAAATCTGTGTTTTTACAAAATAAATCCCCCCCCTCCCTGTTTGAAAATTACCAGAAATATTGAAATAAAATAACTGATGCGTTATAAGATTCATTCATTGATAAATCAACACTGATAACTTCATTAAATCGGATAATTCCCTGATTTTTTGGTAATTTTTCTCAATCGGGACGGTTAAATTTATTTTGTATACACGGATTTTACGGCAACTTTGGCAGCAATGTTAAGTTATACAAGTAAGTAAAGTCGTAGGGGTGGCCTAAAGTCGGTATCAGCCAATCAGCGAACGATTCGCTTTTCACTAGAGCTAGACCAAGGAGATTGTTTTGCGTCTGAGCTGGAGAGTCACACCTACCATCAGCTCGTTACATTGCCGCATAGATCCCTGTGCTATTCATATTTGAACGAAATTGACCGAAAATATAGTTTTAAATGTATTAAAAATAAATTACATGTGTAATATTATTTTGCTTTTGTTACTGATGCTAATTATATTACTAATTTTTGACGTAGACAAATTTTGACTTAAATAATCGATTTAATTAATTCTAATTCGTTTTTCAAAACGAAAAGCAGAAGAAACATCGGATATACCCAATATATGTTCCGCCCTGTCGGCTGGGGCGTTAGAATGCATCGACTGCACCTCTGCAGAGGGGTAAGACTTCCTTAATGGGGCCACCTGTTGGCCGTGGGTGGCGACCCGTGAGGCTTAAGGATAGAGCCCAGGTGAATGAGCAGTTCATGACATGCAATACTCCACTTTGGCCCTATCTTGGGCTAGACGGGCGGTCAGAGAGTCCCCACCCCCGATCAATCGGCTGGTCACGTCAAGCTCTAGCATCTATATGATTTTCCCAACCCTATTGCCCTTATGGCAAGCCCCAACCCCTTTTTATCATACGGGTGCTAGAAGGAGGTGGCTGCGGGTCTACATGTCCTGGGAATGACGTTAAACTCTATCTGATGGTGAGGTTTCAGTTTTGGAGGTTTGGGGAATGTGGAGCACCCCTTCATCACCATTGCTCCCTGGTCCACTCTGACCCGGATTGGTAGTACCTGTTAGGGTCCCATCTATGGGTTAAATAGAAAAGCATGAGTTGATAAACAAAATTGTATTATCCATTAAGAATTGATTTATTTCAAAACTTTATCGGCATTAAATGACCCACTGAGATTGATATGCCGTAAAACAAAACAAAACAAACCAATATATGTTATATGTGTGTGTGTGTATATGTTTTGTGTGTGTGTGTGTGTTTAATCGTGTTCTTTTGAATTCAAACGACGCAAGCCAGGACTTTGATCTAAAGAGCAATAGAAATAATCCTATTAGTGCTTGCTGCTATTGTTGTCAAGCTGTTCCCCAAAACTTTTGGAGCTAACGTCAACATTATAACTTCTGTTTCAAAAATCGTTAGACAAGATGAGCAAGAAGAAACGGCAAGGCTCTGCAATATACAATAACAAAAATACCCCATGAAAGTTTGCTAAAGAAAATCGAAGAAATAAGATTCTTCTTTTTCTTTATGAGAGGACCACTTCAAATGTAAACAACTCAAATTCAGAAATATGTGCGTTTTCTCTCTGGGTTCATTCCTGTTCTTTTATTATCAAGAATAAGACAGAGATATCTTCTTGTGTTTTCCAATCTACCCCCACCCGCAATACCTTTTTGTTGTTTACTCGCTCGCGAGTATGGAAGAAAATATGGAAACCATGTATTCCTTAAACAGAACGCTCGACTCCTCACTAAAAATATATATTTTCCCAAAATCGCATAGTCACGTGATTTTTCTAAATCAAAGATTGCCCGTTCTGAATAAACCGTAGTGCCAGAGAGGTCAATAAAACTATGTGAATACAACTGTAGATTTCCAGTTTTAGCGTTAATTTGAATTACTTTACACATGTCGTTAAAAATGATAGACTATTCCTAGTCATTATCTAACATATGGCTATGAAGATTATTATAACTAGCAAATATATGCACCCTCGGTGCAAGTATTTAAGTTTTAATGTAATGAAATATTGTATTAAATTAGAAAGGCTAATGAAACTAAATAAGAATACAGATAAAAAGATTTGAAACAGAGGGAGTATAATAAAAGATTTGAAACAGAGGGAGTATAATAAAAAATGGAACAACTGAAACTTACTCTTCCATCACTCTCGTCTTTCATTGTTATTTTTTCTAATTTAAGTATTTAGTTATAAGAAGAAGTAAAGAATAAAACGGACAGTTATTTTGTCTTGTTAATGGATTTCATTTAAGATTCATTGAAGAGATTTTTGCTTATATTCATTAAAATAAAACCAAACAGTTAGAAATCAATAATACTAAGCACATATTTATTAAATTCGATTTTTTATATTAATATGCAAATTAGCCTTCCCGTTCACACTGTAAACCGCTATTTTTGTATATATAAATATATTGCACGTTGTCAGTATGTAGACATAGTTAACAGTATTAATATGTAAGACAATTTTATTATAATTGAGGTTTAGATAAAAATAAAATCATGGAGAATGTGATGTCAATAACTAAGGGAATTGTGACTTGAGTAGGAATATAGTTTCGGTTACAGACAGAAAAACACACAATCTCCATTATAATAAGATATTAGAGGGTACGTATTAACCCAACCGGTTTGACATGGTTAAGAGGTGACACAACGTCACAATTAAGGAGAATCCAGTGAGGGTATTCGCATTCCTTTTATTATTACATGAATTGTAATAGTTTTTAATATTACAGAAAAATTATTATTATTATTATTATTATTATTTCACCCTTATTTTTTAACAACAGCGTTAGATGATGGTATTTCACTGGAGTCTGAGTGACAACAAGTCTCCTCAGGTCTCCAGGACTTTTCTGAGTATTCTAGCCGATTACAGCCGTGCAGAAGTCTGGATGGTCTCGATTCTTCCTCTGATTTCCAGATCCTCCAGTCTTTTTTCCAAGTTTATTGGGACCGTTCCAAGTGCACTAACTACAATTGATATCACTTTCACTCTCATATTCCAGAGCTTTTTCTATTCTCTGGCAAGGTCCAGATATTTATCTATCTTTTCATTTTCCTTTAACTTCACCCTGTAATCTGCTGAAACCGCAAAGTCCACCAGTTGACACGTTCTCTTTTTTTGGTAATCAACTCTAGGTCTGGTCTCCTGGTTGGGATAGGGTGATCCGTCTTTATCACAAAGTCCCAGAGAATTCTATGTGTTTCATTCTCAAGAAGAGATTCTAGTTTATACAGATACCATTTTGTTGTATGGTCAAAATTTAATTTTTTGCATAATTCCCAGTGGATCACCTTCCCCAACCCAGTTGTGCCTAGCTTTGTATTCCGGTTGTTGCAGTTGCTATATTCACTTAATACATGGTTTACAGTCTCATCTCTGTCACCACACTTGCTATTTATTATTATTATTATAAAANTTCATATATTATTATTATTTATTAATATATTATTATATTACTATTAGTGTTTCAATCCTTGTAAATCGTTAATATTAGCGTTAGCTGGTGTCTTTTCATTGCTGTCTAAGTGATAACAAGTTTGCTATATGACAATGAAGACCGTGACCATATACTTGTGTGTCTATATGTGGGTGTTTATGTTTTTTGTAACATGTCTGTTACTTATGCCCGTGTCTTTGGCGTCCATCGTGGTATAAACGTTAGCAAGCTAGTCACTCAGATACTGAATAGCGAAATTTATCCTCGCTGGATGCCCCATATTTGCGACTCGTGTCACATCCTACCATGGCGAATGGCTTGATTAATACCAAGGCATCCCATTTTGGTATGATGGTTAACAAGTTAGTCTAGCAGATCATTTCTACTAAATAGTTCAATCCTCACTGGAATTCAACATACTTGTGACCTAATCGAATTTCATTTTAACCTTAAAAACGGCAAAAAATATCGTAAAACAAAACAACCAATGGGAGACATTTCATCTTATCTCTCTTCTTTTGGACTCATTATAAATTTTCAGTTGACAATTTAGAAATTTGATATCTATAATTCAATAATTAAATGTTATAATGTTATAAATAAAAGATTGAATGTTAGTGTGAAAAAATACTATATTTCCAATGGTTAAACCCTTGGCTCTCAGGTATCTCTACCTGAGCTTACAACATTCACGAAAGAATCAAACATTTAAAAAAAAAAAAAAATTTTAAATCAAGAATTCAGAAAAAAAAAATTAAAAAGAAATTTCCCTCCTACTTTATTTAGACCGTTCAAGAAATATCGCCTGACCTCCATGAATTAATTACATGTTTACCAAGCCCTCCCCACGAGCAAGAAGTGACACAAGGTCAATATGTTGGCGGAGTCTAACAGATTTGAATTCAGTTATCCTTCTCCTAGACGGGTTGCTTAACCAAGGTTAAAGAGCCCAGTCTGCCCTGCTATTTATCCATGGCTGGAGGGAGATCAGGTGCATGCATACCTTTCCCAATGTGAAATGTAGACAGCCTCATCGAGGATTTGGACTCGGGTCGACGAGTCCATTTCCTACAACTCTAACCCTGACACCACGTTCCATTATGAATTAAGTAGAAGCGGCTACTCTGCGTTGACATAGTAGAAGGGGGCAAACCCTTGTATATTGATTTATTTACTATTGAGATTTACAAATCCTGGACATATTAAAGCAGAAGTTCAATGCTATTTCTATGTATTTTTTTATTTTTAAATATTTTCGAATGAGGAGTTACAGATTTGGTAAAATCCAACAAAATGTTATCAAAAATTGAGGAAAAAGGGGTAAAGCACAAACAACTTCATTCAATTGACATTTCGCCTCAGTAAGTTAACGAAACTTTGTCAGAAACATTATCTAAGACAAGACCTACAGTTTCCCTCCTCATCTTACAGTCCCCCTACCTTTTAACTATATAAACACACTGTAGTTCTTGTATCACATACATTTTTTGACTAAGCTCTGTTAACTTACCGAGGCGAAATATTAATTGAATGAAGTTGTTTGTGCTTTATCCAGTTTTCCTCAATTCATAATCACATATCTTCAAATATAATGCAAATCTTCATAATTTTTGCACAAAAATAAGAACGTGTGATACTTAATCTGTATACAAACATTTACTTAATTGTCGTTAATTCTTTTATTTTCAGTTTCTTCCGGGCATACATACACACATAAATGCACACAAAATGACCCTTATATATGTACTTGAAGCGGCTACCCAGCATTGCGCCGGTAGAGGGATGGAACTCTGGTGTATTGATTTGTTCACTTTTGAGATTTACAAATGCTGCACATTCTAAGTAGAATTTCAATGCTATTAGTATGTTTATCTTAATTTTCAAATATCTTTGAATGTAAATGAAATCTTCATAATTTTTGCACAAAAAGCAAGAACCGGTGATATTTAATGTGTATATTCATTTACTTTGTCGATATGTGTTTCGTAATTTCATCTGGACATATATGTATACATAAACAACAATTTCCTTTTATATATGTATAGATAGAGAGAAACAAGTACGAAGGTTTGCATCAAATTATCACCCAAGAAATACGTTTTTCTACAAAAATAGATTTTCCTCCTTGGAGATTATATTGTGTTATAGCAGATTTCATAAGTTACTCCAAAAAGGTTTCGTTAACCTTAGACCAACCAAAGGAAGCTTTCTAGTTGCAGCAATATCTGACATCAACTATCTAAATGGATGGGAAAAGAAAAAGAAAATAAAAACATTATAAATTTCCTTTTCCTGCAAGTACACAATTGGTTCGGGTTGTTTTTTGTTTGTTTGTAATACATATATCTACACAGTATATGTGTTTGTATGCCTACACGTATGTGCGAATATATTTATTTATACGATGAACAAAAGTGAAAGCACAAATAGAAATATATCTTCCTTTTTTTCCTCACAATTTCTAACTGATGGCTATTCACTACAGGAATCTTAATGTTGTATACCTCTCTTTACTTCTATTCTTCTATTCTTCTTCTGACGTCTTTGATGTCTTACGTCTTATTCTAGGCCTCTTCTAACATCTCTTCTTCGTCTGGACTTCTCTTGGGGACTTCGTGTCTAGTCTTTCATTGGAGATTTCTCTTTATCAGAAGCCCTGTGTCATTGGTAGTTTTTAGATAATAACACAAGACTTCGATTTACTTAGATCACATTTTATTTCGAAATCCCCACCAGACAACCTGCGCAGATCGAGTCGGAGCGTGTATAATACGTATCACCACCGTCGTGGTTTCTCGCCGACTGACTAAAATCTATTTCTAATCTAAACCGGAAGAGGGTCACCGGAAAGGATCAGGATGAGGTCAAGCCTTGTCACTCATCCTTCAAGGCCGTGGGCTGCAACTTAGAGCAGCCATTTTGATTTCTACACTACTGTAAATAATTATTAGAAATCTAATAATTATGTAACATTAAAAATATATTGAGATATCATTAGAATCGTATTTTACGTTTCCTCTGGTTGTTTCTCAGTTCCGTTGTTACGGACCTCTTGATGGCCTCAACGCATTCAAAACGAGTGTCCTTGATGAGTCCCTTTAGCTTGGGAACAAGGAAAAAAGTCACGATTTGTCCTGTCACAACAATCGTCTCTTTCCGGGCACTTCCCAAGCAGAAGAATCCTTCCAGTCGGACTGAGAAAGATGACAGAGAAGGACTAGAAAGTGCATTAGATTCAAGAGGGGACTACTTTGGAGGAGAAAACCCTTAGTTTGTTGTTTTGATTTTAAATGAATTATTTGTGACAACAGTCTCATTACTTTTCAGTAATATGTTTACGCCCGGCACGCTTGATAAGCAATACCACCTACAGCATGATGACACTAGTAAAGATGAGAAAAGCATGCTTGAACGTCTTTCACTAGATTTCCATCGATGTGTTGCTTTCAGCAATATATACTGAATAATATACCAACATAAGTATACACCCATGTATCTTCGCCACCAGACACTTATATATCAACTTTAAAACTATATCTATCTATCTATCTATCTATCGATATATATATATATATATATATATATATATATATATATTTATATATATATGTGTGTGTGTGTGTTGTGTGTGTGTAGAGGGAGATACATAGATAGATAGTTACATATAGAGAGATATGAACAATATATATGCCGATAGATTGATAAGACAGATATAGAAAAATGTGATGTATATGCGCGCACACATATACACGCAGACATATATATATATATATATATATATATATATATATATATATATATATATATATGATGAAAATAATATATATACATATATACATATATGAATAGATATACATATATATATATATATATATACACAGACACACACGTAAACAAACAAACACACACACACACACACACACACACATATATATATATATATATATATATATATATATATATGTGTGTGTGTGTTTGTTTGTTGTTTACGTGTGTGTCTGTGTATATATATATATATGTATATCTATTCATATATGTATATATGTATATATATTATTTTCATCATATATATATATATTGTAGATAATATTGGTGCTATATTTGTAAGTAGACAGTGATCAATATTATTGATAAAACATTCCTATTTAGTTTAAGGTAGTGTCGATGTGGAGTCAACACCTGGTTACTGACAGTTTCTCACCCATGCGATCTTCAGACCAAAGAAGATCACATAAGCAAGAAACTTGCTTATGTCGATAGATAGATAGATATCAACCCCGTTGCTTCGTAGTGAATATGAAGTTAGAGGAAGTTATGACGCAACAAACGGTGATAGAATCTTGGATACATGCAAAACGAGATTGAAAGCTTTTGTACATATTGAGATACCTTGCAAACGCACAAATCATTCGACAGCAAAATAATGATTGCATTTGCATCACGATAAATCTAAGCCACATGGCAGTCAACAAATAGAAGGAAGCCAGAATTTGACGCTTGCAGCTCCCCACCCCAATGAAGCTTCGATTTGATGCGATCAACTGGGTGTTCCTGAAAATATAAGAAAGCGTTGAGAGGTAAATGTTTTCATCTTTACTGTGTATGGGCAAAAAATAATAACGTTCATCGGTCATAGGTTCTGCACCTCACTTACGCATTAATTGATAATTAATATATATACATATATGTGTATATATAAATATATATATATATATATATATATATATATATATATATATATATATATATTAGTAAAGAAATAACAAAAGACTTAGAGGATTAGCATAATTGTCTATTTCAGGTAGTTTAGACAAAGTGTCTAACTCTCCCGACTCATCAGATGCGAATGAATCTGATGAGTTGGGGGAGTTAGACACTTTGTCTAAGCTCCCTGAAATAAACAATAATACTAATCCTCTAAGTCTTTTGTTATTTCGTTAATTATATATTTGCACACATTGAGCTCTCAAACTGCGATAGGTTTTTTAATTAAAACACTTGTGTCGTAAGGAAGATTTCTTCTCTGGACTTTTTGATTATATATATATATATATATATATATATATATATATATATATATATATATTGTGTGTGTGTGTGTGGTGTGTGTGTATATATGTGTGTGTGTGTGTATATATATATATGTGTGTGTGTGTGTGTGTGAATAAGTATGTGTATGAATGCACATTACCTTTAGTCAAAGAAAAAAAAACATTCGCAACAAAATACAAGGCCCTACTACAACAAGAACACAAACCATAAACCAAGAGAGAGAGAGAGAGAGAGAGAGAGAGAGAGAGAGAGAGAGACAGACAGACAGACAGGACAGACAGAACAGACAGAGAGAGAGAGAGAGGGGGTAACAAACAGGCAGAAAAAAAAACAACTAAAAACACACACAAACAACCTATCAAAATCATATATATATATATATATATATATATATAATGTTATTATTATCAATAGTGGAAAATAGTCAAGGGTCTACCATGGTTTCTATCTAAAGGATCTCATCATGACCCAACCTTGTACTTTACTAAGTTGATATCATTACTTTGTTAAAGTGACACAAAGTTATCTTTTGATAATAATGGTTGAACGCTGTGTTAGGTTATATTTTACCATTGCCGGTAGTTATTTATTATATTCCTTTCTTCGTTCCTTTGTTCTCATTTTGGTATTCTTATTAACTTAATTCTGTTTATAGATAATTGCTAGTGAAAACAGTTAAAATTGTAATTCTAAGTATTTTTAGATCATTTAAATCGAAACCATGGTTGACCCTAATATTAACATTGCCTGATTTGGATATATTGAGCACTTTTGTATAATTTACTAATACCACGTCAACGGAAAGGTTAAATCTGAAATTGGATACTATATATATTCATAAAGGGAAATTGCTGGAACAATACAACTTTTTCTCTAATTGTTTCGTTAGATTCGTAGAGTTGCAGACGTACAGTAGTACCAACACGGTTAAAGCTTGGAAGAATTTTCGCTTTGTCTTATCAATGAGATCAGATTTCCATATGATCGATTATCTGTTTTTAGTAGTCCATGTCTTTCCTATCTGTATATTGACATCGATTTCCCTAGATGAGATATTAATAACTAGCTATGTGAACTGATCTACTAAATTCAGAACCCTGTGTGGAGATGTCAATGCTTCTTGCTACCTTCCCTAGGCTATGTAGCAGGGATTTGATTTGGGCAGGTGTATTTGCGAGAAGTATAGTCCGGTTTTACCCTCATATTCCAGGTTTTTTCTTTTCAATTCTCTTGCAAGGTCCAGGTATTTTTTTATATTTTCGTTTCCCTTCACTCTGTGATCTGCTGGGACTGCAAAATCTACCATTGATTTATAGATATTTAGCGAAACTCTTTTAGATGAACAAGCAAACAAATCTAATTGCATATGTATTTATTTGAATAGATAACCGCCCCCCCCCCTGATTTCCTACAAATTTGAAAGATAATTCCATGGAAAAATAATTTTTCTACCTTTTTTAAAATAGTACCAGTTACTATTTAAATGCTAACTTATATAAGAATATTTGAACATTAAGTTAATCTTTTAATAACATCTGCTGCTCCTTCTCTAATAAACTTTCTTTAAAAAAATGCAATTGAATAATTCTTCAACCTTTTTTGAATAGCGCCAGTTACTACTTACATGCTAACTTATGTAAAAACATTTCAACATTAAGTTAATCTTTTAAGAAAATCTGCAGTCCATTCTCTAATAAACCTTCTTTAAAAAAATGCAATTGAATAATTCTTCAACCTTTTTTGAATAGCGCCAGTTACTACTTAAATGCTAACTTATGTAAAAACATTTCAACATTAAGTTAATCTTTTAAGAAAATCTGCAGTCCATTCTCTAATAAACCTTCTTTAAAAAAATGCAATTGAATAATTCTTCAACCTTTTTTGAATAGCGCCAGTTACTACTTAAATGCTAACTTATGTAAAAACATTTCAACATTAATTTAATCTTTTAAGAAAATCTGTAGTCCATTCTCTAATAAACGTTCTTTAAAAACAAATATGCAATTGAAGAGTAATAAAAATCCACGACTTATTGTAATATATAAACAAATTATTTATCTAGGTATGGTTTTTGAAACTTTTGAGACCAAAGATAAAAATAAGTTTTTTTACTAAAATCTTTTACTTATATCGTCGGTTGTTGCTTTTTTTTTTAGCATGAATTATTTTTCTTTCATGTGATCTAATTATATTCGTAGTACTGTAAATCCTCGAGTATAATCAGCATATTTTCCCAAAATCTAAAGCTCAAAATCCCTAGTGCGTAATATATACGAGGTTAAAAATGAAAAATACTTTCTAAGCTATTTCCCAGTCTCAATTGGCTGTTCGACCATAATTATTCAAACGCATTTTGTCATTTTAGGCGCGAAAGTTCCTTTAGCTACCTATTATACTCAAGGACGGACTCGAGGATTTACGATACTTAATCGAGGTAGATTTAAATGTACATGGTACTTGTGTATCTCCTTGTAGAACTTTAGTGTCACTGTCAAAGAAACCTATATCACCTTTAAGTTTGGTTTTGTTTTGGTTTGCTTTACGGCATATCAACCTCAGTGGGTCATTTAATGCCAATAAAGTTTTTAAATAAATCAATTCTTAATGGATACTCATTTTCTTATAAATACATTTTTCTATTTAACCCATAGATGGGTCACCTTTAAGTAAGCAAACCATTGTTTACTGGTTAGTAAATGACATGTTAGTATATTATGGTTAGTTGAATTAGTGACGGTGTTAGTAACATTTTAATTAGTAACAGTGTTAGTAATACTTAAATTAGTAACGTTGTTAGTAATACGTAAATTAGTGAGGGTGTTATTAATAGTTGATTTCGTGAGGGTATTGTTAAATTATAGAGGCTCATTATAGCGGTAATAATTTCTTTTCCGAGACAATATGGTCGTAGTCTTTGCTTCATTCTTCCTCTGTGTGAAGTCAAATGTCTTAATTAAATATGCAAAAAATAGAGTTGCCTCATGATTTTGTTTTTATTTGAACCCAACTACGATTCGATGAATAATCAAAATCTGAGTAGCTATGGATTTTCTCTTCTTCAAGTCGGATGCGATTAAGAATGCTATCTTTCAGGTCCACCCTAACCCGGATTGGTAATACCTGCTAGGGTTCCATCTATGGATTAGATAGAAAAAGTGAGTTTAAAAACTTTGTTTTAAAAAATGAATATTACATTATTGTAGAGTAGCTAAAACCTCATTCAGCATTCTACGGGGTGGACTAGCTCATAGCCATAAAATAGCCTACGATTAAAGTGGATTAACGAGCTGAATAATATTTACACACACTTTGCTGCGTTGGCTAAACCAAACTGACCCTCCTCTATTTAGTTTATGTTTTGTCTTGTTAATTGTTTGTACTTATTTGTTCTGTGTTTGTATGTATCCGTTTGTCACCGGATGTATTAAGTACACCATTTTTCTGTGTATCTTTCCACCTTGCGATACAACAAATAAAAGTTTGAATACCCATCAAGAATGAATAAAACAAAATGTCCTCAGCATAAGATAGCCCTACGGGCGTTTTCGGAAGGATATACCGGGAAACAAGATGGCATAAAAAGCAGTATGGAATTCAAGCAGATATGCTAGATTTTTATCTTTGTGAATTCTTGTGGCGATAGAAAAACAAGGACAGTGACACTTTCAATTAAATGCTAAATGCTATAGTTGACCCACAGTAAAGCATTTTTCAAACCCATCTATCACTTTATGGCCTTATATTTAAGGTATAAGTATTTACTGAACACCGCCCCTAGGGTTGGGAATGTTCAAGGGCGCTAAATTCATGGCCAATAAATTTATCACATGGTAAATTTATCGAAGGTAAAGTCATCGAATCAGAGTAACCACAAAAAAAAAACAACAAAAGAAAAAACAACAAAAAAACATCAAAAAACAATAAAACAAAACGAAAGTGCAATAGTCGAGAGATTTGGTTTGGTTTATTTTGTTTTACGGCATATCAACCTCAGTGGGTCATTTAATGCCGAAAAAGTTTTGAAAAAAATCCATTCCTAATGGATACTCATTTTTTTTATAAACACATTTTTTATTCAACCCATAGACTGGACCCTAACAGCTACTACCACCCCGAATCAGAGTGAACCAGGGAGCAATGGTGTTGAAGGGGTGCTCCACATTCCCTAGACTTCCAGAACTGAAACCTTACCAACAGATAGAGTTTAACGTCATTCCCATGACATGAAAACCCTCAACCACATCATTCTAGCATCCATATAAAAAGGGTGGGGGCTTGCCATAAGGGCAATAGTGTTGGGGCAATCATATATGTGCAAGAGCTTGACATGACCAGCCAATTTGTCAAAGGGGGCCTATCTGACCGATCGTCTAGCCTAAGTAAGAGTCTAACTGGAGTGTTTCATGTCATAGTCTGCTTATCCACGAGGAATCCATCGTTAAGCATCACGAATCGCCATCCATGGCCAACAGGCAATGTCCCAGTCTCAAGTTGCTATTCGGCAATAAATTATTCAAACGCATTTTGTCATTTTAGGCGCGAAAATACCCTCTAGCTGCCGTATTATACTCAAGGGCGGACTCGAGGATTTACGATACTTAATCTAGGCAGATTTAAATGTACATGGTACTTGTGTATCTCCTTGTAGAACTTTGGTGTCAATATCAAAGAAACCTATATCACCTTTAAGTGAGCGAACCATTGTTTACTGGTTAGTAAATGACATGTTAGTATATTATGGTTAGTTGAATTAGTGACGGTGTTAGTAACATTTTAATTAGTAACAGTGTTAGTAATTCTTAAATTAGTAACGGTATTAGTAATACGTAAATTAGTGAGGGTGTTATTAATAGTTGAATTCGTGAGGGTTTCTTTGGGGGGTTCTTAAGCTTCTGCAGAGGTGCAGTCAGTGTATAATAAAGTCCCAGCCGTCAGGACTCGAGAGAGTAAAGAGTTCCAAAACACTTAGTAATTGATGCATAGTTTAAAAAGTCTGGACAACATTTGCACAGACATAGTGAATCTGGTTATTGCGTTTTGTGAGAGATTAACTTCGGTGTTGGCCTGTTCGCTAATTGTTTTGTCACGGCTACTGACAGTGTCCAGATGGTTTCACTGACCTGTTGATATCAAAGGAATTAGGTATGGCAATCTGTGTAACCTGCTTAGAACTGTCACGCCTTGTCTTGCATAAATTGCCTAATGTCACTTTTGTCGTGTAAGCATGAAGCGATGGGCTTCAAAAACCGTTCTAAACTTTCATGCAATTTGAGATATATCTAGCTATAATAATTTGATAATGGAAGGAAGTTGAAACTTACGTCAGCGATAAAGAAGCCATGTATATGGCGGGATTGGAGACGGATAGGCTGTTTTGAAACAGGCGGCTTGGTTGCAAAATGATGGAAACCATTCTATCTTCTCAAAAAAAACAAAAAAATTAGAACAGCTGAAAACATAAGTTTAGGTTACTTCATAATTGTCTCATCCGATTATTTATTTCCGCACGTTGTATGCAGGAAATATAGTTAGTTGTTTTGTTTAATGGTATATCAAACACTTGTCAATAATTAATACCATAATATATATATATATATATATATAATATATATATATATATATTATATATATTATATATGGGAGAATATGTGCTTAATTGAAGTCGTACCTAATTTTAAAAGTTAATTAATTAATTAGGCGGACATCGCTATTCAAATCGAGAAAAATCAATCTCTGTATGCACATTTCAGCCTATTAAGGCCTCATCAGCAGAGCTATAGATAGGAAGACTGCCTTGTGCGTGATTCGAACCCTGACTGTCAAGCTGACAGGCGAGGACCGTAACCCATACACCAACCGGAATTTCTTAGATTTGTTGTTTTCTATAGAAGTAAGTTTTTATTCCTCTCATACTGACTTTTTCTACACGACAGTATGAGAAGTAAATACACAAGCGATGTGGTTTGATTTTTCAAAACACATCGCTTGTTTTATTTACTTCTCATATATATATATATATATATATATATATATATATATTATATATATATATATATATATATATTATATATATATATATATCCACCTCTTCACATGAGCAGAATGTGAACACAAGTCAATTTCTTAAACGGAGATTAAGAGGTTTGAATTCAGGGTTTTCCTTTTCCTATACTGGTTACTTAGTCATGATTAAAGACCTCAGTCCGCCGTACTAGCTGGATGGAGAGTAGTTTGGATTCATACTTTCCAAGGGTATTACTGCTATGTGAAATGCAAAGAGTTTCGTCCAGGATCTAAAATCTGGTCAACAGGTCCATTTCCTATCACTCTATTACATTACGCTCTACCAATTCATATTGTCCTTGTGGAATTATGCACGTTCTAAGCGGTTGATATATATATATATATTATATATATATTATATATATATATATATATTATATATAATATTATATTATATATATAAACCAACCCTTCAAATGTGCAGAATTCCATACAAGGTCAATTTCTCAGCGGAGTTTAACAGCTTTGAATTTATAATTTTTTCTTTTTCCTAGAGTGGTTGCTATATCAATACCCAAGAGCTCCATCTGCCCTACTAATTACACATAACTGGGGGCAGAATTCTTAGCTTCCTAACTTTCCCAAAGATATTAGCGTATATAAGTAACAAAAAATAGTTTTTTTGCGAGAATGTTAATGTCATTACTGGTTGTATAGACAATGGTAAATCAAGTTATCACTGTATTCCTATTGGTCTTATTATATTCACGTGTTCAGTGAGTGTTCCTATGTCTCTGTGTGCGTATGTGTGCATAAGTATGAAGTCTTTCGTCGATTTCGACGCAAGAGGGTTCATCCAATGAACAACTCACATAGTGGTTTTGTTTATAGTGGTGAAGGCTTGTATTGGAACATCCGCACTTTTTGGCACAGTCGATAGGAAAGAGTTGGGGCACAAGTAATGACACAAACCCAATCAAGTTTTCCTTCTCCTACACTGGTTACCTATCCAAGGTTAACGGGCCCAGTCTGTACTTTTATTTTACCCATAGCAGGAGGGAGAATATATAGATTCATACCTTTCCCAAGTGCTACAAACAGCCTTGTCTAGGATTTTGTACTTGGGTCGACGAGTCCATTTCTAATCCCTATGCCACGCGCATCCATGATTACCTTTCCATATCTTGTTGCAGTTTTTGTAGATATAAGGCGGGTGATAGATGCCTACTCCTAAATATAGACTCGTCAACTACAACGTGACCCGAGAAAGATTTCTATTGTCCAATCACTGGCAGTGCTGCTGCTGATGTTGGTGTATTTATAGAGGTCTGATTCTTAACCTTGGCTCATTGCTATTCGGACCATCTTGGACGTCGGACTTACAAAGAATACTATAACACCGGATTCTTATTGGCTTGCTT
>CM042152.1:40046337-40056337 GCA_023376005.1 Doryteuthis pealeii | reverse complement strand
TGTAATTGCTTTCAATTTATTAATATATATTATATATATATATTATATTATATATATATATATATACTTTGGTGCGGTACCAAGTTTTTTTGGTACAAGGTGATTCTAGGTGGGTCCTAATTCTCTACCAGTAGTTTGTTGTAGAGTTCAGGTTCCGTATGAGAGCTCAATGTTTAATTATTGTAAACAGAGCAACGTTATTTGGGAATAAAAGGCCTTAAATACCATGGGTATCGTGGTTATGGATTATTTCCACTCGCGAGTATGCTCACGAGTGGAAATAATCCATAACCACGATACCCATGGTATTTAAGGCATTTTATTCCCATATATATATATATATATATATATATATATATATATATATATATATATAAAGTAATCTTTATGGTATGTGCGTTTTGAGTTGTAACTCAAAAAACGTCATTCTGATTTGAAACATCCCTGAAACTGTCTGGTGTGTTCTGTAGCGTTGTGGTTAACATGCTGGTCTGAAACATACTATTAAGCACGAAGTTCGTACTCCAGTCGTGCTATTGTGTTGACTTTAGGACTAATACTCTTGCAAATGATATGCATCCCTTCGTCTTTTCACCTATGGATTAAATAGTACCACCACCTTTCTTCTACAAGAATAACTTTGATATTAAATTACCCATGAAAGTCGATATTCCATTAAACAAAGAAACCAAATCAAACTAATAATCGGAAGTATGGAGCATTCAGCGAGAATCGAACTCGCTATTCCGTATTAATGGATATTCAAAATTCACTTTCTAACCATTGCACGACAATGGGACATCCTGCAGTTGGGATTGGTCGCACTAACGGTTTTGTAAAATCTGATACGGAATTTTCTAGTCTTTCTTTTTATCCGTTCTCTTCTCCCTTTCTCTGTCAGTCCGTGTATTTTTCTAAAATCCTTGTCATCCCATCATGGACCAGATACTTCTGCTAGTGTTAGTATATTAGCCTTATTTTAAGGATGTTGATATATCTCATACACTGAATTTACTTCATATTGGTTTGAAAATTACTGCTAGGATTGGGATTTTCTTTTACGTCTTCAGTTCAGAGATATCAGTTTAATTCATTTCACCTTTTCATGCATACACCTATTGGATGGTAAAAGTTGGGTTGGTAAGGTTGTTAGAATTGAGGGGAAGTAGGAAGGAATCTGAGTCATAATTGCTACTATGACCTATCGTATCTCCGGAAACTTGATCTCTCTGGGACCGTAAAAATACTTAAACAAATCTATGTATTTAATAGTTTAAAAACACCAGTCCCGCCAAAGCTGTCAGTGGCCGAGCGGATAAGATATCAGGCTGGCAAACAGTCAGTCTGAGATCGACCCTAGCTAAGGATAATTGTTGTGTCTAGCCACACTGAAGAGGCGTGAAACGCCGAAACACGTGTCTGTGGATGACGTATTAATATATATATATATATTGTGAGTCGGTTACAACTTTTTTATTATTATTCAAAGGATACGTTAACACTCCTTCAGGAAAATATTATTACGTCAAGTTTTTACAATATTAAATGTAAGAAATACGAGAACTGGAAGATATTTCTAAAAGGCAACAGATAAAAAATGGGGAAACTAACTATTCCCCTTAGAACTCATTCTATTCAAATAAAGTCCTATTATTATAGTAATCTGACTACTTTTTATCAATAATAAAGAACCAACCATCAGTTTTTTGTACTCTGCTTGTGTGGCGTATGAAGAGCCGTTGTGAACAGCTTAAAGTTGGCAAAGAATTGATAACAAAGAAGGTATGAGGCACTAAGATTAGGACCAGCTTACCTACCATGAACAACCCACCTTACCGTGCAGATCATACGCTGAGTTGATGAGGTCCCTTATTCTTGGTATATTTTACATGTATGATGGGTTATTTCAAAGTTCACTAACTAATCAATTCTATTCAAATAAAGTCTTATAATTATTGTGATCTGAGTCCTTCTGCTCAATCGTAAATAAGACTAAACATCTGATTTGTACTTACGGTTGGATCCCAGTGATAGGAGAGTCACTGTGAGCGGCTTAGAGTAGACAAAGAATTAAATATTAAAAACCGTCCCCGCGTTTGTCGAAGTAAAATTGATTAAATCATTTCACATCTTCGACCACCGACTATACAAAACCACTTAGTATGACAGTTTTTGTACTTTGCTTATGGTTCGATCGCAGTGATAGGAGAGTCACTGTGAGCGGCTTAGAGTAGACAAAGTATTAAATATTAAAAACCGTCCCAGCGTTTGTCGAAGTAAAATTGATTAAATCATTTCACATCTTCGACCACCGACCATACAAAATCACTTAGTATGACAGTTTTTGTACTTTGCTTACGGTTGCATCGCAGGGATAGGAGAGCCACTGTGAGCGGCTTAGAGTAGACACAGAATTAAATATTAAAAATCGTCCCAGCGTTTGTCGAAGTAAAATTGATTAAATCATTTCACATCTTCGACCACCGACCATACAAAACCACTTAGTATGACAGTTTTTTTTTACTTTGCTTATGGTTCGATCGCAGTGATAGGAGAGTCACTGTGAGCGGCTTAGAGTAGACAAAGTATTAAATATTAAAAACCGTCCCAGCGTTTGTCGAAGTAAAATTGATTAAATCATTTCACATCTTCGACCACCGACCATACAAAATCACTTAGTATGACAGTTTTTGTACTTTGCTTACGGTTGCATCGCAGGGATAGGAGAGCCACTGTGAGCGGTTTAGAGTAGACAAAGTATTAAATATTAAAAACCGTCCCAGCGTTTGTCGAAGTAAAATTGATTAAATCATTTCACATCTTCGACCAGCGACCATACAAAATCACTTAGTATCACAGTTTTTGTACTTTGCTCACGGTTGCATCGCAGGGATAGGAGAGTCACTGTGAGCGGCTTAGAGTAGACACAGAATTAAATATTAAAAACCGTTCCGGCGTTTGTCGAAGTAAAATTGATTAAATCATTTCACATCTTCGACCAGCGACCATACAAAACCACTTAGTATGACAAATGATTAATAAAAGAATTACTAAAGAATAAATTCTGTAGTCGAAAAATTAAAAAAAAAAAAATTTTTTCTAATATTTTTCAATGCGGTAGTTGTATTTTAAGAGTCAATGCTATCAATCATTTGAAGCGCAGGAAATTAGTTCCGTTGTAATATATTGCAAAGAAGATGTAGAAGACGTTTAACATGATCCATCATAATATTAATGGGCTATACCAAAGAGAAAGTTCCGGGGGAAGTGGACAAGGACATTCGGTTAACAAGGAAAAGATGGAGGAAAAGACAAAACCAGGCGGATTATTACACTGATTTGCTTTTCCTTCTATTTTGTTATTGTTGTGAATGTTGTTCTTGTTTACAAGTTTCTCTATCTATTTATTAATACTCGTGTTCCTTATTTGTACGACCGTTATCATCTTGCAACACCGTCCGATTAAAAGAAATTATATTAATCTTGATTTAACTCTCACTCTATTTTCTTTATTTCCTCCCTTGCCCCTTTTCATTAATATTGAACAATTACAAAATAGTTCAATATGTAAAAAGTATAACAATCTTGATTTAACTCCCACTCTTTTTCTTCTTTATTTCCTTCTTTTCATCTTTTCATTGAGTCCGATTATATAATATATATATTTTTATAACAGATTAGTGTTATCGCTTCCGTACACACACACCTCTCTCTATCTTTCTCCCACTTTCTTTCTTTCTTTCTCATATTTTTTCTGTGTAGCATGTCCTTTTCTTCCCTTTGTTTCTTTATAATAAAAACGGAATGGTCCATTATTATGATAAATTGAAACAGATTAGTGCGATCGATTCCTCTCGCTCACCCCCTCTCTTTATCTTTCTCTAACTCTTTCTTGTTTTCTTTCTTATTATATTTTTCATTGTAGCATGTCTTTTTTCTTTTCTTTCTTTCTTTACAAATAAAACGGAATGGACCATTATTTATCTGAGGGGACGACACTTATTTAAACATATATTTTTACCAGAGGGTGTTATAAGATGTTAAATGTCTTATTTTGTAGGAACACGAGTATGATTATATAGATTCTACAACGCGACACAATGTGTTTCACCCTGTCGGCTGGGGCGTTAGAATGCACCGACTGCACCTCTGCAGAGGGGTAAAACACCCCCAATGGGGCCACCTGTTGGCCGTGTGTGGCGAACCGTGATGCTTAAGGATAAAACCCAGGTGGATGAGCAGTTCATGACTTGCAATACTCCACTTTGTCTTTATCTTGGGCTAGACGGGCGGTCGGAGAGGGCCCCTCCGATCAATCGACTGGTCACGTCAAGCCTTAGCACCTATATGATTTTCCCAACCATATTGCCCTTATGGCAAGTCCCAACCCCTTTTTATCATATGGGTGCTAGAAGGCGGTGACTGATTGTCTACATGTCCTGGGTATGACGTTAAACTCTATCTGATGGTGAGGTTCCAGTTTTGGAGGTTTGGGGAATGTGGAGCACCCCTTCATCACCATTGCTCCCCGGTCCACTCTGACCCGGAGTGGTAGTACCTGTTAGGGTCCCATCTTTGGGTTAAATAGAAAAATGTATTTATAAAAAAAAATTGTATTATCCATTAAGAATTGATTTATTTCAAAACTTTATCGGTATTAGATGACCCACTGAGGTTGATATGCCATAAGACAAGCCAAACCAAACCAAAACCACAATGTGTTATAAAAAGCCAGAGGAACTGCTCTTTAAAGCATCTGTTTTTAAATCTTTAAAACACATTTTCACGGTTGTCGACATTTTTTAAAGGAATGACAGATAAAAGGTAGAAAGAAGAGAGGAGGAAGAAATGAAGGAAGGAAATCAGGTGTTTTAGCTAAAATAAACACGAGGTCATTTTCTATAATAAGGGATGATATTCTCATTTTGTGGTACCTCAGGCACCGAGCCATAGATGAAGGAACAGGTGCTGACTGGATGTGTGGACCTCCGAATCCTCATAACTAAGAAGAAAATAAGGGGAGAGAGGTTAAAATGAAAATGTTGTTGTTGAATTATTAGTGTCAGTATTTTGGGGACTGTCTAACGTTAACATAGTTTACACCTAGAAACAAATTCAGAAAAATTGAAGCGGGTGGGTCACAATTTTTCTGAAGATGATTCCGGTTGAACGTTTTCAAGTACGAGTTGTAGGGTTATCACGTTTGTACTAGGTGGACTTGTGGATATACCACAGTATACTAATTGAATTATTTCAACGTCTGATACATTTACTTAAGAGCTGAGCTATTACAAATAGCTCAGTATGTAAACAATCTGGATTTCACTCTTTCTCACACTTTTTCTTTTTTCTTTCCTTCTTTTCATCGACGATTTTAACGGTCTGATTTTAACTAGAGAGTGTTGCAAGATAATAACGGTCGCACCTTTAATGAAAACTAGTATTGATTTATAGATTTTAAACATCGTCATCGAAAACTTATGGTAGTCCTGATTAAGGATTTATTTCAAGTCTCGGCCCTTAGGTGCTTCCATATTTCGCTTTAGGTTAACGAGCAATTTTAGCAGACTATTTTTAGTGAATTCGATTTCCACTAAAGGACCTGTTCCTTGTATTGAATTTAGATTAGCTTCGAATGCATTTACTCAGCCCGTTCACCAAATTACGCTGGCTTGGCCATATTAGGAGGATAGACAAAGCCCGCATCCCCAAAGACCTACTATATGGCGAATTAGTAGAAAGCTCCCGACCGGTAGGGAGACCACGCCTACGCTTTAAAGATGTCTACAAGAAGAACAGGAAGACATGCCAAATCAACACCAACACGTGAGAGTTTGGTGCAGAAAACCGAACAGCCTGGCACTTCCTTGTCAAACAAGGCACGAAAAGGAGTGAAAAAAGAGGAAAGAATGCGCCACAGAAAAGAAAGCGAGAAGGAAGGTGTTGTGATGTTAATCCAATAGTAAAAAAGAAGTCAAGTCGAGGTAGGGTAAAATAAGACAAGTGTATTTACAATAATGGTACAGGAACGGCTAGCTTGCCATTAACGGTAACAATACAACCTTTTCACTCGGTGTCTCACTATTTATAGTGAGAACCGGTGTATATTCTCCACTGTAGGAACGGCCGGTACAACAGAAGGAGAGACAACAGCAACTCCAGCAAGCGTCACTGTTTGTTTCCAGTCACTGCACCAGAGATTGCCATTCAAAAATTGGCCTGTTCGGCCACTCACGCAGATGCAGTTAAGATGGACACTTCGATATCGTCTTTAGCAGACGGAAGGGTGCCAACAGTATATTTACCCAACCCGTTTGCCAGGGGTAGGATTTGACACTAGGTCGTAAGTATCGGGTATCAAGTAAGGATCTAGCTGCGTTTCAGTAGTAATGGATCTACTAGACTAGCTTGCCAGCCATTACACCATGTTAGGAGTATTTCTATTACCCAAACTATTCGCCACGGGTCGGATGTGATACTAGGTCGTAATTATAGGTCATCACGTGAGAGTGAACTCTGTTTTCAGTAGTGATTGATCTGTGAGACAAGCTTGCTAACCTTTACACCATGATACGCCGCCGTTTATTACCCAACCCATTGGCCGCAGGTTGGATGTGACACTAGGTCACAAGTATGAGGCATCAAGCGAGGATCGAACTTTGCTGTCAGTAGTAATGATTCTGCTAGACTAGCTTGTTAACCATTACAACCTGGTAGGACGCCCATGACTACCCAATTTCCAGATGAAAATGAAATTAGTGACGGATTTCAAATACATTAATGATGTTCGTGGTGTAATGGTTAAAATCGTAGGAAATTGACTCGTCCATGACTACCCAATTTCCAGATGAAAATGAAATTAGTGACGGATTTCAAATACATTAATGATGTTCGTGGTGTAATGGCTAAAATCGTAGGAAATGGCTCGTCCACCAATCCTGGATGAGGCTGTTTGCATTACATAGCTCTAACATTGGGAAAGGTATGCATCCAACTACTCTCCTTACAGCTATGGGAAAAATAGTTGGGTAGACGGAGCTCTTTAACCGTGGCTATGAAACCGGACTAGAAGAAAGAAAACTATGAATTCAGACCTGTTAACTTCGCTTAAGAAATTAATCGCATCCGACCTGAAATAGAAAAAATCCTTAGGAGAAACCAAAATGGTTTCCGCAAAAATCGATCCACAACCTCTCAGATCCTGACTATAAGACGGATCATAGAAGGAGTACGAGCAAAGAATCTAGAAGCAACGCTACTATTCGTAGATTTCTCCAAGGCATTTGATTCCATACACAGAGGGAAAATGGAACAAATACTACTAGCATATGGCCTCCCAAAAGAAACAGTTGCAGCTATAATGATGCTATATAGGGACACTAGAGCAATGGTACGCTCACCTGATGGCGACACAGATTTCTTTGACATCGCTGCTGGAGTCCTACAAGGAGATACATTGGCACCATATATATTCATAATATGCCTAGACTACGTACTCAAAACATCATTAGATACCATAAAAGAAAAGGGTTTCACACTGAAAAAGGCAAGGAGCAGGCGTTATCCCGCACAAACAGTCACAGATGCAGACTATGCTGACGACCTTGCACTCCTTGCAGATACACCGACACAAGCTGAGTCACTGCTACACAGCTTGGAGGAGGCGGCAGAAAATATCGGCCTCTATGTGAACTCCAGTAAAACAGAGTTCATGAGTTTCAAAAAGAAAGGAAACATCTCAACACTCAACGGCACGCCTCTCAAGCCTGTAGAACAATTCACGTACCTAGGTAGTAATATCTCATCCACAGAGAAAGATGTTAACACACGAATAGCAAAGGCATGGTCGGCCACAAACAAATTGTCAGTCATATGGAGGTCTGATCTCCCTGACAAGCTGAAGCGACAGTTCTTCCAGGCTGTGGTTATATCGGTGCTGCTATATGGCTGCACCACTTGGACCCTAACGAAGCGTCTTGAAAATAAGCTAGATGGAAGCTGCACAAGAATGCTACGTGCAGTCTTGAACAAATCGTGGAAGCAGCACCCCACGAAGAGACAGCTGTACGGTCACCTGCCCCCCCTCTCTCAAACTATCCGAGTGAGACGGACAAGGCATGCAGGACACTGCTGGAGAAGCAAGGACGAACTCATAAGCGACGTTCTCCTGTGGAAGCCAACACATGGACACGCAAGTGTGGGGCGCCCAGCAAAAACCTACATTGACCAGCTATGCGAGGATGCTATATGCTCAGCAGAGGACCTCCCAGGTGCAATGAGTGATAGGGAGGGTTGGCGAGAGATTGTCATGGATATCCGTGCTGCAAGCGCGACATGATGATGATGAAGAAATTGACATTTCGTCGCACCCTTCTCATGGGGAGGGACTAATATATATATATATATATATATATATATATATATATATATAAAGTCATCCATAGACGCCGTGTTCCGACGTTTCAGGTATCATCAGTGTGGCTAGCCACAGCAACTACTGAACAGGCAAAACCCGATTGACTTTTCACAGCCCGGTCCCTTAAATTCTCGGCCGTCGACAGTAGCCATAAAGGAGCAGTGTTTTAACTGATAAATGCATACATTGGTGTATGTATTTTACGATCACCAGAGAGATCAAATCTGTAAATAAGAGACGATATATATATATATATATATATATATATATATATATATATATATATATCGTCTGTTGTTTACAGATTTGATCTCTCTGGTGATCATAAAATACATACACCGATCTATGTATATATATATATATATATATATATATATATATATATAGGTAGGTATTTTGGAAATTTCTTTAAATTTCTAAAAGTCTTTTAAGTTTTAGTTGAAACAAATTTATTGCAGAATGACGATTTATTGAGTTTTTACTTTCTTTCAAAGGTAAATATTACTCTATTTAATCTAGATTATAGATTATTATGCATTGAGCTCTATCTAGGGATTTATAAAAATCCTTGTATTTGCACCTTCTAAAACATGCAATATAATTATACAGTGAGATTTTGAAGATCCCATCTACAATCATCCCTTATTATCAGTTTTGGATACCTTACATATATATATATATATATATATATATATTAATGATGTGCTGTTTTAGAATGTACTTGGCAACAATGCAGATAGGGTGACCACAAACAATATTCATATTTACTTCGCATGTAGAATAACTTTTTAGGTAAATGCTGAAAAAAGTGACATATTCTGACGCAAGAATTAACGTGGAAATCTTTATAAAAGGAGTTTTAAAAGTTAGTAAAATAAAGGTAAAGGCGAAAGTAAGAAAAATCCTTAGAAATGAACGAAGAAAAATATCGATGAAGAAATGAAAGTTAAATCGGGATGAAAGATTTCGCGCCGGCGGCAAATTTTCTTTTGAAGCAGAACGAGGCGACAAATAAAAGTCCTTTTGATGTGAAACAGAGCGCGCAACATGGAAATGAAACATGCGAGAGATGACGTCGAAACTCATAGGTGTAGAGAAATCAAATTAATTATATATATAACACAGGTTTCTTCGAGAAAACCGCAAGGAATCATAAGAGATTGTTACACATCAGATGATATAAATCTGTTTATAAAATGTAATATTTGTACAAATACTAACGCACACACACGCACACAAAAACACACACACGTATATATATATATAAATATATATATATATATATATATATATATATATATATATATATATATATATATATATATATATATCGACTGTGCCCAAAAGTGTGGATGGTCCAACACAAGTCTTCACCACTATAAACAAATCACTGTGCGGGTGTTCATTGTGTGCGTGAACCCTCATGCGTCGAAAATCGACGAGAGAGTCCATAAGATATATATATATATATATATATATATATATATATATATATGTGTGTGTGTGTGTGTGTGTGTGTGTGTGTGTATGGGAGACAGCCTGGTAGTCCATAATATATTATATATATATATATATATATATATA
>CM042152.1:40036337-40043837 GCA_023376005.1 Doryteuthis pealeii | reverse complement strand
GATAGTACTGCATCTAAATTGTATCAGAGTGAACATAGAGCCAAGATCGGATGAGCGTCGAGACGCGATGTGTTCTCAATTATGTAATCAACAATCTATCATCTGATTCCCTACATGAAACATTATTTTATTCCAAAGCAACAAAATGAGCCAAATCCTCCTGTTGCCCTCCCTAGCTGAACATCTAGATTGCATCTAAAGTGGCTGAGCCAGGATCCATTGCTGATGCCTGTTGCCTGTTTCAGACAGCAAGTGCCGAAGGAGCAGATAATTTCTACCACCCGTACACCATACACCATTTTAAATCAAAGCACATTTACGGGTCAAGATACCCACTTTAATATCAAACGAACAGATATATTACAGTAAAAGTAAATGTAAAGTTATCGGGTGGCCTAAAGTCAGTATCAGACGGACAGCGCGGGAGTCTATCCCCTTTTCACTAGCGCTAGACAAAGGAGATTGTTTCGGCGTCAAAGGTGGAGCACCACATCTATCATTAGCTCCACACTTTACAGCATAGATCCCTGTACTAATCATACGCAGAGTAGGTGAGGGCCGGTATCGAACCCGGAACCTTGTGTTTTGTAGCCGAACACTCTACTGAGCTAAACCGGCCCTTGCAGTATGATAATTTAATCATTACAACGTTTGATATGTTTACTTCATATAGAATACTAAGTCCAATTACCGTCGAATTGGCAAGACGAGACGGCAAACAGTCGTAACTGAATACGATTCTGAGATGCCGTAAAGACCACTGAAAAGTGGCAGGATTTATGGAGCCTCAGAGGGCCCTACAAACCAAGCAGCCAATCAGGACTCGGGGAATGGACTCACCCAAATGCATGGGTGGACTGTTGTGAATTCCCATAAATACATGTTGTCTTGACACTGGTGCAGTTGTGCTTGGCCAGTCACATTGCTCAAACCAATTGTTGACTGTCTAACTGACTTACTTCAATATGGCGCTGCGAACAGTATTCGAACCTGTGCGGGAATATCCCATTGGATTTAGAAATAGTTCAATATGTAAGAAGTATAATAACCTTGACTTCTTTCTCCTTCTTTCCTTCTGTTCATTATGTTCGATTAAAAGAGATTAACATCATCCCTTCAGCATACTTATACCCCCTCTCTCTATCTATATATCCTCTACTGTCTTTCTTTCTTTCTTTCATTTTTTTCTGTGTGACATGTCCTTTTCTCATTTCTTTCTTTATGATAAAAACGGAATGTAACATTATTTAACTGAGGTGACGCCATTCATAGGAAATGAAACTTCAAGAAACAACAGATGATCAGAATTTGCCTGTTTGCACTATAGTTTTGCTACAGCAAGTAGTTAGGATGGATAATTGGATTCAACCCTGATCTAGTTGTCTTGTGTCGCATTGTGCACGTGACGACGATGAATACAAGGGGTCTCAAAAAGTATCGAGATGTTGGTACTTTTTGATACACATTGTACTTTGAAAAAATAACGTTCCATTCATTTTTTCAGAATCCGAGGTGTGTCAAAAATACCAAGTTTAAAGCTGTATTTACCAAGATAGAAATGAATGAATTGACCTTTTTTTTTCGGAACACAAGGTGTGTCAAAAAGTACAAAAATCGCAATACTTTTTTGACACAAAGTAGCAAGAATAGGGTATCCACCGTGTATGAACCTCGCTACAGAGTAGTGATTCATTTGCGAGACTAGCTAAAAAGTTTATTATACATTGAGCTCTCTTTAGTGATTTAAAGATTCACTGTATTTATACATACTGGATCATACAATAATAATACAGTGTATCTTAGAAATCACATATAGAATCATCCCCCGCTACCAAGTTTTGGATACCTCTCATATCTCTTCTCTCTCTCTCTCTCTTCTCTCTATATATATATATATATATATATAATATATATATATATATATATATATATATATGTATGCATATATAAATATATGTCTATTTATATCTTATCATAATGGAGATTATGTGTCTGTCTGTCTGTAGCCGAAACGAACGTCATAATTCCCTTAGTTATTTGCGCTATATTTTCAATGGTTATCAAATAATGATTATTTTCAATGGTTATTAAGTAATGATTATTTAATATTAATTATCATTATATTTATTAACAATGGTTCTATTACGGTCTAGCTGAGATAGATTTTGCTCAAAACAGCCCAAATTATTAATGTGCTTAAAATATATATATATATATATCATTAAGAAATAAACTATTATACTAAGATGTGACACCCTTCCTTACACAAACCGTTTACCACGCGTAGGATGTGACACACGATCACAACTATGGGGAATCCAGCAAGTATCAAATTCATTATACGGTAGTAATGGATTGGCGCCTACCTTGCTCACTATTACACCCCGATTGGATGCTCTTTTCAAACCTGTTCATCAGGTGTAGCATGTGACACAAGGTCATAAGTAAGGGGTTCTATCCAGTGGGGTGGGGTCATATTCAAGTCTGACACAAGGTTCCAATCAACAGTCTAAACACTCCCAACTGTATCACGCTCCAAAATCCAATATCCAAAATGACTTCTTTGTTCCGCTCGTCTCGACAACAAAATACTACTACAGTCGTTCTCTCTGGTCTGTGAGAATAAGTCCTTTAAATACACCTCAATTTCACCACATCCGGGCTCCTCACTCATAATTGTCCGTGCAACACGTGCGACACTCGTCTGCACGGCGCGACCACCTACATCCGAGCCACCACATATGTTTCTTATTTCACTGATCGTCCGCAGCTCTCACATTCTGAAGGAAGCGGGTTCGACTCTAGGTCAGTCCTACACACCAGGCAAAGCTTAGCCCGCTTCCTTCGAGAATACGGCAAGTCTTCACGCCCGCCACTCTCTCTGTCACACCGTGTGCACGAGGTAGGTCCCCTCTCTCACTACAACGATAACCATTACAACACTACGGGACACAATCATTATTTACCCAACACATTCGTCATGGGTAGGTTGTGACACAAGTTTGTAGGAATAGGACATACAACGTGGATTAAACTCGCCATTCTGTAGTAATATATATGCGAGACAAGATTGCTGACAGTTACATCGCAATGGGACGCATTCCTTATTTACTCGAATCGTTCACCACAGCTAGGATGTGAATAAAGTTAGCAAATGTGGGGCATCCAGCGAGAATCAAACTGACTATTCAGTAGTACTGGATTTGTGAAACTAGCTTGCTTATCCTTACGCCACGATGGGACGCCTCTAATATTTTAATGTAAACAACACAACATTGCGTAAAATAGACAAACATTGTTACATGTGAATTCTTAGAGATTTTGTTTAATTTGATGAGAATTTGCAAAATTATTTTCCTTTCTCACATCTCACCTCATCTTTTCACTTTCAACAACTGGTGTTCTTAAAATCCTTTTACTCAGGTCATTGACCGTGTACTTCTGCTCGTATATATATTATATATATATATATATATATATATATATATATATGAGGAAGAATGAATAAAGAAAACAAAGAACAGAATGGATAATAAAAGATGAATTTAATCAATATCACTTACACATGTGTTTCGGTCAGTTTATCTTTGTGTACACGATAAACTGACCGAAACACATGTGTAAGTAATATTGATTAAATTCATCTTTTATTATCCAATCTGTACTTTCTTTTCTTTATTCATTCTTCCTCATATTGTCGGATTCAATTCTAATTCCATTTTACACACACACACACACACACACACACACACACATATATATATAATAATATATAATATATATATAATATATATATATACCAAATTAGTTCAAAGAAAGTATCATACCAAGTTCAAGACGTCCTATCATGACAATGATGTCAACAATCTTGTATCAGAGATTTCATTACTACTGAATAGTAAATTCAATCCTCGCTGGATTTCGTTAGTTCGTACATCTCGACGAATAACCCCCAAAATAGATATCATTGCACAATAAATATTTTATACACTTTAATAAGAGTAAAGAGTATAGTATTCAGTTTTAATTTTTACATATTAAATGATCTAATTCAATCATGAAAGATCAATTGATTTGTGAACTCTTCACAGTTTTTCATGAATTTTTTTATAAAATGAAACTATTTTGTGAAAAAACATGAAAAATTTAAGCCAAAAGAGTTAAACTTTTGTGGGGGAGGGAGGACGCGTGGTTTACTGGTTAGAGTCGTAGTAAATGGACTCGTCAACCCGAGTTCAAATCCTGGACGAAGCCACAGTTCACATAGCGCTATTACCCAAGGGAAAGGTATGAATCCTTGTATTCTCCTACTAGCTATGTGTGAACCGTAGTGCAGACTGGGATCTTTTACCTTGGTTCGTGTTATAAGTGATATACCCTAAGGACTATAGTGGAATGCGCCGACGGTTACTATAAGTAACAGGAACAATTATGGTTTTTCGGAAGCCAATGCGAGTCAGCTCGTAACTCTATTTGTCGGATGCAATTCCCACTTCTCTTTACTGTAATTGTCTACCCTTTTGTTAATACATTTTCCTTTGTTACCCGTCGTTTTGTCTTATTTTGACCCCACATTGAATTTTCTCCCGTTGGAACGAGAACAACACTTTATATATATATATATATATATATATATATATATATATATATAAACGAGTGTCATTCAATAAATAAGGGGATTCCGTTCAAAAAAGTAAAACCACTAGTTTTTTTTAATAGATATAAATTTCTTAATGGTAAAAAATATATTAATCAGGAAAAAATATCTATTTAGTGGCTAATCAGAGTAACTCAAAATCAGACTGTTCTAAACCTTAATAGAGGTCTGTCATCAAATCATTGGTGGTTGGGAAGTGGAAACTATATGAAATTTACAGAAGAATATGTGATGTGAATGGAGAATGACGTTTTAGTAAAAAAAAATACTTACAAACCGATGAAACCCCACAACAGTTAGGCAAACAGTCTAGGAAAAGGAAAATTCTGAATTCAAACCTGGTAACTTCTAAAATAGGCTTAGTCCTTCTTAGTGATCTATTTCAATTAAAAAAATAATATATTTGATATAAACAAAAAATCAGCCCCAAAACGAATATTGTAATACACGACTTGTCGTAGCAAGCATCAGCATCAGCATCATCCGAATAAGGTACCAGAGGTATATCTAATACTGCCGTATCAGCTTACCAACACGAGTGATACTACCATCTTTAATCTATAGACAAGAAGAAATACTTATCTTTAGTTAAATAATTTATGACAAGAACAATACATACGTATATAACTCAGTCTGAAGATTTATAAATACAGAGTCCATTACATGTGAGCCTCTTCCTGAATAATATGGATTTTAACTTTAAGTTAAATTTAATAAATATCTATATATAATACCCACAGTCGAACGATAATCTTGTATCCAATTACCTATGAATGTATTTCTCGCGATTGTAGAAATGCGCCAGAATAATCTTCACTAAATCAATATTTATATGGATTCTTATCGCAGAACATCGTTTCTGTGTGTGGGCTCCTCGTGTGTTATAACGGTTAGTGAGCTCGATTCGCATGTCATTGATTGTGAGTTCGATTCTCACCGGTGACCCATAATTTCAATCTGCTAGATTTTCGTGTTGTATATGGTGTGATAAGAGAGTATCGAGACTGGAGTTTTATAGTTTAGTGTGTGTGTGTGTGTGTGTGTGCGTGTGTGGTGTGTGAGAGAGAGAGAGAGAGAGGGGGGGGGCGAGCATCCTGTTAAGCAAGAAAGCAGCATTTAACAAAAGAGCTGTTGTACGGCCAATTACATCCCATCTCACAAACTATTCAAGTAAGAGGAACAAGTTATGGTGGACGTTGCTTGTGAGATAGATTAACTCAGGATAGATAAGTTTCTATGGACTACTACAGAACGACACACCAACAACTTACATTCATCTGTTATACCGATTAGAAAAGGGTGGAAGAGAGAGAGAGAGAGAGAGAGGAGTAGATAGAAAGAAGAGAGAGAGAGAGAGAGAGAGAGAGAGAGAGAGAGAGAGAGAGAGATTTTGGCATCCTGTTAAGCAAGGAAGTAAAATATAAGCCAAAACTAATTGAAACTTGACTTCCATCAAACAAGCAGGTGTGTTTTTATTATTGGTCGAGTCAAAAAGTTTTGCAATATTTTAGAAACGCGAATCATAAATTGGTACCTCATGGTGCTTTTGAAAATCACGAGACAGAAGCTTTATTGTTTAATTTTGACGCTTAAAATCAATCTGAAAAACGTATATATATTTACCAAACCCCTCCGCACGGCAGGATGTAACACAAGGTCAATTTTTAAAGCGGAGTTCAACAGGTTTGAATTCAGAGTTTTCCTTCTCCTATAGCGGTTGCCTAATCAAGGTTAAAGAGCTCAGTCTGCCCTATTATTTATCCGTAGCTGGAGGGAGAATAGGATTCATACCTTTCCCAAGGGTATTAGCGCTAAGTGAAATGCAATTACCACGCCCAGGATTTGAACTCGGGGCGACGAGTCCATTTCCCATGACTTTATCCATTACACCACGCGCTTCCAATCTGAAAAACGTATATAGTGTGTCATAATGGTCGGGGAGAGAATAGTTGATTGAAGACTGACAAATAGTTTTTGAGATTAAATGCCAGCAACCACTTGGGGACATTGAGAATAAATAGACACAATTTTAGTAGGAGAAACCTCCGAAAAAGATTTAGGTTGGTTGATTGTTTGGTTGGGGTTTGCGGCATGTCAACGTATTGGAAAATGAAGTTTCCTATAAAAATGCATTGGGCAATGATTTTTACTATGAAAATGCATTGGACAAAGATTTTTACTATGAAAATGCATTGGACAATGATTTTTACTATGAAAATGCATTGAACAATGATTTTTACTATGAAAATGCATTGGAAAATTATGTTTCCTATAAAAATGCATTGGACAATGATTTTTACTTTGAAAATGCATTGATCAATGATTTTTAATATGAAAATGCATTGGAAAATAATGTTTCCTATAAAATGCATTGGACAATGATTTTTACTATGAAAATGCATTGGAAAAAAATGTTTCCTATAAAATGCATTGGACAATGATTTTTACTATGAAAATGCATTGAACAATGATTTTTACTATGAAAATGCATTGAACAATGATTTTTACTATGAAAATGCATTGAACAATGATTTTTACTATGCAAATGCACTGAACAATGATTTTTACTATGAAAATGCATTGAACAATAATTTTTACTATGAAAATGCATTGAACAATGATTTTTACTATGAAAATACATTGGAAAATGATGTTTCCTACAAAAATACATTGGACAATGATTTTTACTATGAAAATGCATTGATCAATGATTTTTTCCTATGAAAATGCATTGGAAAATAATGTTTCCTATAAAATGCATTGGACAAAATGATTTTATTATTGAAAATGCATTGACAATGATTACCTATGAGGTGAAAATGCATTGATCTCTTCTCTTTTTT
>CM042152.1:40033666-40036237 GCA_023376005.1 Doryteuthis pealeii | reverse complement strand
ACTGCTTCATATCTCCTATCTCCCTTGGAGTTTCGCTGTTCTGGGATGATCGTGGGAATCGGAAGTGATTAGACAATAGTGCTGCCGCCTGCACAGTTGTAATCTGTGCTAATAGGCACATCCTTCAGTGGACAGTCTTTTGGCATGGGAGAGTGATGTTTACTGAGGCTATGAAGTCATGTGGCTTGAGTGAGTTAGGACTGTGTCTGATGGTTTGAACGCTAGGATGATGCTGCTAGGCACTTGATCTGCGCAGTTGTCTGGACTCTTGGTCGCGAACCATTAGATTCCTATTAAAATAACATCCCAATTTGAGGGTAATTGTTCTAGAGTCTTGTTGTTAGTGAATTACTTACAAATACTTGGTATAGAAGCTAACAATGACACAATTAGCGCCTTATTATTATTACTTTGAATAATGATAATATTTATGGTTACCTCTCTTATTATTATTATCTCATCAGTTCAGAACACAGACACGGGAATCCTCACCCAGATACAGTAAGATGCTCGAGATTCGGTATCCTTGTAAGAAGATAACTAACTGTACTGGTAGCCCTTACGCAGAATTAGAGCACCATTAGGAAGATAGACTTGCAGCTGAGTTTATGGCAGTCTCAGACAGAAGACTAGACGACTCCTTCATGGGATTGTCACAGCGGCCCGGAAGAATAGAAAAGACACTAACTAGTAACTATATTATGTAACCGCAAGTAAGAAACAGTAAGCACGTGCTTATACTCAAATATGCTTATCTATTGGGGTTATTTGGGGGTATTGGTGGAACGGAACAGGCTACGTGTACACAAGTGCAACTGTGGTCTCTAAACGTACACATTGATAACCTCTACTTTCCGTCTCATATTCCATGAGAGCCTTTTTTCTATTACCTCATGGCAAGGTCCAGATATTATACTACTCTTTTCATTTTTCACCTTATTTCAACCGAGTTTTACATCCATTTCTTCACCTTGGTAGGAATATGGGGTGGGGGTTGTGTTTTTCTGCTTGAATATTTGGAGACGCACGGTTTAACCTTCTCGAAGTCCAAGGACAGGCATCATGGTTGGTTATTGGGCAAGACCAGTTTTTTTATGTTTTTTTTTGAAACACGTTCTCGCTTTTTTTGGTAATCAACTCTAGGTCTGGTCTCCTGGTTGGGATAGGGTGATCCGTCTTTATCACAAAGTCCGAGAGAATTCTATGTGTTTCATTCTCAAGAAGAGATTATAGTTTATACAGATATCATTTTGTTGTATGGTCAAAATTTAATTTTTTGCATAATTCCCAGTGGATCACCTTCCCAACCCAGTTGTGCCTAGCTTTGTATTCCTGTTGTGCTAGTTTGCTATATTCACTTAATACATGGTTTACAGTCTCATCTCTGTCACCACACTTGCTTCTATTATTATTATTATTATTATTATTATATTTATTATTATTATTATTGTTGTGTTTCAATCCTTGTAAATCGTTAACATTAGCGTTAGCTGGTGGTCTTTCATTGCTGTCTAAGTGATAACAAGTCTGCTATATGACAATGAAGACCGTGACCATATACTTGTGTGTCTATATGTGGGTGTTTATGTTTTTTGTATACATGTCCTGTTACTTATGCCCGTGTCTTTGGCCGTCCCATCGTGGTATAAACGTTAGCAAGCTAGTCACTCAGATACTGAATAGCGAAATTTATCCTCGCTGGATGCCCCATATTTGCGACCTCGTGTCACATCCTACCCATGGCGAATGGCTTGGATTAATACCAAGGCATCCCATTGTGGTATGATGGTTAACAAGATAGTCTAGCAGATCATTACTACTAAATAGTTCAATCCTCACTGGAATTCAACAGACTTGTGACCTAATCGAATTTCATTTTAACCCTTAAAAACGGCAAAAATATCGTAAAACAAAACAACCAATGGGAGACATTTCATCTTCCAATTTACGCCGCCCAGGTTACGCAGTTCCACTTTTTTGGGGACACTTCACCATTGTCTCTAAATGAAAGGATGCCAACAAAATTATTGTCTACCACTTTATATCTATTGTGCTATGCTGTCAACCAAATTGAGTGTGTTGTAGCATGCTGTATCCCCCCAGGTTTAGCTCAGTCTGACTAGAAATCTCCAGGTTCCGAGGTCGATACCGGCCCTCGCCAACTCAGCGTATGAGTAGCACATGGATCTGTGCAGTAAAGTGAGGAGCTCCATCTCCGAGGCCAAAACAATCTTCTTTGTCTAGCGCTAGTGAAAGGGGGATAGACTCCGCTGTCTGACTGATACCGACTTTAAGCCACCCCGATGACTTTACTTTTTATGCTGTATCCCGCATAATTTCAATTATACTGTGCCGTTTACTACATTGTATCTATTGTGATATGCTGTCTGCTATATAAGGGATTTCTAGTAGCAGAGGGGAGAAAGGCATTGGCAATCAAAGGGGCCAATCATGAATACCAGTCCTCTTAAAACCGGATGAACTGAAATACAAGTAAGTTTTAACACTATTCATTAACCAAACCACATCTTTGTAACTTGTTCGTTTGATATAATTCATAATACACATATA
>CM042152.1:40021166-40026166 GCA_023376005.1 Doryteuthis pealeii | reverse complement strand
CTGTCTGTCTGTCTCTCTCTCTCTCTCTCACGTCTTTTTACAATTGTATGTACTGTCGGAACCAAGATTACAAACACTTTCTACGATATATTTGTGTTCTGGGTATGACGTTAAACTGCATGTAAACTAATAGCGAGTTCAGTAGCTCTGGGGAGTGTGTAGTACTCTTGCATTGACATTTCTCCCAGGTTCATTTGACCCAGAGTGGTAGTACATGATAGTGTTACACCTATGTGTTAAATAGTTAAAAAGTGAGTTTTAACACGTGTCTAAAAATGAGTTTTAAAAAATCCATTTTCACTACCCATCAAGAATGAATGAAACAAAATGTCTTAATCATAAAATAACCCAACAAGAGTTGGCATGCCGTAAAACCAAACCAACAACAAAACCAACCAACCAACCAATCAACCTACGGCGCATTTAATTAAGATTTCAAAATGCTAATGCAGATGTACCTAAACACATGGGCTTCCGGTCAAGTCACGTTGAAAGTACCGGTCGTCACTAGATCACCAAGGACGTTCATTCATTTACTCTGTATGGACACTGGATACAGTTTTGAGGACCTGCCAAGGGGGAAGTCCGATAGAGACTGCCGTCGAGAGAGACAGAGACAGATACATAGGGACGGGGAGTCAGGGGAATTTGTGTTATCAGGGCGACTTGATGAGGATGATGATGATGATGATGATTGTGATAGCATCCGAATGGCGTATAAGCCACTGCATATAGTTGTCTGTCAACAGTAAAGTCGAAAAGCTACAGGCGGCCATTATTTTCGATTTCTTCATAAGGAATTTTCAACGCAGGAAAACGGTTCCTGCTAAGCGTCTCGGCTACATTAGCAAGTGCAGAATCTTCTATTTGAACAACACTTAAGGTACAGTGGGGAAATCCATAAATCAACCGCAGTTGATTCAAGGAGTTTCCTTTAGAGAAATTTTCAAGCCATTCATCATCGGCTTAAAAAAACAAAAAGCAAAAAACAAAGGAATACGCAAACAAACACACGTTCACGCACATGCAGCCATATCTGTATTTTTTTCATTTATATTATTTTATTTTTAAAAGATAAAAGACACACTTTTAATAGCATAGAAGAATTTGCAATATTTGGATATTTCCGACTGTTCATCTGTATTGCTATATACACAACGTTTCGGACAATGTGCCCTCTAGCCTTCTTCAGATGTTTCTTGTCGAACTCTGGTGCCTTCTCGAAAGCGGGAAGAATCATGTGATAAATCCTACGCTAAACTACAGGCATCGGCTCTTGTACGTTTTGCTTGTTCACAGGTTACAATGATAATAGGACTTTATTTGAGTAGATGCGAATAGATAGTGAACTTTGAAATATCCCATCATAGGGGAAAATACCAAGAAATTATGGAATGAAACCACAATGTTCCTCGTTCGATACCGGCCCTCGCCAACTCAGCGTATGAATAGCACAGGGATCTGTGCGGTAAAGTAAGAAGCTGACGGTAGGTGTGGCGCTCCGACTCAGACGCAAAAACCACCTCCTTAGTCTAGCGCTAGCGAAAGGGGGATAGACTCCCTCGCTGATAGGCTGATACCGACTTTAAGCCACCCGGACGACTTCATTCTCATTAAGTGGATTTTGTCCAGAGAACTAATAATAATAATAATAATAATAATAATAGACAGATCCCCTAATCCCGGATAGGAGACGAGATCTAGTGTTAATTAACAAGAAGAGGAAAACGTGACATCTCGTGGATTTTACCGTCCCGGTAGATCACGGAGTGAGGTGAAAGAAAATAAAAAGATCAAAAATACAGCATTGTTAAGATCATTTTGAATACTCAGTAGAATCCTGAGACCAGAGGAGACATGTTGTCACTCAGCCTCCAGTAAACCACCAGCTTAGACTGGTGTGAAAAACTCTCATAATGATAATGATTGGTTTGGTTTGGTTTATTTTACGGCATATCAACCTGAGTGGGTCATTAATGCCGATAAAACTTTGAAATAAATCAATTCTTAATGGATAATACAATTTTTTTTATAAATACACTTTTCTATTTAACCCATATATGGGACCCTAACAGGTACTATCACTCCGGGTCAGAGTGGACCAGGGAGCAATGGTGATGAAGGGGTGCTCCACATTCCACAAACCTCCAAAACTGAAACCTCACCATCAGATAGAGTTTAACGTCATTCCCAGGACACGTAGACCCTCAGCCACTGCCTTCTAGCACCCATATGAAAAAATGTGTTAGGGCTTGCTATGAGAGCAATAGGGTTGGGGCAATCATATAGATGCTAGGGCTTGACATGACCGGCCTCTCTGACCGCACGTCTAGCCTAAGTAAGGTTTCAAGGGGAGTGTTGCAGGTCATGTTCTTCTCATCCACCAAGACTCCGTCCTTAAGCATCACGGATCGCCACCACGGCCAACAGGTGACCCCATTTGGGGGAATCTTACCCCTCTGCAGAGGTGCAGTCGGTGCATTCTAACGCCCCAGCCGACAGGGCGGACAATGATAATGATAAAACGTTAATGATATAATCAAATTGATTAAGTTGATTTCTGAAAAGTAAAATGATCACGTGAATTGCTTGGATGGGAGAGTAAAACGGCTAATGATGTTACAACGGGGCAAGCAGGGTGCATATTTATGACGTAATCTAATTAGCTTGCCCCTAATTAAGTTGGGTGATTTAATGAAGACAAAAAACGAGATTTTATATTTATTTTCTGTTTGACGCAATACACTGAACAAACAAGTAGATATAGCATTTTCCCGCTTATTTGATATATATATATATATATATATATATATATATATATATATATATATATATATATATATATATAATTGTGCAGACAACGATTATCTAATCAAGAATTTCCATAATAAAAGGGCGATATTGAAAAAAAAACAATTATTTTTTTGTTTTTCCAGGCTCGTTATTCTGATGATAAGTGGCTTGTACGCAGCTATGAGACCAATCATAACAATCACCTTTTAATTCTTTTGTACATTATAAAAAATATCAATATTTGTGTATATGCGTTTGTGTTTGTTTGACTGTTTATTTTTAATTTTTTGTGTTTGTGTTTATTTTGTGCAGACAATGATTATTTAATCAAGACTTTCCATAATGAAAGCGCGATATACAAATACAGAATGAAAAAAACATTTTTTTTCCAGGCTTGTTGTTCTGATGATAAGTGGCTAGTACGCTGCTATGAAACCAATCATAACAATCACCTTTTAATTCTATTGCATACTATAAAAAATATCTATATGAGTGTATATGCGTTTATGTGTTTGTTTGACTGTTTATATTCTTTTTTGTGTTAGTGTTTGTGAGTGTGTGTGTGCTAAAGGTACCATTGTGAAAAAATAGAAATCGTAAACAGACCTACCTGAAGCTGGGCAAAAGTCGTTCACATTCGTGACAGAAAACAAACCTTGCGAGAATTTGATGTTTCTCAATTACGCTAGCACATTCATTCATTGCACTGGAATCCTTACGGTAGGAAATGTATCGTGATTGTTTGATTTTCTCCCCATATTCTGCGCAATTTACCCCTTCAATTGTTACATAAGAATCCAGCCTGATCATGATAACATTTTCGATCAGGTCATCAACCTTATCTAACTCGTAGCCATACATATTCGCTCGCAAAATTGAATATATCATTGTCATTATGATCATCATTTAAACGATATGTAACATAAAAACTTAACTTTAATCAACTGAATAGAGCTCAACAAAGACGCCCACTACAATGACCGCTATCTGTTGAATTTATATAGTCCCGATCAAGGAAAGATAACCCAACCACTCCAAAGGGAGGTAATCACGTCAGGACACAATTTTCGAGCAATCTCTGGCGTATGTCTGTAGATGCTAAACCGTTGATAAACACATCTCTTAGGAGTTCCTCTCGATACTGTTCGGCAGTTACTACTTTAAAGACACAGTTCTTGCTGAGTTTATGCAATTCTCGAAGAAATTTGTCAATAGATTCTGTATGAGTCGGACGATGGGTAGCTAATAGGTGTCTGGCAAATATTTCATTTGGCATCTTAACGTATAGTTGTTCCAGAAAGTTAATAGCCGATTCGTAGGTCGTGCAGTCTTCTATGTACTCATAAAACCCGAATGAAACGCAGCCGACCAGTACACGCAATTTGTTAGGAGTAGTGTCACCAAATTCTTCAAATAAATTATTAAGCATTTTGATCCAATGCTTACATTCTTTTGTAGCCGTGGGGGAGTTTGGGTCCTGATCCAATTTTGGTGGTTTAAATAGTCTATCCATGTTGACTTAGCAAGAAACAGTATTTACCGAATGCAACCTCACTATTCAGTTGATTAAATTGAAATGAGACAAAGACAATGTAACATAACAACTTAACTTTAATCAACTGAATACAGCTCATCAAAGATGCCCACTACAATGGCCGCTATCTGTTGAATTTATATAGTCCCGATCAAGGGAAGATAACCCAACCACTCCAAAGGGAGGTAATCACGTCTTTTATTATCACAATCATCATCATATATATATATATATATATATATATATATATATATATATATATATATATTATATATGTTGGGGTACCAAGTTTATTGGTACAAGATGATTCTAGGCTGGTCCTATTCTCTACCAGTAGTTTGTTGTATATTTCAGGTCGTGATTATGGACCATTGCCATTCGTGGGTATCTGACGCCCACCGAGCTTCGTCAGATCACTTTTTTTTTCATTCAGACTGGCAAATGGCCAAATTCAGTTTGCATTTATACATTTCACCCCGCCCCCAGGTGCGATACTAGTGTATTTTTCTTTCAAGCGTCTTTTTGATAGGTGGATTTTTTATGTCACTCCCACTGAGTTGTACTCATTAATCTTGACCTAGTTAGACTGTGATTCCCCTCCTATGTGGGGTCATTTTTAAAATCTTAATTTAGATCTAGTTCGTGTTTACAACTTCCCTTCTTATCCCTGGAA
>CM042152.1:40003666-40018666 GCA_023376005.1 Doryteuthis pealeii | reverse complement strand
AAAATGCTATCGGAAAAGTCTGAAAGTTAACTAAGTTTAAGTTATTGATGATTTTTTTTTCTAGCAAGATCAATATCCCGATGTGGCACTGCATCTATGACAACGATTTTTCTATTATTATTTCACATCCAATTAACTTTATTCGAAGCAAAAAGATAATTTGGTTTTTGCTCAGAACCGAAGCTAGAAAATTTAGTAAAAATTTACTAAAATTCTCACTTCAATTTTTCTGAAATTTTATATAGGTGCGGATTATCTTACAGTTAAACAATCGCCAAACTTTGAGCTTCCAATTTAAAAAATTGGCGGAATTATGTCAAATTTTAACTTTCCAAATGTGGGTGGTCGGTCACAAAAAATGACGAGATTTTTTAATATGTTTTTGTCTGTAAAATGAATTCTAGAGCTTCCCTCCTCTTAAACTTGTTTTATTCTTAAGTATTTTCCCAAAGCATCCTGAAATGCTATCAAAAACGTCTGAAAGTTCACCATTTAAATTATTAATGATTTCTGATTTGCAAAATGTTCGCTTCTGGTCAAACACCACACTATCTTTTTGGTACAAATAATGTTCAATATATGTGAAATAATAATAGAAAAAATGTTGTCACAGATTCAGTGCCACATCGGAATATTGGTCTTGCTATGAAAAAATCAGAAATCATTAATAACTTAAAATTTCAGACTTTTTCGATAGCAATTAACAAATATTTTATTTTTTTAAACAGCAAAGAATGTATTCCTTACTAGTAGGACCTGTGGGTATACAACAGTATTATAATCTAATTATTAAACGTTTGATATATTTACTTAAGGGTTATTGCGAAATAGTAATATTTGTAAAAAAGTATAATAATTTGGATTTAACTCTCTCTCACTCCCTCTCTCTCCCCTCTCTCTCCTCTCATCTTTCTCTCTCTCTCTCTCTCTCTCTCTCACACACACACACACACACACATTTTTTTTATTTTCATCCTTCTTTTCATTATATTCGATTGAAACAGATTAGCCCTATCATCCCGTCTCTCTGTCTCCTACTTTCTTTTTATCTTTCTTATTGTATTGTTCTATATAGCATGTCCTTTTTTTCCCTTTATTTATTTATAATAAAAATGGTAGGATCCATTATTTAGCTGAGGTGACGACACTCATAAAAAAAATTCTGCGTATAAGCAACACCAGATACTCGGGATTTATATTTTTACATTTCATCTTAGACAGTTCCAGTTCCAGGTTTAATTTTTAACCAGATGGGTGTTGCAAAATGATAACGGTCGGAAAAATTAACGAACAAGCTTATTAATATATAGATGCCTTTATTCTATTAATGATCCGTTTTATCATAATAATTAGTTCCTTTCCGGCTTTGATGGTGGGCATATGATCATTTTTTGCCGGGCACTATATATTTTCCCATGTTAAAAGATAGGCAATTAAATTCGGATGAAGAAGACAACAAACAAATGAAGATAAAACTATATATTACGAAAGGTACAAATTGAAAACTTAAAGGCGTTTGCTGCCAGACTAATCTGTTGAGTCCTTTAAGTTTGGGAGCGACTGGATTTAGACATTTGTTCGCCAAAGTAAAATATTAGCTGATTCGGCTCCTGTTGTCAAGGGAAGGTATTTAATCCCTAATTTTTCCAATATTCTGCTGAGTCGTTAAAGTTTTGGGAGCAACTCGATTTAGACGTCTTGCCGCCATGGGATCAACATTACACGTGACTTAGGGAATTCAATTTGGGGTCCAAAATACGATATTGGCTGATTCGGTCCTTGGTGTCAAGGGCAGATAATTAATCTCTAATTTATCAAATAGGCATAGGATATAGACCCTTCCACAGAAGTGTTCTTGTCTTATGGCGATGCGCAGCAAAAGAAGAAGTAAACAGACCTTGGACTTCGTGATAGTGTCAACAGGGAAAAGGGTTAATTTGGCTTGCCACTGCGTAGACGCATGATCCATTCGCTAATTAAGCCATACAACGCTTGCTACATCAGCAGGGAATGTAGTTAAATAACGCTCAAATCATTTTCTCATATTCATTGTGCATCAACTCTTTCGCTACGCATTTTGTAATTGTCGGTAACTCCCAGTGAAGCATTAAAACAAATCACAACAAAACAAGAGACGAAGAAACAATCCAGAAAACAAAAACAAAACACAATAAAACAAAAATGATGAAACAAAACAAAAAAGAACAAAAAAGAGACGAAAACCAAAACAAAACAAAAAAACAATAACAAAAAAAAAAAAAAAAACAAAAACAAAACAACCCCCAAAAACAGACAAGAGACGAAGAAACAAAACAAAAAACAAAACCCAGCAAAACAATAGATTAGAAAATAAACTACAACAAAACAAGAAACAAAAATACAAAGCAAAAAAAAAAAAAAAAAAAAACAACAAGAAAACTAACAAGACAAAAATGTCCTTTTTATAAAATGTCATTGTGCTAGGATTCCAACGATAGTTGCACACAGTACGACGCGCTATCAAAACAACATTCTGGGATTCACCAACGAATAGTACACTAATAAACAGAAAACAATGTGAAACTCGATTACATTTACACACAGTAGAACGCCAGTAATTCGACCAAATTCGAAGATAACGTATCTTTAGTACTTTACTATGGTTTGGTTTGATTTTATTTTCCTAGTACCCACTCGTACCAGGTCAGGCACAAAGGCCCTATCAACGTGGGAACCACCCACAAACCGAAGTTCATGGGATGGCGGGTGAAAGATTGCGTCTTATCCCATCGGCATTTCTCCCTCAAGGGGGCGCCTCAGGCACTGGGCAATAAACCCAGCCCTGGCCCTTTAAATCGAGGGGGCAGGTGTTGCCTGGGGGATGCCCCCTGCGATTGAGGCTATTAATTCAACACATCGGTCCAGCGGCCGAAGCTCACCGGACCCCCGATCGAAACCGGTGTTTGATAGATTGATTGATTCGAAAGGCATGCCAACTCCTCTTGGGTTAGGATTGTACGTTTCATATTTACATGTAATTGTTTCAAGTGATTTGTCTGAAGTTTCGAGAAGAGCCTTGATAATTTGTATAATTTAGATTTTCGGATTATTTTCCTCATTTTTATTGTTATATACACAACATTTTCAGCGATGTACCCTCCGGCCTTTTAATGGGCTTCTTGTCTAGCCCGGGAGCTTTCATGTCGAGAAATCGAGAAATCGAGAGCCTTCACAGAACTTCGAACCAAACCCTTTATTAAATCTACCGGGTTACAGTTCTTATCCCGTCAACCATGACCGGGTACAAGTGTTAAGCTATGTTAGGTATTCTATGTCATAATTGTCCTTGGCCAGAATTGAAACTGCAACCTACAGATGATTATTAATTTGAATTATATTAACTCAACCCTTTTTCTAATGAGTTCATTTTTTTGTATACGGTCCTATCGAATATGAATATTTTTTAAACAAATATATTTCACCCATACATGGGAAACTTACAGGTACTAATACTCGGTGTTAGAGAGGACATATACATTTTCAATCCACTTTTGTATACATAAATACGTGTATGGATTTACCCAACCCCTCCACCACGATTAGGGTGCCGCACAATTTCAGTTTTAATCGGAATTTAACAGGTTTGAATTCATACTTTTCCTTTTTCTAGATCTACCCTACTATCTACCTATAGCTGGAGTGAATTTATACCTTATGAAAAATATGTTAAGTATCTGACCGCCATCCTTGGTCCAGTTGTAAACGAACTTAAAGTAAATAAGTAAGTAAGTCCCGAGTTATTTGGTAAGTCAATAAGTCCTGTGGTATAGTATCCTTTGGTAAGTCAATAAGTCCTGTGGTATAGTATCGTTTGGTAAGTCAATAAGTCCTGTGGTATAGTATCCTTTGGTAAGTGAATCCTTTAGGTCCGTCGTCCAAGAAGATCCAAGTAGCAGTGAGATAAGATTAGAATCAGCCAGTATAAATACAACAACAGCAGCAGCAGAGGACTGCCAGTGATTGGACAACAAGGCTGGTCACATGGTAGTCGGCGAGTCTATAAGTAGAAGTGACCATTTGCCTCACGCCTTATATAAAAAAATTCCGTGTGGTGTAATGGTTAGCAAGCTCTTTTCGCAAACCATTGTTAGTGAGTTGGATTCTCATTGGGCGCCCCATACTTCTGGCCTTGTGCCATATCTAAGCTAAGCTTAGTAAATAACTATATACAAAAATTCCAACAGTTACCACCCTTAATATTGTGTATCCTTTAACCTTGAAAGACCACGTGAGAAGGGAAGAGGTGTTGTATACTGGATCATACAATATTCAGTATAGTAGGACATCCAAATACAGTTTGAGCCAGACATAGAGTAACTCGCAACAGAGTGCTAAAACATCGGGGTAGACGGGTAGCGTAATGGTTCAGTAATCTTCTTAGTCTCAGGATATTTGCCTCTCATCCTACTTATGAGGGCGTGACACAAGGACATTTTTTATGTGGGCCCACCCACAAAACAAGGCTCATGTGTAGTATGCACAAAAATATTTTGATCCCGTCGGCATTCCCCCTCATGGGTGGCGCCTCCGGCCCTGTGCAGTAAACCCAACCCGGCCAACACTCAACATACTTTTAGGTGGCAGGGAAACATGCTCTCGTTTCGAAGGTGGGATATTGCTATTAAAAGAAATGGTGATTATGTGGAGAAGTAGGGATGTGATTCGCAGAGGAAAAGCTTCATTTTGATGTATGATACATGTTTCTGTGTTGGTAATTATACCTGACCTATACAAAATTGCATTGCTTTTTGACTCAACCTTGTATTTGTCTTGTTCTTCTTTTATTCCGACTCATAGGAAGTTGTTGAATTTTCCTGTAACCTTTATCAAGGTAATTAGTGCGACATGAGATAAAAACAAGCTTGACCAGGATTTGAACTCGGGATGCCGTGTCTAGTTCATGTAACGATAACTCTTATACAACGATTACCTCCAAATGAATTCAGATGTGTATGTATTCAAACGTATTGAAATCTTATTATAATGGAGATTGTGTGTTTTTCTGTCTGTAACCGAAACTATATTCCTACTCAAGTCACAATTCTCTTAGTTATTGACATCACATACTCCATGATTTTATTTTAATCTAAACATCAATTATTAATAAAATTGTCTTACATTATTAATACTGTTAAATATGTCTACATACTGACAACATGCAATTATATTTATATATACAACAAAATAGCGGTTTACAGTGTGAACGGGAAGGCTAATTTGCATATTAATATTAAAAAATCGAATTTAATAAATATGTGCTTAGTGTTATTGATTTCTAACCGTTTGGTTTTATTTTAATGAATATAAGCAAAAATCTCTTCAATGAATCTTAAATGAAATCCATTAAAAAGATAAAATAACTGTCATTTTATTCTTTACTTCCTCTTTTAATTAAATACTTAAATTAGAAAAAATAACAATGAAAGATGAGAATGATGGAAGAGTAAGTTATTCTATTTTTTATTATACTCCCTCTGTTTCAAATCTTTTATTATACTCCCTCTGTTTCAAATCTTTTTATCTGTATTCTTATTTAGTTTCATTAGCCTTTCTAATTTAATACAATATTTTATTACATTAAAACTTAAATACTTGCACCCGGAGGGTGCATATATTTGCTAGTACAAATAAAAAAGTTTCGTGTCTGGAAGAATACAGAGAAACGGCAATTTTACATCAGATAAACAAATTCAAGTGGATCTCCCTAAATATATACTAGTGAATGACTGTATAGAAATACAATCATTAAACAAACAAACAAATAAACTATTAAGCCAAGATCAATATGTGGAAACACAGAATTAAAATCAAATGCGCAGATGTTTGCTGAAAATATTGAATAAGCCAATTAACTGTCAAGATGTAACCCCTCTGAAAAAAATATTCGTTTCGTTTTATTTTTAAAAAAAAGTTAGACCTATGCGGCATTAATTTTGCTGTTTTCAACGCAGTCATCAAATAAAAATATACTTTTGCATTTGACTGTTGCTACAAGACAAGTACATCGATTATATTCTTTATCAATCATATTCAAATTAATTGGAGTAAAACGTTGCATAGTATCTATCTATTTCATCTCATTCATATCTATCTATTTCAAATTCTTCATATCTATCTATTGCAAATTCTTCAACACACACACACACACACACACACACACACACACACACATATATATATATATATATAAAGATAAATCTAATGAGTCAGACGAACATACTATTAGTTTCGCTTAATGCTCTTCAGGGCTAAGATCTGACTCTTATATAATAGTCATATCTTAGCTCTGAAGAGCATTAAGCGAAACTAATAATAGGTTCGTCTGACTCATTAGATGTATCTTTATTATTTGCTCTACTTAGGTATTGAGTACTTTTTACTTATTAGCTTATTCTCCTAGCGGTTATATGAATATATATATAATATCTTATATACATATATATACATATAAATTGTTTTTTTTTCTTTTGGCCAAATACTGTACCAATAGATTACTTTTTTGGTACGACTATCTTAGTCTTTTTTCTTTTTTTCAAATTTTTTTTTCTCCCCGGTTGTTGTTTAGTAGTATATTTTTACAATCAAACTATTTGCTGTTTTTTTTTCTCACCGCGAGGATTTACCAACACGCTTGTCATATTAAATTATATATATATATATATATATATATATATATATATATATATATATATATATATATATATATTTAAATTAACCCATCTAAATATTTACAACTTAATCCGAAATTAATCAGATCTATCAATAAATCTATCTTAAATTATTTCTCTCTGTTTATCTCTTATCTATCCATATAAAAATCTTTGTCTCTATCTCCCCCTCTCCTTCTCCCCCCTCCTCTCTCTCTCTCTCTCTCTCTCTCTCCTCTCTCTCTCTCTCTCTCTATATATATATATATATATATATGGAGAAATGTATAGAAAGACAGGATCTTACACTGGAAGTAAGTTTATTATTGGAGGTAATATCGATGTTCAAACGTTCCGGTTTATATAAAACGCCTGATAATAAGGTAAAATTTATTATTTATTACACAAAATTCAAAACAACTAACCTCGTTGTCCGCAACAATTCCTCTCCCCAGACAAGTCGGCTTAATGAGACCAATGTAGTTTATAGATTTAAATGTCCATTAGGAGATTGCAGTCTCCCAGAATATATATATATATATATATATATATATATATATAATATATATATATGTAAAAAAAAATTTCTTTTGTGATGAAACAAAGAAAATACAGTGCTCAATCACAGTTTGTAAGAGCTAATATTTATTTATTTTACAATGTTTTCATAGATCAATGTTCATTATCAACGACCGCGGTTTCATGCCGAAGCAATCATCAGGTTGAGAAGTAAGATCCAATGGTGTTTGTTGTGGTTCTTAGGAGTAAAGAACCACAACAAACACCATTGGATCTTACTTCTCAACCTGATGATTGCTTCGGCATGAAACCGCGGTCGTTGATAATGAACATTGATCTATGAAAACATTGTAAAATATATATATATATATATATTATATTATATAATATATATATATATATAATGTAGAGCTGTTAAACGAGATATCTATCTCAAATTGTTCATATCTCTCAATATCTCAATATATCAATTAATAAATCGCAACTCACCCATCTATCTATCTATCCATCTATCTATCTATCTATGCCGATATTTATGTCTATCTGTCTTTCTATATATCCATACCTATCCATTTCCTAAATTACCTTTTCTGTCGAAATTTTCGCCCAATAATGCACTCTAAGCTATGCCAAATAGTCCGCTACTAGGTGAAGGGTTACAATGATATATCATTGAATATTGCACAAATATAGAACGAATCATTGGAGATTGGAAATATGAATATGTTCTATCAAATATCATTTCCCTTTGACTAACAAGTTACAATGTGTGAGAGGTACTCCAATGTTGATCGGGTCTGGCATTTACAGAGATAAAATGTAGCTCTAGGTATCAAAACTTTTTTTAGAATGATAGAAACAGCTTATCATTGGAGATGCGCCCACAGCGATAGACGTTCAGACGAAATTATATTGAGTACGATATCTTGTACCTCGATCAAATTCACATTCTGTGTGTAACAGATTTTTAGAGTGAAGTGTAGACTCGTGAATCAAGGGGGTTTCGTTGTATATCTGCCCCAAGGTCATGAAGTAAGAGGAACTTAGTGAAGATCGACAGAACTACTTAGAGGTCTGAGAAGAAGTCGTATATCAATTATGGTTGTTTGAAAAACATCTTCTTTTATAGAATCGTCAAATTCGTTTTAACTCTTTGCCTATCAAATTTCCCTCACGGCTGTACCGAAATTTTCTTGATATTTTTCACCTGCATGATGGGATATTTTAAAGTTCAATGCCTATTAATCTGAAACTTATTCTAATCAAATAAAGTCGTACTTTTATTACTAGCATGAAAATGCACCTCCTGGTGTAAGAAATTTAGTTTTAATGTTATTAAAAAGGTTAAATTAGAAATACTAACGAATTTAAATAAGAAGGGTATATAAAAAGATTCCACTTATTTTAATTATGTTCTAATTAGTTCCTGTATACCATTATAGTGAGCCGGAATTTAACGCTCTGAAAGCAAAAATAAAATGACGTAAATAAACGATTTGCACATGAGGATCGGCGCAGCTAGAGAGAAAAATATAAATATTAAGAATGATAATTTTCAACCAATCAGAGACGTTCGCGCCTAAAAAGAAATTTATTAAAAATACAATTTTTGAAGCCTATCTGAACCCTATATAAACGAAGGTTTTTCGAAAAACAGCAGAGAAAGAACCAACTTGCCTGAATACTCCACGCTTTTCGTTATAAGAAATATTTCCTTACTGCAGAAGGTATTATAAGCTATATATCCCCCCCCCTCTCTCTCTCTCTCTCTCTCTCTCTCTCTCTCTCTCTCTCTCTCTCTCCTCTCTCTCTTTCTAAATTGACTGCTGATTTGATTTTGAACATTACCCTTTCTTTCTCAGTTGAGTCAACTCAAAAATACTTATTATCTTATTACATGAACATTTAAAAAAGCATTTTCTGCAGGACATTGATCAGTATCCTTGATTATTGTAATTTTGTTTCAATACACATTTTATTTGTTAAATTTATGAGTTGTTTTTCTGCCTTAATACATGTGACCTCATGGCGTGATGAGTAAATTCCCCAAATATATATAATTCCTATTAACTCCACCACAATACCATCATTCATAGGATTGATTTTAATATGTTGTAGAATAAAACAATAATAGAGAACAATAGCACCAAGTAATTATTTATTAAACCGGGTTTGTTAAAACAGTGCCCAAATTAACAACGCCATATATAATGCATATATATACAGACATATTGCAGAATTTTAAATGCATTAATAATATGAGCAGTTCTGAGGCAAATCTAACTCAAATTTTCATAGAGACATCGTTAATAAATAAGATTTGTTCTATGTATAATGATATATTTATACACTTATTCCTTAATCTTCTGACCGTTATCATCTTGCAACATCATCTGCTTAATTTCAAAGCGTCCAAGATAAAATGAAAATTGTAAATCCTCATTCATCTATGTAACTTGCTTTTATCCGACCAATTCTTATNATTGCCTACTCATTAAAATGTATAATAAGAAATAAAGAGAAAGTAAAAGAAGATATTAGAAGAGGAGATGATGCGGCGGAACGGATAACGCCAATCTCTTTCAATTTGAACTAATAAAGAGATGAAGCAAGGTAATATTATACTTGTACATATGAAGTACTGCCAATAGTTGATAAGTTAAAGCATACAAAAGGTTGATAATAATTTAAATAACCATTACTGTGGTATATGCACAGATCCTACAGTATATATATATATATATATATTAATAATTAATATATTATATGTGTGTGTGTGTGTGTGTGTGTGTGTGTGTGTGTGGTGACGTAAAGTTGTGCTGTGTATTGAGGCAAAAAACGGTAGTCGATACTATTTGTTTGTTTGTTGGTTCATATGTCTACCACGTCCCATCCTGCTACATCAACATTTTGTACCTTCAACCACTCCTGTTTAAATAATAACTTGTTATCACAATATCCTCTCTCTCCTTCTCTTCTCCTCTCTCTCTCTCTCTCTCTCTCTCTTATTATATATATAATATATATATATATTATATATATATATACTTATCAGAATACCGACAAAGAACCATTACTGAGTACGCAACATCTAATATTATATAAATATATATATATATTATATATAGGTGTGTGCGTTGTAACTGATGTGATTGATGTTGTTGGAGATATAGGGTGGGCAATAAATATTACGATAGTCAATAACATATCTTGTTGCACATTCTACATCAGCTTCCTCATCTTCCGCCGCATTTACATCAGCATTCCTCTCCGCCTGTACATCAGCATCTTCTAGAATGGCTGCCTGCTGACAACAAGCTGGGTTGTTTAAGTGGAGAATATCTAAATGATCAAAATCCGGGGATGTCTAGCTGAGACGGCCTTCCTTGTTGCCTCTGAGAAATAATGGCCATTTTAAAAATGTTTCTCTTCTTTCATCTTGTTTAGCCCGTTGTTTTCCTGCGCTTGAATGGAAGTCAACGAAAAGTCGTCGTAGACTTCGCAATCGCACCCCAACTATGAACGATAATTTCAATTCGTTCTTCCCCATGAAAATTCGCCCTGCATGTTGTCGGGTAGAATTAATTGGCGGCCCTGTAATTTTTTTCGCGGGGGGAAAACTGGTTGTGTCGACTCCGCTCGACAGAACGCTGGCGAACAAAAGAAAAACGTCCAGAATCGATTAACCGTAGTCCTGCCTCCGTAACCGACCACGTCGTTCTAAACTTTCACCTTTAGGATTATCTTGTCACTGTCCATCTACCTGCCAATTCCAGGTGCCGGAACGATCGCGGATGGGCGTAAACTAATGGGGCAAATGCAACAATCACGGTAAAATCCTCGACAGTAATCTTAGCGAAAGTCACCGCTGCCGTTAGATTAAATGGACAGCTCTCGTCTTTTCTGGTCTTTTTTTTTTTCACAATTAATAGCTACAGTTTCTCTTTCTCATCTCTCTCAGTCTCTATCTCTTTCTCTTCTCTCTGTCTCTATCTTTTCTCTCGTGCCTCTATCTCTTTCTCCTCTGTCTCTATCTTTCTTTCTCTCTTCTCTTTCTCTTTCTCTATTTCTTCTTGTAACCTTCGCTCGTCTCTGATCTCTTCCTCTCTTCTTTCGCTCTCGTCTCTATCTCTTTCCTTCTTCGTCCACTCTTTCTCTCTTTCCTCTTCTGTCTATATTCTCTTTCTCCTTTCTCTCGTCAGTCTCATCTCTTTTCTCTTTTCTCTCATGTCTCTCTCTGTTCTCTTCTCTCTGTCCTCTGTCTAATCTTTCTTTCTCTTTCTCTTCTCTCCTGCTCACTCTTTCTGTCCTTATTCTTCTTCTCTATTCCCTTTCTCTTTTCTCTTTCTCTCTGTCTCCTCTCTTCTCTATCTTTCTTTTCCTTTCGTCTCCTTCATTCTTCTCGTTCTCTATGCTTCTTCTCTTTCTCTTCTGTCTTATCTACTTTGTCTATCTTCTCAGTCTCTATCTCTTCTCTTTTCTCAGTCTCTATCTCTTGTCGCTCAGTCTCTTATCTCTTTCTCTTTCTCTCAGTTCTCTATCTCTTTCTCTTTCTCTATGTCTACTTTAATCTCTGAAGTTAGGCGGGAATAACCTATTATTATGGCAATAACAAATCGAGAAAAATCAATCTCTGTATGTACATTTCAGCCTATTAGGCCTCATCAGCAGAGCTATAGATCGGAAGACCGCCCTGTGCGTGATTTGAAACCGGACTGCCAAGCTGACAGGCCGATCTCATAACCCCAACACCAAACGAACTTCTTAGATTTTTATGATTTGTTTAGAGTAGCTAAACAAATCATAAATCTAAGAAGTTCGTTTGGTGTTGGGGTTATGAGATCGGCCTGTCAGCTTGGCAGTCCGGTTTCAAATCACGCACAGGGCGGTCTTCCGATCTATAGCTCTGCTGATGAGCCTAATAGGCCGAAATGTACATACAGAGATTGATTTTTCTCGATTTGTTTAGCCATACATTTAATAGGTATTCCCGCCTAATTCATTATTAATTAATTAATTTTCAAAATTAGGTACGACTCCAATTAAACACTTATTCTCCAAAAATTATCGGCAAAAAGCCATTCTAAACAAACCTTGTTTACAACTTACCACAACGTCGTGTAATAAAAGTCACTAGAAGAGGAATGTTTAACCTACTCTAAACAAATCATAAAATCTAAGAAGTTCGTTGGTGTTGGGGTTATGAGATCGGCCTGTCAGCTTGGCAGTCCGGTTTCAAATCACGCACAGGGCGGTCTTCCGATCTATAGCTCTGCTGATGAGGCCTAATAGGCCGAAATGTACATACAGAGATTGATTTTTCTCGATTTGTTTAGCCATACATTTAATAGGTATTCCCGCCTAATTCATTATTAATTAATTAATTTTCAAATTAGGTACGACTCCAATTAAACACTTATTCTCCAAAAAATTATCGGCAAAAAGCCATTCTAAACAAACCTTGTTACATATATATATATATATATATATATATATATATATATTAACTTAGCCGTTAACTGTATTATTTTTGCAATTTTCTCCAGACATACATACATACACACACACATACATGCATACCTACCTAATACCTGGAATAATAACTATCATCTCTTCGGCCCCATGAAAGTGGGTCAGAGAGGCAAAGATTATTACAGTGACGAGGAAGTGAAAAATGTCCAAAATTTATTGTAGTGTTTAAAAAAAAACAGTCAACAGAATTTTACGGGGCTGGGATACATGCTCACATTCGAAGTTGGAACATTGCTATTGAGAGAAACGGTAACTATGCGGAGAAGTAGGGATGTGATCCACATAAGAACAGTTTAATTTTATGTATGATACATGTTTTTGTGTGGGGAATAATATCTGCCCTGAACAAAATGGCATTACTTTCTGACTCACCCACGTAGATTACTATCTTGGGAATAAAAGTACCTGTTTGATATTTAATATATTGATTTCGAAGATTTCTAAAAAAAAAGATTTTGCTACCGAAATAAAAACGTTTGAATTAGTCTTTGTTCTATTCCTAAAATAAAACAAAATGGATTTGTTTTAATTGAGAATTTACTCATATAATTTTCTTTTTTTTTAAGAAAGTTAACACTTAACCATACAATGTCACTATATAACGTTTTTCTTTATACAAAAAACGTTAATTGCACTAAAATTACCTAATCCCTCAGCTTTTAGCACTTAAAACAAAGTGATTAGAAACTGTTTTTTGTTCAAGTTTTTCTAGAGGTAATATATATATATATATATATATATATATATATATATATATAATATTATATACTCACACACATACATACACAAACACACACACACAAATGCACACACACACACACACACACACATATATATATATATATATATATATATATATATATATATATATACGTAGGCATATTTATACAAAAACAAATGGAATGTGACACAAGGTTGCATTAGAGTATGAATCCCAGGAAGCAAGCCGGTCGTTCGGGTGACAAAAATAGTCCAATTATTTTAACATTCCTGTATAGGATGCCTCAGATTTTTGCGGGGTACAACAAGCCATTACAAAATTTAGATTATTGGGGAGGTGCTGTTTAGGGCATGAAGATCTCCAAGAAGGAGTTGATATATTTTAAAATCTACCACCTTCCACGAATTCCAAGTGTTAATCTTGGCATATATATATATATATATATATATATATATATATATATATATATATTATTTTTATTTCTTCACTCCAAATAGAAAAGACCAAATCATCTGCACCTCCTGAAAATAATTAGATGACCAAAAGAAAAAATACTGTAAGAGTTGCATAAGTTAAATATACTAAAGTGTTCAATACAAGAATTAGAGCTAATAAATAATAAAGTAAGCCTAATGAATCAGAGATTATCTACCTAGGTTTCTCCTAACAGATCACCGAGATAATTCTGAGTCCGACTTTTTCTGATGATCCTTTAGGAGAAAGCTAGGTAGATATTCTCCGATTCATTAGACTTATTTTATTATTGTTGACTCTTGTTGAGTCTTTCACATCAGCGTATGTATCTATGTAAATTATGATATATATATATATATATATATATATATATATATATATATATATATATATATATATATATATAAGATGGACTCTCTCGTCGATTTTCGACGGATGAGTGTTCATTCAGTGAACAACCAACACAGTGATTTGTTTATATTGGTGAAGGCTTGTGTAGGACCGTTCAGCACTTTTTGGTACAGTCGATAGGAAAGAATTGGTGCATCAAGGAATGCCACGAACCCAATCAACGACCGACCTCAGGAATTTTGAATTCAGAGTTATCCCTCTCCTAGACTGGTTACCTACCCAAGGTTAAAGAGCCCAGTCTGCGCTACTATTATACCCATAGCTGGGGGGGGGGAGAATATATGGATCCATACCTTTCCCAAGGGTATTAGCGCTATGCGAAATGCCAACAGCTTCGTCTAGGAATATATATATATATATATATATATATATATATATATATATATATATTCAGGGTGTTCGGGTAAAATTTGACATATTTATATTTGGTTATTGTTCTCTGTAGGTTGGACGTATTGACGCACACTATAAGCTTTCACCCTTCTTTATTTATACACGTGATGACACATAGAATGGATGACTGGCTCCCACTTGAATCATGGAAGAGAATAACTTTTATCATGATGATCTACGCCGGTCATCAACAAGATTATGGTTGCTACCCAATGCTCTCTGAAGATTGTAAATACAATCAGACATGAACTGAAGAATTGTAAT
>CM042152.1:39983666-39998666 GCA_023376005.1 Doryteuthis pealeii | reverse complement strand
GACTTTAATAGTGAGGAAAAGAAGGGATCAATACTTCAGTAGAGAAGAAAAGAGGGGATCAAGTCTTTAGTACTGAAGAAAAGAGGGGATCAAAACATTTGTAGTGAAGAAAAGACGGGATCAAGACTTTAGTACTGAAGGAGAGACGGGATCAAGACTTCAGTTGTGAAGAAAAGAGGGGATCAAGACTTCAGTTGTGAAGAAAAGAGGGGATCAAGACTTTAGTAGAGAAGAAAAGAGGGAATCAAGACTTAGTTGTGAAGAAAAGACGCGATCAAGACTTTAGTAGAGAAGACAAGACGGGATCAAGATTTAGTAGTGGAGAAAAGACGGGATCAAGACTTTAGTAGTGAAGAAAAGACGGGATCAAGACTTTTGTAGAGAAGAAAAGACGGGATCAAGACTTTAGTAGAGAAGAATAGACAGGATCAAGATTTAGTAGTGGAGAAAGGAGGGGATCGAGACTTTAATAGTGAGGAAAAGAGGGGATCAAGACTTCAGTAGAGAAGAAAAGAGGGGATCAAGACTTTAGTACTGAAGGAGAGACGGGATCAAGACTTCAGTTGTGAAGAAAAGAGGGGATCAAGACTTCAGTTGTGAAGAAAAGAGGGGATCAAGACTTTAGTAGTGAAGGAAAGAAGGGATCAAGACTTAAGTAGTGAAAAGAGGGGGATCAAGACTTTAGTAGTGAAGGAAAGAAGGGATCAAGACTTAAGTAGTGAAGAAAAGAGGGGATCAAAACATTTGTAGTGAAGAAAAGAAGGGATCAGGACTGTAGTAGTGAAGAAAAAACGGGATCAAGACTTTAGTAGTGAAGAAAAGAGGGAATCAAGACTTTAGCAGTGAAGAAAAGACGGGATCAAGACTTTAGTAGTGAAGAAAAGAGGGAATCAAGACTTTAGTTATGAAGAAAAGACGCGATCAAGACTTTAGTAGAGAAGAATAGACGGGATCAATATTTAGTAGTGGAGAAAAGACGGGATCAAGACTTTAGTAGAGAAGAAAAGAGGGGATCAAGACTTCAGTAGAGAAGAGAAGAGGGGACCAAGACGTTAGTACTGAAGAAAAGAGGGGATCAAGACTTTAGTAGTGAAGAAAAGAGGGGATCAAGACTTTAGTAGAGAAGAAAAGACGGGATCAAGACTTTAGTACTGAAGAAGAAAAGATGGGATCAAGTCTTTAGTAGTGAAGAAAAGACAGGATCAAGACTTTAGTAGCGAAGAAAAGAAGGGATCAAAATTTAGTTGTGAAGAAAAAAGAGAATTAATATCTTATTTATACATAAAAGATGGGATCTTTTAGATGTGAAGAAAAGACGGGATTAACATTTAGTAGTGAAGGAAGGATTTATTGTTTGTTTTTTTGGTTTGTTTTACGGCATATTAACCAAGGTGGGTCATATAATACCTGCAAAGTTTTAAAAGATTCGTAGCGTTAGTTTGGAAGAACATTTTAAGCTTAAATTTCTATTCAACCCATAGATGGAACCCTAACAGGTACTACATTTCCGTGTCAGAATGGACCTGGGAGCAATATTGAGAAATGGATACTTAACGTTCCCCAGACCTCTAGAACTGGAACCTCACCATCAGTTAGAGTTTAACTTCATGCACAGGGCATGAAAACCCCCAGCTACTGCCTACTAGCACCCATATTACCCCAAGAGACAATGATATAGATGCTAGGGCTTGACATGGTCAGCCGATTGATCAGAGGGGGCCTTACCGACCGCCTGTCTAGCCCAAGTAAGGGCCAAAGTGGAGTGTTGTATGTCATGGACTGCTCAGCCACGTGAAGTCTTACTCCTCTGCTGAGGTTCAGTCGGTGTATTTTAACGCCGCAGACGGCAGGGCGGCGTGAAGAAAGGACGGGTTCAATATTTTAGTTGTGAAGAAAAAACAATTAATACCTTATTTATATTTGGTTGTTAAGATTGTGGGTCTTACCCCTCTGCAGAGGTGCATTCAGTGTATTCTACACTCTCATCCGAAAAGGACTCTGATGATCGTATAGATATTTACCAAGCCCTCCGCACGAGCAGGATGCGACACAAGGTCAATTTCTTTAGCGGAGTTTAACAGGTTTGAATTCGGAGTTTTCCTTCTCCTAGACCGGTTGCCTAACCAAGGTTAAAGAGCTCAGTCTGCCCTACTATTTATCCATAGCTGGAGGGAGAGTAGGATTCATACCTTTCCCAAGGGTATTAGCGCTAAGTGAAATGCAATTACCACGTCCAGGATTTGAACTCGGGGCGACAAGTCCATTTCCCATGACTTTAACCATTACACTACGCGCTTCCTTACTCTGATGATCGTATAGGATTATGAAACTCGAGGTACAGTGAATAGTATGCAATATTGTAAGTTTATTGTAAGAACTATCAAAAATGGAATAATATTGCCTGAGATAGTGGGAGTTAAAAATCCAATTTCAATTAGCTAAATTCTATACAGGTCAATTCTGTAAAAAATAGATTCTTTAAAAATTATTTTTGATAAATAAAATTTGTTTAAAAAATGTTTGCAAAATGAATGAATGAATGTAATATATGTTGTTATATTGCATATTTATTAAAGTGAGCATTAAATTGTGAAATTGTTCAATATGTAAGCATTATAATAATCTTGATTTATCTCTCACTCACACTTTTTTCTTTCTTTCTTTTCATTTTTTCATTGCGTTCGATTGTAACTGATTAGCGTTACCGCTCCAACATGTTCACCCCCCTCTCTCTGTCTTCCCCTTCCCCTCTTTCTTCTTTCTTTATTATATTTTTCTGTGTCGCCAGTAATTTTCCTTACCCTTTTTCTTTATGACAAAAAAGCCATTAACAAGCTGAGGAAAAGACTCTCATAAGAAATAAGAATTATGTGGATAAACATCAGATAATCAGGATTTACATTTTAAATTTCATCTTGAACGATTTCATTTTTAATCAAACGGTGTTGCAAGTTGATCACGGTCGACAGATTAAAGAACAAGCGTATTAATATATAGATGTTTTTGTTTATAGAGGAGATTAAACAAAGCACTAATGAAAAATATATTCCAGAAAGTAACTTGATATATTTTCGAACGAAAATGCACCACCCTGTTGGCTGCGACTATAGAATACACCGACTGCACATGAGCAGAGGGGTAAATTCCACCTAATGGGGTAACTTGTTGGCCGGAGGAGGCGTCCGTGATGTTCAAGAATGAACCCCAGTTGCTGAGCAGTCCATAACAAGAAACACTAGACTTTGGCCCTTACTTACTGGCGGTCGGAGAGGCCACTTTCAATCAGTCGGCTGGTCATGTCAATCCCTGGTTTTTATATAATTGACCAAACCCTAATGCCCTTATGGTAAACCCCAAACCCTTTCAATCATATATATATATATATATATATATATATATATATATATATATATATATATATAGGTTTACTAATTCCTCCGCACGAGCAGGACGTGACACAAGGCCAATTTCTTAAGCGGAGTTTAACAGGTTTGAATTCAGCGTGTTCCTTCTCCGAGAACGGTTACCTAACCAAGGTGAAAGAGCCCAGTCTGCTCTACTATTTACCCATAGCTGTAGGGAGAGTAGAATTCATACCTTTCCCAAGGGTATTAGCGCTAAGTGAAATGCAATTACCACGTCCAGGATTTGAACTCGGGGCGACGAGTCCATTTCCTATGACTTTAACCATTACACCACGCGCTTCCTACCCTTTTAATCATATATGTGCTAGAAGGCGGTACCTAAAAATCTTAATGTCCTTGGTATGACGTTAACCTTTATGTGATGGTGAAATTCTAGTTCTGGATCTCTGAGGAATATGGCGTATCCTTTCATCATTTTAGTCTAAAAATGTTGAATATCCATCCAGAATGAATAAAACAAAATAAATTCGGTATGAAATAACTCAACAAATGTTGACATGCCGTAAAATCCAACCAGCCAACAAAATTTCGAATTTTGTTCTGCCGTCCAAGATGACCATTAAAATTTACTAAGAAAATCTATAAAACCACATCTAAGGCTGCTGTTTGTTCCATCTACAAAGTTAACTATCCCATGCCCCATTTACTTGGATAGGCTTGAGGAGAACACAGCTTCCATTGACGTCTATTTGGGTAATTATATAAATTATTCTTTTTTTTGCAGATGAAGAGAACAATATATGCGAGGATGAAAACGGAAAATGAGAACTTATTTGATTAACAGTGAGTTAATATTCCCGCAATAGCATTTATCTAATACTTTGTATCTATCTATCTATCTATCTATCTATCTATTGTACAATGGTCACTATCTATGCACCTATCTACAGTTCCTTCTATATAAACCCCGCCTCTCTCTCTCTCTCTTCTCTATCTCTCTCTTCCCCTCTCTATCTATCTATCTATGTATGTATCTACATATCTATTGAACATTATCTATCTACCTATTTATCATTTTATATTCCTGCTTGTCTGTGTGTCTGTCTGTCTCTGTCTCTGTTCTGTTCTGTCTGTCTGTCTGTCTGTCTCTCTCTCTCTCTCACTCTCTCTCTCTCTCTCTCTCTCTCTCTCTCTATATATATATATATATATATATATATATATATATATATTCTCATTATCCATGTAACTATCTATTGAAGAATGTTCTTATCTGTGTATCTAAGACAGTTCCTTACAATATGACTGTATCTCAGTTTCTCTCATCCATCTAGCTATCTATCTGTCTACCTATCTATAAATCTACCTATCTATCCAGTGAACATCTATCTCTGTCTGTCTGTCTGTCTGTCTGTCTCCCTCTCTCTCTCTCTCTATCTCTCTCTCTCTCTCTCTCTCTCTCTCTATATATATATATATATATAATATATATATATATATATATATGTATGTATATATATATATATATATATATATATATATATATATATATATAATATGAGTCTTCGCGTATGCCTCTAAATTATTTAGTTAAGAATTAATGTAAAAATGAATTAATGAATAGAATAAAAATTGAATGAAATGAATGGAATAGAGGAAAAAATATATTTTCTAAAGGACCCCTCTTAAAAGAAAAAAAAATAGAAAAATAATACTTAGATATTTATAGTTATTTCTATATTTTATTCTATTCTATTTCATCTATTTAAATGTAAAAAAAATATTTTTTCTTAAATGATTCATCAATTTAAGTCTAAGTATATATTACATTCATTTCTCTGATAAATAATTTTATCTATTTTTTTATTTATATATTTTTACATCTGTAAAAGTTATTTAAAATCTTCCAGTTAACCGTTTTTAGTTTAAATTCAAAAGTATACATAGTTGCAATTTTTATCGGAAGTAGAATTGACAACATTAGACAGGAATAAAATAATGAATTATCTCTTAACAGAGAACGAAAAGGTGAGACACATTTTTATCTTCTCCAATATCTTATACAATAATTATATCAATTCAATGTTTCAATAAAGAGTCCTGTGGAGGTGAGGAAGACCTTTCCATTAGGGACCTGTCTTAAAAAATGTTTTCTTTTTTTCTTTTAAGGGAGTTTCTTTGGAAAAAATCTTTTTCGTTTATTCCATTCATTTCATTCAATTTTCATTATTTTCATTAATTCATTTCTACATATATATATATATATATATAATATATATATATATATACATATATTATATATATATATATAGTATTGTTATATATGTAAACGTTCATTATCTATCTATCTATATATATATATTATATTATAGACAAATACCACACACACAAACACACACACATGCATATATATATATATATATATATATATATATTATATTATATATATATATATAGTGCTTAATTGGAGTCGTACCTAATTTTGAAAATTAATTAATTAATAATGAATTAGGCGGGAATACCTATTAAATGTATGGCAAACAAATCGAGAAAAATCAATCTCTGTATGTACATTCGGCCTATTAGGCTCATCAGCAGAGCTATAGATCGGAAGACTGCCCTGTGCGTGATTGAAACCGGACTGCCAAGCTGACAGGCGATCCATAAACCCAACACCAAACGAACTTCTTAGATTTTATGATTTGATTAGAGTAGGTTAACATTCCTCTTCTAGTGACTTTTTATTACACGACGATATGATAAGTTGTAAAACAAGTTTGTTTAGAATGGGCTTTTTGCCGATAATTTTTGGAGAATAAGTGCTTAATTGGAGTCGTACCTTATTTTGAAAATAAGTTTCGTTGGTGTTGGGGTTATGGGACGGCCTGTCAGCTTGGCCAGTCCCGGTTTCAAAATCACGCACAGGGCGGTCTTCCGATCTATAGCTCTGCTGATGAGGCCTAATAGAGCCGAAAGTACATACAGAGATTGATTTTTTCGATTTGTTTAGCCATACATTTAATAGGTATTCCCGCCTAATTCATTATTAATTAATAATTTTCAAAATTAGGTAACGACTCCAATTAAGCACTTATTCTCCCAAAAATTATCGCAAAAAAACCATTCTAAACAAAACCTTGTTACATATATATATATATATATATATATATATATATATAAGGCTGTTTCCTTCTTTGTGTAACTTTCCCGCCTCTTTCTATATATAATATATATATATATATATAATATATATATATATATTTTCCATTATATATATATATATATATATATATTATATATATATATATATATTACCCGAGTAAATGATGTCACTGTCCTAATTTTCCGTTTTTGTATCTCTGTCCGAATCTAATCTGTCTGTCCAAATTAATCTATTTATCCGAACCTGATTGTCCATTCTAGTATGTTTATGCATATGTTACTAAATCCTCATTTCGTTTACACCCTCACACAAACACACACACACACACACACACACACACACAACACACACATATATTATATATATATATATATATATATGTGTGTGTGTGTGTTGTGTGTGTGTGTGTGTGTGTGTGAATTCATCTAATACTTATAGTCACGAGAGGGACATGAAGAGGTTGGAAAAAAAGTTGGAAAATGGAAATGAATCCGACAATATGGTGAAAAGATAAATAAATTAAGGAAAGAAAATGTTGAATGGATAAAAATGGTTTAATGAAATTGTATATTTATCCTTTCAACACAAAAACACACACACACACACACACACACACACACAACACACACACACAATATATATATATCCATATATTCTCCCACCAGCTATGGGTTAAATGTAGGCAGACTGTGCCCTTCAGCCTTGGTAGGTAACCAGTCTAGGAGAGGATAACTCTGAATTCAAAATTCCTGAGGTCGGTCTTGATTGGGTTGTGGCAACCCTGATGCACCAATTCTTTCCTATCGACTGTGCCAAAAAGTGTGGATGGTCCAACACATCCTTCACCATTATAAACAAATCACTGTGTGGGTGTTCATTGTGTGTTATGAACCCTCATGCGTCGAAAATCGACGAGAGGAGTCTATAATATATATATATATATATATATATATATATAATAGTAAAGCAAAATTGGGATATCATAGAGATTATTTGTATTAAATATATATATTTAAAATGCTGTTACGTAATGAATAAATGCAATGAATTCAATTGAATTGAATTCAATGAATGCAATTGACATTTGTTTGCTGAGAGTTTCTCGCCAAATCAATTTTCAGACTGTCTGTTAACCTAGCAACCTTGAATCCCTGTCCACGATACCTCAACTTAGATATAAATGAACTGAACAGGATATTGAACACTGTTTACTTATAAAACATCGCCCTATATTATTATATATCCATATATCCATATATAATTTACTTAAACGATTTAAACAATCCGAAACCAGTGTTCAGCCCAATAACAAAAACATTTTTAAAAACAAAACTGAAACCATTTTGCGGACCCTCTTTATTAGGATATATTTATATGTAGACACATATATGTAGATACGTGCGTTTATGTGTGCGTGCATGCTAGCATTCGAAAAGGTTCGAACGGAACAGGCGCATTCGACCTCATAAATAACACAGGTAAACACGTAAAAAAGCGAATACAGTTATTCAAACGCACATATTTTTATCATTTTCAAAATTTATTTCACTGCCCGACGATTGCTCCGCTTAAACAATTAAGCTTACATGACATGAAACCAATAGTAGCAGATTGTTCCCATGCAAATAGATATATACTAAAAAATATTTATTTATTATACTTAAATATATATAACATATAATAACATACATACATACATACATATATATATATATATATAGAGAGAGGGAGAGAGAGAGATGAGAGGAGAGAAGAGAGAGAGAGAGAGAGAGAGAGAGAGAGAGAGAGAGAGCGAAGGCGAGAGAGAACTGAAAGAGGGAGACCTAACACCTAACACCTAAACTCATATTATTTCAGGCTAAAAAGCAAAAACCAAGAAAAACTGTATTTTTCTATTTTTATTCTCTATTTTTATAACAAATAAGTGAAGCATATATGAAGCCATTACAGCTCAAAAACTCTTATATATATATATATATAAATATTATATATATATATATATATATATATATTGATGAATGAGTGTTCTTCTGAAAGGGTAGTAATATAGCTAATGGCATTGGAAAATATATTTTAAATGAGTTCAAGGACTACTTCTGAGCTATGTTTATTGTAGATCTTCTGTATTTTTCCATCTGTTTATGAGATATAATGTATCATTTAAATAGTGACGACCTAATAGGATCGGAAAATGATGACAGATAGTTTAATAAGGGGCAAAACGAACGGATAAGGATGTTTGAATAAGTCTCTGTCAATTCCGTTAACGACAGATTCATATAAAAATAGAAAAAAAAAAAAAATTTATATCGTCTATATTATATAATTTTTCCTGACCTATCAATAAAAAGTACTTTAAGAATGTTCACTTAGAAAGGATTCTGTTTGTCATGAAAGTTTTATTGGGTGTTCTACAACGTTGAACAAAACATACTTTGCTGCTTATTTACTTTCAAAGATTAAAAAAAAAAAGATTATTAGGGATGTATGCTTAAGGGCCGGTTTAGCTCAGTCAGTAGAGCATCCTAGAAGGAACCGCGTACTCATACACGCATGGAGAGAGAGAGAGAGAGAGAGAGAGAGAGAGAAGAGAGACAGAGAGAGAGAGAGAGAGAGGCAGACACACACACACCACACACATATATATATATATATATATTATATATATATATATATATAAAGCAAGTAAAGTCGACGGGGCGGACTAAAGTCGGTACCAGCCAGTCAGCGAGGGAGTATCCCCTTTTCCATAGCGCTAGACCAAGGAGATTGTTTTAGCATCTGAGGTGGAGCGCCACACCTACCATCAGTTCCTTACTTTACCGCACAGATCCCTGTGCTACTCATACGCTGAGTTGGTGGGGACCGGTATCGAACTAGGAACCTCGTGGTTTCTAGCCGAACGCTCTACCGACTGAGCTAACCCGGCCCCGATTATGGAAAAGGTGACTTACCGGTGAACATGGTCACAATGGTTAGTTGATGCAAAATTCAGATAGGTAAGACAGCGATATAACAAATAAAAAGTGCTCACTACTTTAGAAGAGCAAATATATTGTAATATAGGTACACGTGATAACCTACTCGAGTTTGACCATAAGGTTCTTCGCGAAAGACGGTTCGTTATAACGAACCGTTTATCGCAAAAGACATACACATGTAATCGACAGCAATTAATCAATATCTTGATTAATTCAGTGGATTTAACCCTGTAGATAATTATGATGAAACTCGAGTAGGTTATCACTTGTACCTATATTACAATATATATATATATATATATAATATATATATATATATATATATATATTATGTATGTGTGTGTGTGTGTGTGTGTGTGTGTGTGTGTAATATAGGTTAATGTCAATCAACGCATGAAAAGGAATGAAACAGTGAGGAAAGTAGCTTCCACAGCAAAGAGAGCCAGAATGGAGGAGAGTGAACTGCAGCTTCAGAAAGCATTACTTTTTGTGTGCTTTCACTGCATTCGAAAATTGACCTACTCACTCAGCCACACATGCAGATAAAACTGGGCACTATACCATCGTCTTTAGCAGAGGGAAGGATGCCAAAACACACACGCACACACACCACACACACACACACACATATATATATATATATATATATATATATATTATATATATATATATGGAAGTTAAATAGGGTAATAGATCCGACAGTGTGAAGAAAATTGGAAAGATAAATTTTTCCAAAAAACATGAATTTATTACTGATAGAGAAGTCAACGTTAAAACATATCGGTTTTAGTAACCTTCATCAGGACTTGTGAAATAAAAGCTTTTACGCTAAACCTCTCTCATTACAGTTTAAGGATACTAATTTCAACTAATCTGAACATCATCCCTCTTTTATCTAGAACGCCCTTCCCAGAATGCCACACAATCTAAACCAACGTTCCCATCATACCAACAAACGTTAACCCCTCTTCTAATGATGCACCACACAACAGTTTATGATGAGAAATAATACTTCGCTTTATTTGAAAATCGCAGAGGCAAGAAATCAAGTACCGTTGACATTAATTGTTCGTTACCCTGAATATATATATATATGTACTGTCAATGATATTGAAGACTTTTTACTTATAGATATATCAAACTATATTTTCAATATTTAAATATATATATAATATTATATATATTATATATATATATATATATATAATATATATATATTATTATGTGTGTGTGTGCGTATCATTTTTACAGAAAAAAACATAGGCGCACGCGCACACACACACTCACGTGCATATACACACACACATACAGACAGTTATGCCAAAGCAGATTAACTCACATACGCACACATATGTCTTGTTTATACATATATATATATATATATATATATATATATATATATATGTGTGTGTGTGTGTGTGTGTGTGCGCGCGTGTGTGTGCGTGTGTATATTGTGCGCGTGTGTGTGTGTGTGTCGCGTGTGTGTGTCTGTGTGTGCGCGTGTGTCTGTCTGTCTGTGTCTGTCCGTATGTATATATATATTTGTGGGTTTATCTGTACGTGCACGCACGTTTATGCCTTGGCACACACGCACATGCACACACACACACACCACCACACACATACACACACATATATATATATACAAAAACATGTATCAAAATTAAATTACACACGCACACGCCTACACCCACACATACACCCCCACATATATATATATATTATATATATATATATATATATATATATATATGTATTAAGATTAAATTAAAAATTCAAACTATTAAATAAAAGTTTAGACAGAACTTCCGGTATTTCGAGTCAAAATCTTACTAAAGAAAACCTATAAAGAAACAACACAATAAAGAAACAACACAATGAAGAAAAGAAGAGAGAGTAAGAAGACCAGTGACTAGTTGCCTCAGAAGACAACCACATAATAAAACGAAACCCGGTAACAAAGAAACACATGCACATTCACATTCTCATCTACAAAAACGATATTAAAAAAAATATTAATACAAACAAGAAATATCTCTAGACAAGATATACAGGAACTGAACGAAATTATTTTCGATATTGCCGTCTAACTTTTTCTAACCTCACCGACTACCAGTCATCTTCTACTCAACGAGCACTCAACAAAATCCCAGCACTTTCACTTCTATCCAATTATCAAAACCGTTCGCTGAAAAGTCTATGTTGAGAGGGCAAATCTCTAAAATAATTGGCAATAGAATCATATTTCGTTGTTGATTTTCTTTTATTTATTCGTATTTATTTTTCGAGTGTATCCTTGTCTTGGCGTTTGGCTCTTTTTACTAATCATTCAATATTGTAGTGTTTTTTTATTGCTTGTCTTTATAGACATTTTCGTGACCGTTCAGAGTGTTTAGAGCAACAGAAAACCTCCGTCTTTGGCCTGAAACAAGATGCGAATATATATCTTAAAAAAAAAACACACTAAACAAACTGCGTTTCGAATCATATTTCATTGTTGAAAAGAACATTAGTGAACGAGAGAATTATACTCCGACTTTTTACTTTAGATTAAATATATACACAGTAGATAGAGATGGCAGATTGGTTAAATTTTGATTGGAAAATGAAAGCGACGAATCCAGTTCGAACCCCGTCTAGGACAGTTTGTGTTCACAATAAACAAACACTTGTTGAAAGGAACATTAGTGAACGAGAGAATTATGCCCCGACTTTTTACTTTAGATTAAATATATACACAGTAGATAGAGATGGCAGATTGGTTAAATTTTGATTGGAAAATGAAAGCGACGAACCCAATTCGAACCCCGTCTAGGACAGTTTGTGTTCAAAATAAACAAACACTTGTTGAAAGGAACATTAGTGAACGGGAGAATTATACTCCGGCTTTTTTACTTTAGATTAAATATATACACAGTTGATAGAGATGGCGGATTGGTTAAATTTTGATTGGAAAATGAGAGCGACGAACCCAGTTCGAACCCCGTCTAGGACAATTTGTGTTCAAAATAATAAAAAAAAACACTTGTTGAAAAGAACATTAGTGAAAGAGAATTATGCACCGGCTTTTTACTTTAGATTAAATATATACACAGGGGATATGGCAGATTGGTTAAATTTTGATTGGAAAACGAAAGCGACGAAACCCAGTTCGAACCCCGTCTAGGACAGTTTGTGTTCAAAATAAACAAACACTTGTTGAAAGGAACATTAGTGAACGAGAGAATTATGCTCCGACTTTTTACTTTAGATTAAATATATACAGAATAGATAGAGATGGCGGATTGGTTAAATTTTGATTGGAAAATGAAAGCGACGAACCCAGTTCGAACCCCGTCTAGGACAGTTTGTGTTCAAAATAAACAAACACTTGGAACATGTGGGTGAATGAAGGTGATACCAATTGTAGTTGGTGCCCTCCAAACAGCCGCCAAGGGTTTACAAAACAGTGTGGAATAAACTGGAAATAAGAGGTAGAATCGTGTCAATCCAGAGAACAGCATTGTTAAGATCGGTCAGAATACTGAGAAGTCCTGGATATCTCAGTCACCAGCAAAAGTCTTTGGTGTAAAAAAAAACTCACCAAAAATGATATATTAATACCCATAGGACTCTTTGCGATGTAAGGATTAGTAAGCTAATCTCGCAGATCAATTACTGCTGAATGTGAATATCTGAAAGTAACTTCATTACTGATGAAAAGCGACCAGTGAGGTACGAAACATTTGGTATAGCATAATGGCAATAGTCTTTGCCTTTGATGAAATATCAATTGTCCACTCTCCTCTATATATTGCTTGCCTTAGGATAAGGCTGTATTCAAGTATCACTTGGTTTTTGAGTGCTGTCAAAGATTTCGCAAGAAAAAGTCGACAGTGTGGTCAGTAAAACCACCCCAGACCATAAGTCCTCCACCACAAAAAAAAATAAATAAATAAATAAATAAAAAATAAAAACTTTTACGTTTTTCTTGTCGAATATCATAGCAATCAAAATCTTCCAGTAATAATACCCATCAAAATCAAAGAGATTTTCGTCTCTCCAGATGACATTCTGTTGGTTGTTTAGTTGGATTTTACGGCATGTCAACCCGTTAGGTTATTTCATGCCGAAGACGTTTTGTTTTATACATACTTGATGACTATTTCTCTGAATGTTTGAGATGAGGCTTGAAGATTAGTATTATTAGCGTTATTCGGACTATTGTCCCCATCTTCATTGTTATTTGTACAACGTTTCGGCCGATATACCCTCCGGCCTTCGTCAGGTATTTCTTGTCGGACTTGGGAACCTTCTCGCACTCGGGAACCTTCTTTTCGAACTCGAAAAGAAGGCCGGAGGGTATATCGGCCGAAACGTTGTACAAATAACAATGAAGATGGGGACAATAGTCCGAATAACGCTAATAATACTATACTTGATGACTATTCAAATTTTTAACTCAATTTGTAAACACATTTTTACGCACCTATATTCTATTTAAATCCTAGATAGGACCCTAACAGTGTCATTGTCTGCTGTAAATATTACTCTATCATCATAACTATGATTGGCAAAATGAAACCACATTCTCTCCTGCTCTTATACCATCATCAGCATCATCATTATGATTGTCAATATCCACAGTACACATTTTCCTATTAGCACAGCTTCAGTGTTATAATAAAAAATGCCATTACTTACTGAATGATATATTTAAAAAAAAAGGTTATTGAAAAAAAAGATGCATACTTAGTATAAAGACTGATTGATTTAAGTACGAAGGTTTGGTTTGTTTTTTTGGTTTTTTTTTTTTGTTTAATGCATATCAACCTTTGGGGGGGGGGATGTAAAGTCAATGGATATTAGTAGAGTAACCAGTGATAAATCACGTCAGGGTGCTCCTGGGAGTCATGGTCATGAAGGTTTGCGCCACACTTCCCAGAACACCAAAATGAGAACTTCACAAGTAAATGCAGTTTAACAACCTACCCAGGAGACTAAGACCCTTTGACACCATCTAGTACATAACCAATTCCATTGTAAATACGAAAGAAGAAGACCGGAGAATAGGCCCTAGCACCTATAGGATTGCCCCAACCCTATTGACCTTATGGCAAGCCCCAGTCCCTTTTTTATCATATGGGTGTTAGAAGGCGGTGGCTGTGGGTCTACATGTCCTGGGAATGACGTTAAACTCTATCTGATGGTGAGGTTCCAGTTTTGGAGGTTTGGGGAATGTGGAGCACCCCATTCATCACCATTACTCCCTGGTCCACTCTGACCCAGAGTGGTAGTACCTGTTAGGGTCCCATCTATGGGTTAAATAGAAAAATATATTTATAAAAAAATTGTATTATCCATTAAAAATTGATTGATTTCAAAACTTTATCGGCATTAAATGACCCACTGAGGTTGATATGCCATAAGACAAAACAAACCAAACAAAACCGGAGAATAGAGGGCCGAGATGTAGTGAACAAACAATAATATATACAAGGAAAACCGTCTA
>CM042152.1:39966166-39978666 GCA_023376005.1 Doryteuthis pealeii | reverse complement strand
TTTGAAGATTGTGTTGGCAAATCAGTTTCTAATCTTTCGACACATATTTATTGAGGGAAATGGGATGAATATGTATGTCAGAGAAATTATTCATCGAAATTTGGTTTGGGAGGGTTTGTTTCATTTTACGGCATATCAATCTTAGTGGGTCATTTAATGCGAACAATGTTTTGAAATAAATTAATTCTTAATGGATACTCAATTTATTTTATAATCACATTTTTCTATTTAACCGATAGATGGGGTCCTAACAGGTACTACCACTCCGAGTCAGAGTGTACCTGGGAGCAATGGTGGTAAATCAGTCCACATTCCCCAGACCTGCAAAACTGGAACCTCACCATCCGTTTAACGCCATACCCGGAATATGAGGACCCCCAGCAACCGCCTTCTAGTACACATATGATAAAAAGGGTTAGAGTTTGCCGAAATAGGGTTTGGACAATCATATAGGTGCTAGGGGTTGATCTGGCCAGCCGTTTGATCTGAAGGGTGTCTCCGACCGCCTGTCTAACTTAAGTAAGGGTCAAAATAGAGTGGACTACTCATCCACCAAAATTCCATCCTTAAGCATCATGGGTCACCACCCACAGCCTACAGTTGGCCCCATTGGGGTTTTTACACCTTCTACAGAGATGCAGTCGGTGTATTCTAAAGCACTAGCTGATAGGGCTGTATTCGTTGAAACCGTGTGTGACCGGTAGGATTAGACACAAGATATGTTTTTTCCAGTGAGCATATTCTGTAGTTTAATGCCGAAGACATTAAATTTTTATTTTTTTTTCCATTCTTGATGCGTCCGCAATTTTCTATTTTTAAACTCAATTTTAAAAACACATTTTTAGACTCACCTTTTTCATTTAGCCCATAGATGGGACCATAATAGTTGTTAGCACTCGGGGTTAGTGTGGATCTGGGAGTAATGGTGATGAAGGGGTACTCCACATTCTCCAGAGCTCCAGAACTTGAACTTCACCATCGAATAGAGTTTAACGTTATACCTAGGACGCCACCTTCTCGCACATATATAATAAAAAAGGTGTCTGACGGATGCCTTACGGGCAATATGGTTGGGACATTGATAAATGTGCTAAGACTTGACGAGACCAGCCGATTGATCGGAGGAGGCCTCTCCGACCGCCCGTCTAGCCCAAGTAAGGTCCAAAGTGAAGTATTACATGTCATTATCTAAACAACAACTAGAATTCAATCGCTAAACCTCTTGGGTTGTCACGCACGGCCAATAGCTGTCCCCATGCGGGTGGGTAATACCTCTCTGCAGAGGTGCAGTCCGTGTATTCTAAAGCCCAAGTGCACATGGCTGCATATTTTGTAGTAATGGATCTGCGAAACTAACAGCAAGATGCCCAATGAATTTACCCAAAGCGTTCACCAAGGGGAGGGATGTGATAGAAGGTTGCAAGCATGGGACATTGAGCACATAATTCAGTAATGATAGAATTGCGAGACTAGCTTACAAAAATCTCAGAACCCTGGGCTACATTTTTAACCTTTTACCTCGCATAAAAGTCTTGAAAAAATGAGATAAACATGAACCAAATTAGATTATCAATCAGTTTGAGTACATTTATTGTACTAGAAAATATATGCAATCGTTGGGTGCAAGTATTTAATGTTTTAATCTTGTTACATATTATGTGGTGTCATGGGTTGTCGACAAGTCCTTGTAGTTAGTTTGAAAATGAAGGAGAGAAGAGAGTCGGTGATAGATTTCTAAAACTAGTCACGTGTTTCTCGTGACCCCTAGAGAACACGTCACGAAAAACGCGTGACTAGTTTTAGAAAATCAGTTTCAACCAGAGATGGACGCAGGGTAGACGTACCACTGCGAGGTTGATTCTCCTGCGGGGTGAATAGATCGAACTCACTATTCAGTAATAATGGATTTACAAGCCAACCTGGAACACCATTACACCACGATGGGATACCTTTGCATTTACCCAACCTGTTCGCCACGAGTAGGATGTGACACACAGTTTCAAGTGTGGGTCATCGAGCCAATAGTGAACTCACTATTCTATTGTAATGGATGTGCAAGACTAGATTACTAGCCTTTACACCACGATGGGAGACCACATTTATCTCGCCAATCCGTTTGTACCGAGTAGGACGTGACACAAGATTGCAAGCATGAGGCATCCAGCGATGATTAAGCTTGTGTACCCAAGGATCTGAGAGACTACCTTGGTAACGATTACACTACCATAGGGCGCCATTGGTTATAGAAAGGTATGAAATTAAAATATGAAAAGTAACTCGATCTGTTCGTGATTTCCAATTCTTCCAATCTCTTTTACAAACCATAAGGGGCCGTTCAAAGGGGAGCAAATACAATTAGTGCAAGATTTTCTTTCATATTCCACAGTATTTTTTTCTAGTTCTCCAGTCAGGTCCAAGTATTTTCCTTTTCTTTCATTTTCCCTTTTTGAACCGCCAGAACCGCAAAATCCACGAGATGATAAATTCTCTTCATTTTGTTAATTAACACAAGATGGGGTCTCGCAATCAGTTTTATTATTATTATTATTATTATTATTATTATTATTATTATTATTATTATATTGATTTAACTCTCAATCTTTTTTCTTTCTTTCCTTCTTTTCATTTTTTCATCATGTTTGATTAAACAGATAAGCATTACCACTTCCGTACGCTCACCCACTCTCTATCTTTTTCCTACTCTCTTTCTTTCTTATATTTTTGTGTAGCATGTCCATTTTCTTCCCTTTTTTCTTTAGGGTGAAAAAGGAAAGGTCCATATTCTAACTGAGGCGACGACACTGATAAATATAAGAATTCGGCGGATAAGTAATACCAGATAATCATTTACATTTTTGAATTTCATCTTGGACTATTTGGGCGGTCATTTTAACCAGAGGGTGGTGCAAGGTGATTAAGGTTAAGGAACACGATTATTGATATACAGATTAGTATTATTATTATAAAGATAAAAAATGGACAGAGACTATAAGTAAAGACGATGGGTTGGCGTAATGTCGATGTCAGCCAGACAGTGAGGGATTCGCTGTGTTGGCGAGTGCCGATTATCGAACCAAGAACTTTCCGATTCCTAGACGAATCCTGCGCCGACTGAGCTAAACTGCTCCTATGAAAATTGGCGAGGAAACACAAAAAAAAAACTCCAAAAACAAAAATGACTTCTCTAAACTGTGAATAACCTGAATTGAGATATGACGTCTTTCTTACTTTGTATAGAAATAATCTAATATTTTAAGACCTTGTTGGCGAGCGCCGGTATCGATCCAAAATCCCTGCGATTCCGAAGCGGGTGCTCTACCGACTGAGCTATACTGGCCATATGAAAATTATCAAGGAAACATTAAAAAACTTCTAAAAACCAAAATGACTTCTCTGAACTGTGAATAACCTGAATTGAGATTTGACCTCTTTCTTACTTTGTATAGAAATAATCTAATATTTTTAGACCGTCTGAAAATGGCAAACAAATTAACAAGAAAAGAAAAATAACCGGAAAGAAATAAAACGATATTAAAAATGACTTCTTGAAACTTTGAAGTACAAGACAATTTAATATGTGAATGAAAACTTTTATTAAATAAAAATATTACAAGAAAATTAATTACACAGACAAACATACTTTTTGGAGGTTTTGGTTTGAGTGTTGTATTTTGCTAATTGGCGGGTGCTTATATCCAAAAAGATATCCGTATTATACAATTAATATATATATATAATAATATATAATATATACTATATATATTATATATATAGTTATGCATAATATATAAAATGATATATATATATGGATATATTTATGATAATCACTAAATACTATTTGTATATTTATATTACCATGAAGCATGTTTTCAATAAAAAAGCAATATTATTATATACATATTTATAGGTGATAATAATAGATGAAATCATAATGTATATGATTATATCTATGATATATGTATATATATTTGTGTGTGGGGGTGTATGTGTGTGTGTGTGTGGTGAGTCGTAGGTGTGTGTGTGTGTGTGTTGTTGTGTGTGGTGTGGGGATATATATAATACTCAAGAGCAGAAAGTAAGCGCTTTTGTTGGTCCACTGAAGTCCATGAAGTTATGAGAATTTGCATGTTCGCTTTAGAGAACGACAGAAGATTGAAAAGAGGAACATGCTGCAAAGAAGCGAGCAAGTGATAAGACAAAAATGTATCTCGACATTAAAACTACCCAACAAAGAGTTGACATGCGGCCGCGTAAAATTCGAAGCGCAGCCACTCCACCGCAAGCCATCCTGACAAAGGGAGCGTGTAGTATTATCCGGTCCCGACGATGAACTGATTTTCTGTTGTCCCATTTCGTCCACGTGATTTATAAGGTTCGCAGCGGGGTTTTTAACAGATATGTGCGGAGCACGAATTGGCCTATATCGTTTGGCAGAAAGAATCAAACAAGTAGAACTGTCTTCGTCGAATATTTTTTTGGTAGACCTCATGTCGGACGCAGGGTGCGTGGGTGAACGGAGAATTAACTAAGACCACATATGGCCGCTTCGGAGAAGATCCTCGACAGGATGCCAATTTTGTTGTTGTTTTTTTTGTGTCCTTTGGGGTTAAGAAGAGAGATGAATTTACGTAAAAACAAACACGTTGAACCCACCGCGAAGGCCGTACGAATTACAAATGATGATTTTTTGATCAAAGATATATTTGAAGTGTGTTGGCACGCAAGATAAAGAGTTCGAGCCATGACATTGAATACGCCAGTATCTCAACATTTTAAAGGATATAGAGAAATGGGTTAGACACGTTCAAGCTGTAAAAGCAGGAGCATTTGGAGGCCAATGGCCACGCAGGGCGTATCTTACCATGAGCACCATACATAGACACCGATGTGCAAATGGGGTGATTCGCCTGTCATATATACAGGATATTAATACAGCGATATTGTAATACATGTGCCTAAGGAAACATTACGCGAGGTGACATATTTTTTGTACTTTTTTACACAATGTTTCTAGCTTCTGAAAAAAATGATAATTGTTTCCGGTTCATCTATCTGCTGGTAACTTTTCTTAGTTATGGTGTTAGAATAGTCACAAAGCTTCTTATAAGACATAGTGCTCTTACTTGGTAACTTTTAGAAGCTGTATCTTACGCAAGATATAAAGTGAATACTGAAGGGAAGCAATTATTTCTTTTTCAGAATCTTGGTGCTGTCAAAATGTACAAAAATTCTCGATACTTTTTTTACGACACATTATATATATATTGTATATATATAGTTTTATGTAGTAGTATATAATATGATAGTGTAAAGTACGAACATGGAACAGATATAACCCTTGTGTTTGATTAATACTTGGGCTATGCATCATATTTTTTGGCGTTGATGAGGAAAATAGAGGATATAATGGACAGATAGATATAACACCCTAAATTTGAAAATTGTGAATTAAGTGATAATTAACTGGAATTGAGGCGAATATTATCTGTTCAAGGATGTAAAACGTAAACGCAAACTCGAGAAAACTCGATTCTCCTGTATGTACATTTACGGCTACTATGTGGACTCCGATACAACTACAGCCACCAAGCAGTCTAATAGACTGGAGCCGCTTTTTGATGTGGATTCAACACGAGAAATCTGTGCGCAAACCACATACAGCTGGTGTAACTGTTACATGAGGCCGGTACGATCCCTGCCTAGTCAGCACTTACTGGCAAAGTAGTGCATGATTATCGAGAATACATATACACAAAAAATTTATAACGGCTTCTCAAGTCTATAGTAAATTTATCTGTGTAGTGATGTGTGAGGTATAGATTGTAGTGGGTCTCCGAGATGTATCTGGTCGTGAGATTATTATCTTTTCTTTATGCTCTCACGATTTTTGTTTAACTCGCTTTACATAATTTAATTACTCAGATATATTTACCCGCCTAATGTCATTAATTATAACTAGATTATAGAGATAATTTTTCGCTAATATAGATCTGAGATGCATGAGGGCCGAAATATCTACATTTTAAGGGTACCGCATATCTCAGCCCGTGTCGGGCTATATACCTCGAACACATAATAAATATATATATATAAATCCCTACGCACTTGATTCTTTTTAATCCATAAATTTTGCCACTCTTTCAATTTATAACATGTATATTTAGTATAGTCTTATTATTAATATATCTACCATTGATATAAGTTGTATACTAAGATCGAAAGGATGTGACGCAATCATACATTTCTTAGGAGTTTTCTAATCTCCTGACTGGTTGCTAAACCTAAAAGTGAATAAAAGTCCTCAGTCTGTAAATACCTTAATATACTATTTATCGTTATTGCTGGGGTGGCGAATGTTTGAAATCATGATCTTTTTACATAGGGTATTAAGCGTATGTGAAATACAAACAGCCGTGTCTAGAATTGTGAATCGGTGATTGCCTATAGGAAGACCATTTCTCATTCGATGTTTAGCATCATACAACCAGAACGCCCTCAATTTGTGGATTATATATATGGGAAATGTGTCAACCGTCTTATGATTAATAGCCAGTTAATTTATGAAATGAACTTTCGTAAGCTTTGCGGATTGTCCATAGACTGTCGAGAATGAACGGACTGTCAGATTTCGTATTTTGAACGTTATTAGAAATCTCGTAAAAGAATGGCTACCCTAAAATAGCAAGCAGACTGGAGAATATATCCATAGAGACAATGTTAAGCTGTAGATTTACAGTATGATCTTAGTATCTCTCAACAATGCCCCTCCAACAAACCAGTTCCACTGCTAAATAGCCCTCCAAATTGGCTTGGAAACAGCCATTCTGCTCTACATTTTATACTCTGTATTTCATAATTTACTAGGAAGAGGACCGGCTGTGGATAGTAGCACTCAAGTTAATGATAGTGTAATTATTAACGGACGTTTATAATATGTTTACTTAAGATCTATGTTGTCAGATAGTTCAATATGTAAAAGGTACATAATCTTGATTGGATTCTCTCTTCTCTCTCTCTGTTCGTCTTCTCTCCTCTCATCTCTCGCTCTCTCTCGTCCTCTTCTCTCTCTCTCCTGCTTCTCTTAGATATATATATATATGAGTTATATAATATAAGTATATTATATGGTAGCTTTATTAGGTTTTTTTAAAATTATTTATTTGTTAAATTGGAGCGTTATTTGAAGGCATCTAAAGGAATTTATAATATAGGTTGAATGAATCTTCGATAATTATAATGGTGTAGTTATTGTGGGGAGTTCCTACCACTGTTGGTTATTTTTAAATTATTTTTTCTCATAAACTTTTAAGGTTCGTTATGATGATGGTTTTCGGCAGGCCCTTTGTCAATGTTACTTAGACTTATGCAGTGTTAGTGTAAGGAAAACAAGAAGTAGGTGTTACTCTTTAGTCTACTGTTGTTTATTCGTGGTGGTTGGTTGACGCTTTGTACGCCGAGCGTCTGTTAGAGAAGTTAAGATATTTTTGTTAGTATATACCTTGTACAAAAACAAAATTAAATATCCGGAGGAAGTGTAACAAATAGATCTATATCTTCCAATAAGTAGAAGTAAAGTTGTATACGTAGCATATGACTGTATATGTTATATTGGTTCATCACCAAGGTTACTTATCACGGTTTTCGTTGTAGCATAAAGTAGTTAGATACCGAAAGGGGTATTCAAATATAATATGTTGTATAATATAGAGCATAAATGCTGGAGGTTATGCTGGAGTCCGTGTAGGTGAGGGCCTCGTTCGGCTTGAAACCAGGTACAGAGTTATTAGCTGTGTCGATACCGGGCGGTCCTGCGCCAACTCAGCGTATGAAATAGCTCACAGGGATCTGTGCGGTATATAGTAGCTGGGGTAGTGCGCATATTGAAAAGGGTCTAAATTGTTATCTCGCTTGCTGGCCCACCTGGCCTTGGATTATCCCATTCGGTCCTGTGCCAGATAATCCTAGTGCCTGCCGTCCGACGACCTTTACGATTATAAGTGTGCTTCCCACGGAAAAAATAGGTTTTCCTATCATCGTAACCGACGGTTGGTCTTCGTAGTTCAAGCCCACACTTCTCCCTGTGCAGGATTAAAGTTAAAAAATTATTGTGAAGGCTAATTGTGTTATTTAGGTTTTTTTATGGTGTATGTGTACTTGTTGTGTAGTGTGTATGAAATTATCCTTGTGATTTTCATATATCTGTCTCTTTTTTAATTTACCTAATTTAGTATTATAAACGTGTGCTAGATCTTGAATACTAGGGCTGTCTTTACGCACACTTCGCAATAAACACGCGCGTAATGTTTTTTTAAACTCATTTTTAGATTCTATTTACGATTTCCATTTAGATATTGTGATAAACTCTAACAGGTACTACGCACTTACCTCGGATAAATCAGAGTGGACAAGTGCAACAATATAATAGACCTGCCAAAGGGTAGGGCGAGCGAGCAGAATTGTCCTAGGAAAAGGGGCTGAGACTCCACATTCCAACACCCAGACTGATCCACAAATGCACCACCTCTCATGCAACACACAACCTTTGTCCACCATTCCGCAGAAAAATCACGCACGAGCCATTCTCAGCCACACACCCACACGGTCTAATTATACCAAACGACCCCTAGGACCCACAACACACCAGGGACATGAAAAGAAGCACAGACCTCAGGGTGCCAGAGATTTTGAAGGGCATAATCGAGCAGATGAAGCAAGGCGACTATGGCCGGGCGACCTAATTCTAGGCTTTGCACTATGACGGAAAAGAGGATTTTTTCGGAAGTGTCGATTACTGTGGAATCTCACGAAAATATTGAGAGGAGGCAAATATAAAATACACCGCAGGCTTAGAGAAACCACAACCATCCAACAACCTATTAAGTTGCTCAGCTTCTTAGGGTTGACAATTTTCGTGTGTATAGGCCGATTGAGCTCCAGTGGTGGCATTTTGTATGGCTGAGCACGCTTCCAAACAAGCTCATGACGTCTATCAGCACCACGTAACCAGCATAAAAGTAGGGCATACAGACACCAAACACTGACGCCAGCTACGACCTATGTACTATGTTCAAGGTATATACCGCTAATAATCCTTAAAGCTCTGAACTGTTAACCAGTGAATGGTCCCTCATATTCTTTAAGAATATCATCATTTAAAAATTATTTCCGTTCTCCGTTCTGCAGTAGGTGCAAGATCGCTTGTTATACAAGTTGCATAGTAGATAGGTGCTTTGGGCTTTCTTATATATGGTTCTTCTCATATTTTAGTAGAGACCAGCGGCGACACCATATTCATGGAAGAACAATTAAAATATGTATTAATAAATTGTACCTGAGAATATTATTTATTCAATTGGATGTGCCAGTTTCTTTATATAATTTTCTTTGTGTCTCGTCTTGGACTGTTTATTACTATAGTAAGGGTTTATACTAGTTGGAACTCGCGGATGATTGCTGGTCGTGTTTAATAGTGAAGTAGTTTTTCGTTCGTGGAACTATTGTAATCTTTCGTTAAACAGCAGATATGCGAAATAATTTGATTATTCTAAGGGCATGGAAGAATTCTTTATGCCAGTTGAAGAGACAGGGAAACTGGGAAACGACGAAATAGACTCGAAATGGTCATTGTGAGACAGATGTCTTCGCAATTGCCGCAGGATAGAGGTCAAGGGTTAGTATAGAATTGAATCAACTGGGAGAAAAAGGTCCGTAAACCCGAGACTACGCAAAATTTACAATATAAACAGTGTAAAATGTACTGGTCTGGCAGGAAGTCAATAAGGATATATAAATTGAATAAGCATAGATAGAAGCATCAAGAAACTGCTCGCCTGGAGAACGGAAAAGAAGCGATTTGTACATGTAAGTAGCAGATCGATAAAAAAGAAAAAATATGGAAGAAACAAAGATGTATATAGACAAAAAAGTCATAGCTATATAATTGTTTTATTTAACGGGAATGCAAAAACGACAAAAGAAAATGTACTTTTTTATTATGTTGTGTTTGTTTAAAGTAGCTTTATTTATGTTTTTTTTTTTTTTTCTCGCGGCTTTAGTGTGTGTAGCGAGTTTTTTTTTTTGTATAAATGGTTATAGTTTCTATGCACTCATTCCTCGTGTGTACTTGGAATTTAATTTCTTGGAATTTGTGTCATGACCTTATAGTCAGAAGTCCTTACGAGTTAACGAATATTACACTTATTCTATAAGCTGTATACGCACCTCGGAGTGATAATTGTCCTATTTTTTCGAAACACGATATACCATTAATTTATTTAATTATTGACGGATAGACGTAATATCTTGATTATAAGTGTACCTACTTTTGTCTCAAGGAGTGTTTTATGCATTAACTGCACAATTATCATCGTATTGCAGATGCGAGATGTTTTTAGGGCATATTAAAGTAGTAAAGCATGTTGTCGTGTAATATGAGAGGTGGATATACGGAATCTGTTGTGGCATGGACGACGCGTTACGTTTCCGAGAGTTTATAGATCCAATGAATTGAAGGGTGTTTTAGCTTTTTTTCCCGAGCCATATACTATTTGGCGCAGAGGAAATGCATAGTTGAGTGTTTGTAGCCCATACTCGACTGGTGGCTATGTATAATAAATGTAACCGAAATATGATTGAATACAGATTCTTACAAAATGCGTAAACAGACTAATGTCACTGACGGAGTACCGCTAGGGCGAGTCAAAACAGATGCAATGTGTGGCATTATTGGTTAGGGACAAGGTCTTGAATTGGCCAATAATAGAAGGTGCATTAAGTAACGTTGTTACTCATCACCGCAATAAGTCGAAAGAAGAGCTGTATTAGCGGGTGCGTCAAAGCTCTGTTGAGAATGTCCACTTAGGCATCGCTCAGCGATTATGAAACTGCGGGAGTCCGCGCCTGACACGCTTCTCGCACATGAGGCTTTCCTGTACATCTCATTAGCCTTGAAACCTCGTGTTATCAACCATCCTTCGACATGAGAGCCATGTATTACCTGGGCGCTCTCCTCACGGTAGCATGATTTCTGTGAAATATGACTATTGGGCTTGCGCTATTGGTGAACCAGGAGCTTGGCTTGCGGTTATCGCAGTTCATTACAGATTTCCTGGTCGCGTCGAGGAAGATAGACTGGGATGTCTGTCCGCGGACACTTGGCAGATTATCCAATACTCTTGTCAATGGGGCCGGATGCCGATGATTGATTTGATGTGTAGTCTTATCTGGTCTGTCTGTATATATTGACGGCAAGCTAGGATGCATAGTTTTTTCGTTAATTGAGTCATGTCCTCCTTTATTATGTAAGGGCTCATTGGATTTTTCCTGATGTACGTAATCATATTTCGGACATGTACCCGGGGCCACCGCTCTTAAGAGAAAAGTGAAAAATCTGACCCCTTCTGGTAATATCTACGCTTGAGCTAAAAAAGATACCACTTACGGGATGCGCTCACCTGTTTCTGGTGAACTTATTGCCTTTTCAGGCCTATCTTTGTTTATGCAGCTAAAGTGGTGTCGCCGTGTAATATAAGTTACAGGGCGCCGGCTTCGATATGAGGAGTGAAATTTTCAGAAGGATGCGCAAGCAATCTCATTCGTATTATTTTATAGCTAATAAAGTAAGTTAGTGGAGGTGAAAATCAGGGAGAAAGTTAACATATTATTATTTAAGAAAATATTTAGAAAAGAAAAAAATGGTTGTATTGCATTTTTGATGTGTTTTTGAATTAATCCAAATACTGAAGCAAAGCAGAATTATTGAAATGCTGAAAAATGATGGGGCAAATAAATTAGTATACAAAACAGAGGATATAAGTTACAGAGAAGTGTTATGGTCGTTTCCATTCTCAAGAACATATTCTTGGTGTTGTAGTGTGGTTGCTATATGTGAGTCTGATGTGTTGTTTGTGTCTCTGATGGGTTCAAGTAAGATTTTAAGTTTTTTGTCAAATTTTCTCAGAGAGTGGGATCACAACTTTCCCAAGGCGAGGGGTCAGCGTGAGGGCTTTAGAGGGTGGAGTGTATATGAGTATATTTATTTTATTTATTATTAATTTTAATTATGTTGATTTACAGACGCACGGCAAGGAGGGAAGTGGGTTGATGTTCCAGATGAGCGATTGAGAAGGCCGATTTCAGATGCTGCTAAATCCCTTGTGTCCGCATTAATAGTGTTCGCAGAATCCGAAAAAAAAACAAATGGGCGGAATCTTTTAAAAAAAATTGAATGGAAGAACTAGATACCAGACTAAATATTTGGTTTGAACTCGGTCTAAGTGATTAGTTCCGCCCACTGCTAGAGGCATTAGGACTCGGATTAACGTGGAAAACCGTGACTACAAGTTTTTGTGTTGTGTTCACCTGTGCAAGTTACCGCAACTAGCGTCTTATATTTTTCTTCTCTCATTTATTAATACGGCTCACTTCTTAGTGTATGAAAACGGCCCTTAAATTAGGACCCCGGCGTAAGCCTGTGTTTGGGATTTTTTTAAAAACAATTC
>CM042152.1:39948666-39961166 GCA_023376005.1 Doryteuthis pealeii | reverse complement strand
AACTACAATTGGTATCAACGTCACTTTCATATTCTACAACCTTTTCAGTTATCAAGATCCAATTATTCTTCTATCTTTTCGTTTTTCTTATCTCCACTCTGTGGTCCGCCGGCAACCAATCTTGGAGAAGGAAAACTCTGAATTCCAACCTTTTAAACTTAACTCAAATCAATTGAATTTGTGTCACATCCAGCGCAGGGGTTGTTTGGTCACACACACACACACACACACACACACCAGTAACCGAAACTATATTACTATACAAGTCACAATTCCCTTTGTTATTACATCACATTCTCCACCTCAATGATTAGTAAATTGTTTTACATCATTGAGACAGCAATATCTACATGCTAATAATATGCAATTATATTTATATATTCAACGAAATAGCGGTTTACAGGCTAATTTGCATATTGATCTTAAAAAAATTGATTTTGATAAATATATGCTTAGTATTATTGATTTCATCTTAATAAATATATCTCGGTGATAAATCTTAACAGACATCTATTTAACTAAATAGTTAAATTAGGAAATTTACCACTGAAAGAGGGGAGTAAGGGAAAATGGTGGAACAGTTAGTTTCAAAGTTGCGCTGTTCCAAATATTTTTATCTGAATTCTTACAGTTTCATTAGCCTTTCTAATTTAACATGATATTTATTATATTAAAACTTAAATACTTAGGGTGCATATATTTGCTAGTATATATAATACCCCTAGCTCTACCAAACCCAGCGTCTTGTGGACACAACGACCACTTTCACTCCTTTTCTCCCCGATTTCACTCCATGACCCCGCAAACACCGATATCACCACATCTCCTCATAAAAATTCCTACTACTATCCAAAACATTTACAGCAGATCATCAGCACTTGACACCACCTCTAAATCCCGACCGCAAGACACTCGTCAGTAAGAGAACTAAATCCTTCAATACAAGAACTCACTCCGTGTCCTGAAGTAGGTGTGATAGACCAAAATGTTATAACGTCGATATCTAACTATGATAAACATCCATCTTGTACAACTTGCCGTGTTTTTCTACTTTTCGCCACATACAATACAGTGTTAGCCTGGAGGGAACAGTTCTTACAACTTGGATAATATTTGCGTGAATTAAAAGAAAAAAAGAAAGTCAATGGTTTCATAACTACAACAGCTGAAGAGTATTAGATTCAGTGCTTATTTGACTTGACCTTTAAATGTCAGAGCTCATTCTTAGTTCGATAACATTTTCATCTCTGAGTCTTTGGAAAACGTTTTATAAAATGGAAACTGAAGGGATACCTACACATAGTGCTCACAGACAATTTTATCAGAAGATCGGGCACGGACAAAAATTGTTGTATAGCCCCTTACTATTACGATCTTTCTCACCATTCTTAGGCTTCAAGTCAGAGCACTTCACAGTGAAAATCCCTTGTGTTAATCAGAAGCTGATCTTTAGTGTAGAAACTTTATTGTTTCTCGGTGTCCCTTAGTGTTGGGTAGAATTTTTTGGTTGTTCCTCGGAGTCCCATATTGTTGGGTATGAACCTTTGGTTGTTCCTTGGCGTCCCTCAGTGTTGGGTAGAATCCTTGGGTTGTTCCTCGGTGTCCCTTAGTGTTGGGTATGATCATTTTGTTGAGTAGAACATAGGTTGCGCATACGTTTGTCAGTGGCGCAAACGTGCATATAAACGGCTTTCAAGATTGAATAGTTAACTAACCACGTATTCGAACTGTTGATTGGCTCGCTTTAATCCACGTGCCTATGCAGAGTCCATAAATTTAAGTGGTGGACTTCAGCACACCTTATATGCAGAAATAATCCAACACTTACTTCTTTTCACCATCTTATATTGTTCTTAACTGCTACTCTGCTCGATCGGGTCGTCTGTCTGGGTATCTGTGCAGGTGTCTCCGTGTTTCTGCTCTGTTCCCTTGGGACTTCTTGGGGCTTTTTGGTCTCGTTGTTCATTGTTGTTTTAGTAAAGAAAAAAGGATATGTATTTTTTCAGACGTCTTTAATTAGCCCCAAAATAACCATCACACCCAGAAGAAATAGTCGTTTTGGTGACACATCTAGCTCCTTCAAAACATAAGCTAGAACTATCTAAATTTCAAGTTCAACTCCCTTTTCCAGGAAGCGAACAGACCAATGAGAGGACAATCCATGAGGTCAGTGCATGTTCAAAGCCCTATAATTCAGACTTATCATTATTTTAAAGTACTACTCCTCGCTGCTATTTGTAGATTTCTCCAAGACATTTGATTCCATAGAGAGAAAACGGCGCAAATATTACAAGCATATGACCTCCTCAAAGAAACAGTTTTTGTATAATGATGCTCTACAAAGACACTAAAGCAATGAGGACAATAGTCCGACAAACCCGAATAATATTATAAAAATGTTTAAAAATGAGTTTAAAAAAATGATTACCCATCCAGAATGAATAAAACAAGATATCTTCGGCATAAAATAAACCAACAAGGGTTGACATGCCGTAAAATCAAACCAACCAACCAACCAAATAAATAAATAAAAGTAACTCATTGTTAATTTATTCTTAAAAAAAGAAGTTGAGACATATTTTTTGAAAAAATGCCCCAAATAATTTATTGTACCACTCAGTTAGAATTTTAGTTAAAACCGTAATTTTGTGTGGATTGTTAAGTTTTTCATCCTCCGTCCGTTAAAAAAAAAGGAAAAGAAAGAAAACAGAACCTGCTGCTTTTGTCTTTAATATTTTGGCTCTAAATAACTACTGCTTCACTTTTCATTTGCCCTTATTTGGACTAGCAAGGATGAAAGTATTTAGGTTTTGATTTAATAAAATATCATATCAAATTAGAAACTATTTAGAAAATGATAAACTGAGGGGGTATAATCGAAAAATAGAACAGCTTTAAATCTAACTCTTCCATCATTTTCCCTCACTCCCGTCTTTCATTTTTCCTAATTTATCTATTTAGTTAGATTATGAAGTATTTAATAAAATTACAGTTCTTTCATCTTGTTTATAGATTTCTTTTAAGATTTATCCCCGAGATTTTTGCTCAGATTCCTTAAGAGAAAACCAAACAATTAGAAATCAATAATACTAAGCATATATTTATTAAAATCAAATTCTTGATATCAATATGCAAATTAGCCGTCTGTCTCGGTCACACTGTAAACCGCTATTTTGTTGTATATATAAATACAATTGCATGTTATTAGCATGTAGACCCAACAGTATTTATAAAGTATAACAATTTTATCAATAATTTAGTTTTAAATAAAAATAAATTCATGGTGAATGTGATGTCAATAACTAAGGGAATTGTGACTTGAGTAGTGATTTAGTTTCGGTTACAGACAGACAAACACACAATCTCAATTATAATAAGATTATCATCTTCTATTGGATTTACTTCACAAACCTTGAATAGTTGTATAGAGTTTATTCTTTTCTCTCTTTGTTGTTGTTATTAAGTAGAACAACAGATGGTTAACCCTATTTTCTGGTAATGAATTTGTAAAGGGGTGATTACAAAAATTATCTAATCCCATAAGGACCAGGAAATTATACTTTATAATGTGTACAATTTAATGTGTACATTAATGGTTGGCTAAGCTGGTGGTGACACTGATTTATTTGACATAGTTGCTGGAGTCCTACTAAGAGATACGTTAGCATCACATATATTTATGATATGCCTAGAATACGTACTTCAAACATTATTAGATACCATAAAAGAAAAAAGGCCTCACGCTATAAATTTAAGAAGCAGATGATATCCCGAAAAGACTATTACAGATTCGGACTACGCAGATGATCTGGCACTTCTTGAAAATTCTCCTACACGAGCCGAATTCTTGCTACATAGCATGGAGAAGGTAGCATGGAACATCGGCCTCTATGTGAATTATAAAAAACAGTCATGTGTTTTAAAAATAAAAGTGCATCTCAACACTTAGACCGTAAGCCTCTAAACTCCGTCTGACAATTCACGTGCCTAGGTAGTAATATCTCATCCACAGAAAGCGATGTTAATGCACGTATAGAGAAGACATGGTCTGCCATATACAGATTATCATTCATCTGAAATCCGATTTCTCTGACAAGTTAAAGCGACGATTCTTCCAAACCGAAGTTGTATCAGCACTATCTGTTCCCAGTTGTACTCCATGTCCAGATAGTACGTTGTTAATTGTTAATATCAGTTAAAAAGGCTGTTTATTATACTAAGTCAAAATGAAACGTTTTAGAAAGAATAAAATAAACGTTTCATTTTCTTAAAGAGAGGATTATTATATTAGGGTCAAAATAAAAACGTTTAAAAAAAGATTCAAGCTTCATTTTGGTAATGTAGTTCTCAAACGTAAGGTGGTAAAAAATATTAAATATCCCGGAGCAATTCTAGTGTTTTATAACATTCTTTCTGCCGACAGAGAGTAGCTTTCCAGACCGATATCGAGACAGATTTCATTGATGCCCCAACCCATTCGATAGAGGTATGATATGACACAAGTTCACAAGTATAGGGTAACCAGCGAGGATCAACCTCACTATTCAGAATAAATTATGTGGTTATGACACAAGGCCGTTTAATATGGGACCACCCACGAACCAAAACTCATGGGATGGCAGGCACAAAAATCCGTAGATCCCATTGGCATTCCCCCTCAAAGGGGAACCTTAGACACTGAACAATAATTCCATCCCAGTTCCTTTAAATCAAGTGGGCAGGTGTTGCCTGGGGGTGGGGTTCACTGAGATCACGCCGTTAATTACAATACCAGTCCAGAAGCCGAAGCCACTTGACACAGGCTCAAAGACAGGTTGGATCTATCAGGTAGATACGGGATCTGATTTTAAGAGTAGCGCTCCACCTCAGATGCAAGACTAATCTTTCTGGCATAACGCTTGTGAAAAGAGGATATAATCCCTCACTGTTCGGCAGATACAAATAATAGACCATTCCGCCAACTTGATTTACTGATAGACGATTAGGAGTCAAATGGCTGGTCATGCAAGCCCTAGCACCTATATGATTGCCCCAACCTTATTGTCCCTATGGCAAGCCCTAACCCTTTTTATCATATGGGTGCAAGAAGGCGGTGACTGAGGGTCTTCTTGTCCTGGGAATGAACGTTAAACTAGCTGATGGTGAGGTTCCAGTTCTGGAGGTTTGGGGAATTTAAAGTACCCCATCATCACTATTGCTCCCCGGTTCATTCTGACCCGGAGTGGTTTTACCTATTAGGTCCCATCTATTGGTTAAATAGAAAAACATGAGTTTATAAAAAAAATGTGTATCCATTGAGAATGAATTTATTTCAAAATATTATCGGCATTAAATGACCCACTGAGGTTGATTGACCGTAAAACAAACCAAACCAAACCAAACCAACCAAACGACCAGGAGGATGACACGCGAAATTGAACCCTCTTTGCAAAAGCAGTAAATATGTCACTGGCTTAGATCACACCTAGAAGCGTTGCGCCGTCTATTCATAACATGCAGACCAATAAGAAAGAAGTCGTTGCTTAAACTAATCAGTATTCAACTGCGAAAACATTTAGGAACTGTAGCGATTGGAAGATTCTTGGAGTTTTGGCACGCTGTCAACTTTTTCAGAGGTGTTGTCATTTATTTGCAACATATTGATATGACATTGGAGATTGTCCAGCCAAGTGATTTTGTTTTGGAATGCCTGCAGCCTCGCTATCAAACATGGCAGACTCTCGGATATACATTGAGAGGCAAATACTAACCACTGAAAGCTTCTGGAATGCATGGGGAATATCAATTCAGAAAAAGAAAAATCCAAAACATGCATATCTATTCAGCAGGAGGAAGGTCTCACAATTATCGCTGACAGTTATTTAGACAAAAGCTTCGCCCTATTCATCGAGGATCGAACTCCCTGTTACGCGGCAGAAATGAATAAATGGAAGGTTTAAAATTGGCACAAAGTGAACGGCACTGCGAAGCCAGTTTCTTGACAGAAATAGCATGGGATATCTTTTGATATCTTTCTTTAGATATCGAATAAGGAAATAAGAAGAAGAGGGAAAAAAGATTTATAAAAATTATTCTAAAAACGAATTTCTTATTGCAGCCTGTTCGAATATTGCCCAAGAAAAGTAAACAGACCTGATGTAGAGCGCGCCAGGCATTTGACAACATATCTTTAGTGAGAGATATATAAAAGGCGACCTAAAGTGATATAACGTGGCAGGCGCCAAATTTTAAATATCTTCGGCTGAGACTTTAGGATACACTGGCTGAACCTCTGCAGCGGGGTAAAATTCTATAATGAGGCCACCTGTTGTGATGCTTAATGACGGAACCCTGCTGGTTGAGCAGTATATAGCTTGCAACACTTCAGTTTGGTCCTTATACGAGCTAGTAGGAAGCGCGTGGTGTAATGGTTAAAGTCATGGGAAATAGACTCATCGCCCCGAGTTCAAATCCTGGACGTGGTAAATGCATTTCACTTAGCGCTAATACCCTTGGGAAAGGTATGAATCTTACTCTCCCTCCAGCTAAGGATAAATAGTAGGGCAGACTGGGCTCTTTAACCTTGTTAGGCAACCGGTCTAGGAGAAGGAAAACTCTGAATTCAAACATGTTGAACTCCGCTTAAGAAATTGACCTTGTGTAACATCCTGCTCGTGCGGAGGGTTGTTAAATATATATACGAGCTAGAACGTGGGGTCAGATAGTCCCCTCTCTGATCAATAGGCTGGTCACGTCAGGCCCTATCACCTATATGATTGTCCCGACACTGTTGTCTTTATGGCAATCCACCAATCCTCTTTATTCTATATGTGAAGTCTGGGGCTACGGTTCTTTTCATCCTCTATTGACGTTAAACAGCATCTAGTGGTGAGGTTCCAATTCCGGATCTCTGGGGAGTGCGGGGTACATCTTCATGGTCATTATTTACAAGATCTCAAACAAGAATGAAGGAAACAAAACGTCTTCGGCATAAAATAACCGAAGGGTTAACATCGTAAAAGAGAGATTTATAATATTTATATCATAGTCTTGTTACAATAAAGCGCTCAATATATGTGATAGAGCTAATATATATATATATATATATATATATATATATATATATATAGGGTGTTCGGAATAAATTTGACATAGGGAAAAAGAAAAAGTGCTTGGTAACTACAGAATCTAATGGGTTGTAAAGAAATTTAACAGGCACGGAAATTACACTACTGTTGTAAGATTCAAAGTCATAATTGAACATACAACTCCGACACATTTCTGAGACAAAACATTTTATATAATACAGCCCATGAATAAACAAGATACATAAACAATAGAAGATAGAATAGAATAGTGTACATAAACATACATACATAAAAGTTACAGACATGAGACTAAGGATAGTCCATGCTGTATAAATCACTTACAGTGACGAGGGGGTGGCGAAGCCCCACCGAGAAAACGTTAGACAGGAGTCTAACCCATGAGCTTGTTCCGGAGATGTAGCTAAAAGAGGAAGAGAAGATTAAAATAGGCGCTTAAATACCAGAGGTCCCCTAGTGATAACAAACGGAAATACCGCGGGAAGATAACTCCTCCTGTCAACAAGTTTCACTCAAAATAACCGCCATTAGCGTCGATCACAGCCTCAATCCTGCTCCGGAACCTGGAGCAAGCTGATGTTACAGTTTCCCTGGGAAGTTTCTCAAAAACTTCCTTAATTCTGTCGATTAACTAGGCTTTTGTACTACTGCCACGGCGATTGATGTCTTTCTCAACAACGCCCCATATATACTAAGCCATGCTCTGGGGAGTTCGGAGGTCAAACATTGGAACTGGGGTAGTCGTAAAAATTCGCCGACAACCATTTTTTACTTTTCCTAGACGTATGGCAAGGGGTCGAATCCTGCTGCCATACATATGGCATACCATTGGCTACCCTTGTTATCCAGGGCTTGATGACAGTGTTTAGCAACTTCACCAAGGCATCTAAATTCAACCTTAAACCCTCTCTAAAAAAATGCGAGGAATTCTGCTGTACGGACAAAATCAAATCGTATGTTATGTTGCTTTCTTCTAGCCACAGCCTCGTAGTCTCCATTGTAATTCTTCAGTTCATGCCTGCTTGTTTTTCATGTTCAGGGAGCATTGGGCAGCAACCATAATATCCTTATTTTGATGGCCGGTGCAGATCATCATGATACAAGTTATTTCTCTTCCATGATTCAGGTGGGTTCCTCTCATCAATTCTATCTCTAATCACATATATGCATGAAGAAGGGTCAAAGCTTTTAAATGATGCTTAATGTGCGTCAAAAACTCCAACCTTCGGAGAAAAATACTCAAATACAAATACGTCAAATTTATCCGAACAGCCTATATATATATATATATATATATATATATATATATATATATATATAATATATATATATATATATATATATATATATATATAATATATATATATATATACCAACCATTACACCTCCAAAGAAGAATACTGTAGATCCGTGGAAACTTGCTGTCCCTTAGACTCTAGTGAAAAAAAAGTTTTGAATTTAGAATGTTGCGCCTCCTAAAGTGATTGCTTCCGTAAGGTTAAAGAGCCTAGTCTGACCTGATATATATTTTTTTTAATTTATAGAAGAATACTAGGATTCATACATTTCGCAATGATATTAGCGCTATGTGAAATGTAAACAGCCTTGTCCAGGTTTTGAAATCGAATCACCAAATCTTACGAATTCCCTATGCCGATAACCATTACACCATTTCCTTCCAAAGACGAGTACTCTAGATACGAGCAAGGTTGATGTCACCTAGACTCTAGTAAAAAAAAAAAATAAAAAAAACTGTTAGAGCACCTTAACTTTTTGCCCACCAGATATTTTTGGTTGCTTCCATATTTTTATGGAAGGTTCTTGCAACCCAAATAAAATTTATTGCAACCATCTGGTTACTGTACTGTAAATCAACAGCACCTTAACTTTTTGCACAACAAATGTTTTTGGTTGCTTCCATATTTTTATGGAAGGTTCTTCCAACCCAAATTAAAATTTCTTGCATCTTAAAAAAAAAAAATTTCTTCCGATTTCAACCCGAACGCTGGAGCATCGATAAAACAAATGCATTTTCTACCATTCTAACTCAACCGGCAAGGAAGAACAAACCTATAGAAGAATGAAATTCTTTCAAACCACTCACGAGTTTAGGGTTACATTTTCTTCATTGATATTTTAAATGTAGCTATTGACCCAACCGGACAATCACAGATAGGATGTGACACAAGGTAGCAAATATGGGGAACGCAGCGAGGATCGAGCAAGCTATTCTGTAGTAAAGGAACTATGAGAGTAGCATGATAACGATTACGCTAGATGTGATTTCTTCCTTATTTACCCAATACCGTTATCACGCGTAGGATGTGACACAATTCTGTAATTACGTGGCATCCAGCAAGGATTGAACTCACTATTCAGTAGTAATTGATATATGAGTCTACCTTGCTAACAATTACACAACGATGGGACCTCATTTTCTTTACTCAGCCCGTTCGTCACCGGTAGGATATGGCACAAGATCGCAAGCAAAGGGCATCTAGCGAGTATCGAACGCAGTATTTAGTAGTAATGTGAGACTAACTTGCAAACCCTTACACCACAATGGGACGCAAATCTTTCAAATCTGTTCATAGTAATTACTATTAATTTTTATTTGTGTAATGAAATACTTTTAAGTTGTTTACTGTAGGGTAGTCGTGCGGTATATTTCATAGAGGATGCGCCTTGCTTTTTACGAAGACAATGATTTCCCCTGATAATACTTCTCTTTACAAAGACAGAGACTAAACATCAGGAGAGACAGACACATCGTCGAATTCTAAATGAGGAGTTGAAATATTTATGCTTCGGTTTCCGAGAAAGAAACAGTCCCGCTGGAATAGAGCTTTGTTGACGAGAACGAGGGGGTAAAATTAATTTCACTTTTATTATATTTTTTAAATTACTTTTTTTCTTTTCTTTTTCGTTTTAGCTATATCATTTTTTACAGCGCAAAAGTCGTTTTAAATGTTAAGTAAGTTTTCCTGGATGTCTAGTGTGTCATATCAAGGGATATATTTATAAATGAACAAAAGTGAGAAATGTTTGTCGTATTTTTACGCAAGGTTAAACTGTTTGAGTTCAGTATGTATACATATTGGACACAATGGAAGAACATTATATATACTAGCAAATATATGCACCCTCCGGGTGCAAGTATTTAAGTTTTAATGTAATAAAATATTGTATTAAATTAGAAAGGCTAATGAAACTAAATAAGAATACAGATAAAAAGATTTGAAACAGAGGGAGTATAATAAAAGATTTGAAACAGAGAGAGTATAATAAAAAATGGAACAACTGAAACTTACTCTTCCATCACTCTCGTCTTTCATTGTTATTTTTTCTAATTTAAGTATTTAGTTAAAAGAGGAAGTAAAGAATAAAATGACAGTATTTTTTTTCTTGTTAATGGATTTCATTTAAGATTCATTGAAGAGATTTTTGCTTATATTCATTAAAATAAAACAAAACAGTTAGAAATCAATAATACTAAGCACATATTTATTAAATTCGATTTTTTAATATTAATATGCAAATTAGCCTTCCCGTTTACACCGTAAACCGCTATTTTGTTGTATATATAAATATAATTGCATGTTGTCAGTATGTAGACATAGTTAACAGAATTAATAATGTAAGACAATTTTATTAATAATTGAGGTTTAGATAAAAAATAAAATCATGGAGAATGTGATGTCAATAACTAAGAGATTGTGACTTGAGTAGGAATATAGTTTCGGTTACAGACAGAAAAACACACAATCTCCATTATAATAAGATATATATATATATATATATATATATATATATATATATATCCACAGACACGTGTTTCGACTTATCAAGTCTCTTCAGTGTGGCTAGACATTTTGTAAGCTACCTACAGCCGTAATTGAAATCCAATCAGTTGGGTGTCAGTCCGGAACCTTAACCATTAGGTTGTCTTCACTTACAGAATGGGAAGGGTATTTGAACTGTTTTAATACACACATCGCTTTGTGTGTAAAGGCCGTCACGCAGTGCTCTATTCCTTATACACGTCGCGTTGACGCTAGAGTTGGCGGCTGTCAGCGAAATCCCCACCAGAGTGCTCAACCCTAGGGGATGGGGAGAATATAGAGGGTCATTCACAGATACGTGTTTCGACTTATCAAGTCTCTTCAGTGTGGCTAGACATTTTGTAAGCTACCTACAGCCGGAATTGTAATCCCATCGGTTGGGTGTCAGCCCGGCACGATAACCATTATACATATATATAAAAGAACAATTATGAATCCAACTAGTCTCCCTTCAACTATGGGTAAATAGTAGAACGGACTGGATTCTTTAACCTTGATTATGCAAACAGTCTATGAGAATATGAGGAATACTCTGAATTCAAACCTGTCAAACTCCGTTTAACTAATTAATCTTGATCCGCATCCTACTCGTAAGATCGGCAAGGAAAGACGGCAGTGATGGAAGAGACTGTTTCAAATCTTTTCATCTGCATTCTTATTTAATTTCATTAGCTTTTCAAATTTAATATAATATCTTATTACATTAAAATTCAATTACTTGCACCCAGAGGGTGCATGCATTTGCTAGTAGTTTAAATTATAATATAACTCTTATTATTGTGCATAGAAATGTGTTACGTGATTTTGGAATTTAAAAATAGGCGTGTGGTGGAGAGGGGAGGTCAATTTCGATCCAGAATTCTGGCTAAAAGTATTGAAAGAGCATTGCACAGAACAATGTAACAGCAGTTCCATTTTAGTGCATTCTGTCTTAAAATATTATGTTCTTTCTTTGGTTCGTTGTACTATTTCAGGTCATTCACCTTCCAGGTAATATTTTATTTTTTAATTTTTCATTCTTTTTTTTCTTCATTCATTCATTCATTAATTTAGTATTTTTTGTATTAGTTAGACTATTGTCCTCATCTTCATTCTTATCTGTACAAAGTTTCGACCGATTTGCGCTCCGGCCTTCAGGTATTTATTGTCGGACTCGGGAACCTCCTCGGACTCGGGAACCTTCTTGTCTTAATCGGGAACCTTTTTTTCGTAATCGGGAGCCATCACGGAACTTTGAACTTTGAACCTAACCCTTTAAACAATCCACGGGGGTATCCTGTTCTCATTCCGCTAACCATAGCTGGGGTAGAGGCGTTAAGCTGTGTTAATTATTATTCTATATTACTGCTGCCCCTGACCAATATTGAACCTGCAGTCTAAAGATAACTGTCACTTAGAACTGTCTTTATTTGTTCTTTCTTAATATGTATAATGGACAGAGCTAGACACCATGTATCTTGAAACTTCTGCTGCTGTCAGAACAATCAGATGTGCCCTAAATAAATAAAAAAAAGTTACACCCAACTTCAAAGCTGACCGCTACCGATTATAGCCGACCGCTAACCGTTGTTAG
>CM042152.1:39931166-39943666 GCA_023376005.1 Doryteuthis pealeii | reverse complement strand
AAAAAAAAAAAGAATAATAAACATACTATTTACAAGAGAATTTCTCATTTATTTGAGGCCAGGTTGCTAATAAATTACAAAAGGCTTTATATTAGACATGTGTTTAGAGAATGAATATGCCAATAGCTAATAGTACTTTGTGTTATCATGAATGTAGAATTTCTCATTACTCAGAAGTAAGACCATATTTTGTGATGAATATAATTTGTAATTGATACTCAACAGATGCTAATGAGGGTCTGGAATAAACTTTTAAATTATGTTTTCTACCAAGTCAATAATTCGTTTTTTTTTGTTTTTTTTTACTTCATCAGGAGTTTTAGTTCTCGTGAGAAATATTAATCTACATAATTTGATTGCCACGAAAAGAGTCCTATATCTTCTAACCAGGCAGATAAGAAAGAAAAAAAGATACAAGAAAAACGTTCTTCTGATTTTGTTGTCTAGAAGCACCTGTTTGATCACGTGACTCAAAGCTGAGTACGTATTTACTTACTATGACCTATTTTTCTGGTAAATTCTTTTATTTTGCTTTGAATTCAAAAAAGGATATTTTTCAATTTTACTTATTGCTCTCGTTTTTGATTCTTAAAAGAACAAAACCGGCGGCCATGTTTGCACATAGAGAACAAACGTCATCAGTTGTTAAAAAAAAGCAAAAAAGATAAACAATAAAAATATAAATAAAAGTAAACAAAAGGCAAACAAAAAGAAACCAAAAAGCAACAATTAAAACAAACAAAAAAAAAACAACAACAAAAAAACATTACCGTATCTAGGCGAATGAAAATGAAACATATAAAAAACAACAAAAAACATAGTACTAACGACTTAAGGCCCACTTACAGACATATTCATGAACACATTAGCACATATATATATTTACCAACCCCTCGCACGAGCAGGATGCGTCACAAGGTCATTTTTAAAGCAAAGTTTAACAGGTTTGAATTCAGAGTTTTCCTTCTCTCAGACTGATTACCTGGCCATGGTTAAAGAGCCCTGTCTGCCCTGCTATTTACCCATCGCTGGATGGATAATTAGATTTATACCTTTCCCATGGGTATTAGTGCGTGAAAATTAGTATGTGAAATGCAAACAGTTTCGTCCAGGAATTGAACTCTGGTTAACAAGTCCATTTCCTACGACTATAACCATTAGACCACGCGCCTCCATGGCGCATATATATTCTATACGTACGTGCATACCTGCAAACATTGGGTGTCCATCGTGGTGTAATGGTTAGCAACCTAGTCTCGCAGATCCATTACTGATAAATAGCGAGTTCGATTCTCGTGTGATGCTCCACACTTGCGAACCTTTGTTTCATCCTACCCATGGCGAATGGGTAAACAGAGTCATATCGTTGTTCCAATGGTTAACAAGCTCGCATATCCATTACTACTAAATAGCTAGTTCGATCCACTCAGGATGCCCCATGCTTGTAACGTTGTGTAACATCATACCCGTTGTGAATGGCAGGAGTAAATACCAAGGTACCTGTAAACGTAGATACTATAGAAAGAAAAAAGCTAGATTCGAACTACACAAGGCTGCTGTTTTGAACGAATCCGGAAAGCAGCACCCCACAATTCAACAGCTGTGCGACCACTTATCTCCCATCTCAGAAACCATCTAATTAAAACAAACAAGACATGCTATACACTACTTGAAAAGTAGGGATGAACCCAAAAAGTGACGTTCTGCTTTGCTCTCCTACACATGGACATATCAGTATTAGCCGACCAGTAAAAACTATAATTCATCAGCTCAATGCAAACAGATAATGTCTCTTTAGTTATTAAGTATGAAGTAAAATGATCATTCTGATTTTCCAGTGTATTGTTTTTGGCAGCGAGTGCATTCCAGTTAACAAATTACATTCTTTCTTCAATTTGATTCATAGTAAATTCAGCAATTTCCTTTTCTTTAGTGCTAAAGATAATGAATGGGTTGGTTGACTTGAGATGTTTGCAGCTTAGTAATATATATATATATATATATATATATATATATATAATATATATATATATTCGCATCTGATGAGTCGGGAGAATTAGACATTTTTGTCTAAGCTCCCTGAAATAGTCTATAATGCAAAATCTCTAAGTCTTTTGTTATTTCTTTAATTATATATATATATATATATATATATATAATAATATATATATATATATATATATATATATATATAAGTGTATTTTTGCAGCATTTCCTCTTTTAAACATGTTGGTTGAACTCGAGTGACGATTCCTGTCGTATGAGTTTCTGTTCAATCCTTTCAAGGTGTTGGTTATCTTTTTGGTGTCAGGGTGGAACTGGTGTAGCAATCCACCAAAAGTGTCTCTACGAGCGCTTTCGGCATGTCGATCTGCCATCTTCAGCTTGAAAACTGATGAAAACTGATGGTATGTTTCGCGGTGTCTCGTTTTTAAAGAAAACGAGCAGTAGCATAGGAATTGGTATATATATATATATATATTATATATATATATATATAATATATATATATATATATGTGAGTGTGTGTGTGTATGTGTGTGTATGTGTTAAGCTATCATACTGTGGCATATCCACAGATCCTGCTAGTAATAACTTTCACAATGGTAGATGATATTATCCTATATTGATATTTTAGTGATCGGTCTCTTGCCAGATACATTTAAACGGCCTATCATTTCAAACAGTTTTCTGTCATTCTATATTATAAATTTCATACCAATGCCAAACCAGTTCCATTGTCAAAGACACTGAACCTTGCATAATCGGGCAATAGATATGAAGCTATTTCTGTCATCTGTCATAATTAGAAACTCTGAATGGTTATATAAGAGTATTATATAAGAGTATGAGTCAACAAGTGATGTCCTTTTGTTTAGGACAGGTATAATTACCATCACAGAAACATGTAACATACATAAAAATGAAGCTGGTCCTTTGTGGATCCCATCCCTAATTCTCAACATAGTCATCGTTTATCTCAATAGCAATGTTCCATCTTCGAATGAGAGCATGTCATTTATTTTTGATACATTTAACTCGACAAATATCGCCCTCTACGTAGAACATCGTACAGCAGCTGTTTCAACTTTATTAATTCTCATCAGCGTATTGTGTAATATGTATTCTTTCAAGAGAAAGAATACACATCTAAAGAAACACATTTAAACAATCAATCTTATTTACAAGTCAAAATCCATAAATTGAATAAGTTAAAAGGATTCAAAATGTGTATTCATTATTTTGGAATATCATATATATTATATATTATATATATATATATATATATATATATATATATATATATATATATATATATGGTTGTTTGAATTTTAAACGATGATGTATTCCTGCCCTGTAAAATTCTGTTGACAGTTCTTTGAGCCACTTCTTCTCTACAGATTTCACTTCCTCATTACTGGAATAATGTTTGTGTTAGAATGTTATAGGCCATCCTGTAGGCTTTAAGCAAGAGCGCTTGTCCAGTGGAATTGGATCCTTGGGAATCCTATGATAAAAAACCATTTGGTTCTTCTTTATTTTTAGAATCATTTAAGTGTAAAATTCTCAGGATTTTAAATATCAGAAAAAATAAATCTATTACAAACAATATTATTTCAAATTCATTTATTCAAATACAAGAATATCTTTAAATAGTTTTTACATTATAATACTTGCCACAAGATAATATTGTTACATATTAATTGGATCCCTATTACTTTTTAAGGTAGTATAGAAATCCTTATGGCGATCAGTACAGCTGATGGCCTTGAGAGTGAGTGACAATGCTTGACCTCACTCTCACCTTGCTTTCTGGGGATAGAATCGTGAGAACGGAACCCCGATAGAAATCCCCCTTCCGGTTTAAGGTGGGCAACTCAGTAAGTCAGTTGCAGAGACAGTTGCAGTTAGTCAGTTGAGAGTTAGGACTGAAGCTAGCAAGATGTGACTCTCAGCGCGCAGTTGTCTGGCCTGGGGATCCGGAATAAAATAACATCAAAGGTAAATCGAAGTCTTGTTGTTATTACTAAAAGCTAACAATGACACAAGGCTTCTGATAAGAAATGGTCCCCAGCAGAACCAGACACGGAATCCCCATACAAGAAGACCAGACGAGACCTGTAGAAGATATACCAGACCATTAGATGATAGAAGTACCACGCCGGCCAGAAGAGAAGTACGTAACAATATTTTTTGTCTTTTCTTATGGAACATTAGGTACCACCAATTTTCCCAGTGAAGTTTACTCTTCACCCCCTATATTTAACACAATGAAACTTGCATAAAGTTTAATATTATCTTCTTAGTATTGTAAGTCCCTCCTCAATGATTCCAAGTACAGCTGTGGCAAGTATCAATGTTTAAGTAGTGTATCAGCCACGCATTTTGGTTGTTGATTGGTCGGAGGAGTAAACCACGTGACCTCGGCTAGTCTATAAATTCAGGTGGGGAATTGGAGCTCACTTTATATACAAATAAATCCAACAGTTTGCCGCCTCAAACCCTCTTTCATGGGGCCGAAGAGAGGATAGTCTGAAGGTGCTAAATCTGGTGAATATGGAGGATGCGGTAAGGTTGTTCAACCGAATTAAGTAATTTTCTCCATTGTCCTGATGCTTGTGTGTTGTCAAACATTCTTATGAAGAACCAGGATATTGTCGATTGGTAAGTTCGGTCTGGTTTCTGTTGGGGATTTCTTATCAGAAGCCCTGTGTCATTGTTAGTTTTTAGGTAATAAACACAAGACTTCGATTTACTTTGATCTTATTTTATTGTTAATCCCCAAACCAGACGTCTGCGCAGATCCTTACATCCTACGAGCTCGGCTTCTAACTTCTAACTGACTGAGAGTTACTTACTGGGCTGCACTAATCGCCATTATGTTTCTACACTAACTTATATAAGTATTAGGGATCCAATAATTATGTAACACTTATTTAAAAAAAGCAAACTTTACCTGAAATGAAGAATATGGCATTACTTTTTGAATAACCCTCGTATGTATGCTAGCATATTCTACTTAATTAATTACCAGGTCATTTACTCATTGCACTACTGCTTATCATGGGATTTAAGATGGTGTTATGCGTCATGTTGACAAGCTAATGCAGCAGCGACTGTCCACTGAAATCTTTTCAAATAATAATAACTGAAGGAATAAAAAGAAAGAGTGAGAATAAAAACATGGGAGGAGGGGGGAACGCGAATAGAGATTAGAAGAAAAAAAAATGTTTTTATTGGAAGATATTATGACAAAAGAAAATAAGTAGAAGGACTCTGAAAACGTAACGACGTGAAATAGAGAACGTGATACACTCTAAATTAGCCACGAAAAAGATCGGCTATATATATATAATATATATATATATATATATATATATATATATATATATATATATATATATATATATGGTATGTCAAAAAGTATGGAGATTTTGTGTAGATTATGACACACATTGTAATCTGAAAAAATTACCACTCCATTCATTGTTCATTTCTATCTTGCTAAATGCTGCTTCAAACTCGGCACTTTTAATACATACCTTGTATTCTGAAAATAATTAACGTTCCATTCATTGTTAATTTCTATCTTGATAAATACAGCTTCAATCCCGATACTTTTATCACATATCTTGATTATAAAGGTAAAATAATCCACTTGACTGGTAAGTAAGGGATGATTCTATTTGGGATCATCAAAATCTCACTGTACGTGCACACTGTATTCTCATATAGATGCACATTTATAGATTCATACAGGGATTTCTATAAAAGCATAAGAGAACATTATGTATAATAATTAATAAATTAATTATATACAGAGCTATATTTATCCATCAGAAAAAGAAAAACTGAACAAAATTTGACTATAATAAATTTACTTTGACCAGAGATTCAATATGAGTCCAGTCTCATCAGATAGTGTGTAAAAAAAAGACTGACGCTAACTGACAGTCTTTTTGTACTCACTATCCTTCTTTGAAAGTTATATATATATATATATATATATATATAATATATATATATATATATATAGCCAGACCTGTGGATATACTACAGTATGATAATTTAATTAGTACAACGTTTAATATGTTTACTTTAGATCTGTTGCCAATAGTTCAATGATTAAAAGTATAATAATCTCGATTTGACTCTCTCATTCTTTTTTTCCTTCTTTTCATTTTTCATTATATTTGATTGAAACAGATTAGCATTATTGCTAATGTGTTTAGCCCCTCTCTCAATGTTTTCCCTAATCTCTTTTATTCTTTCTTAATATTTTATTCTGTTTACCATGTCCTTTGTCTTCCCTTTCTTCTATTATATAAAAACGTGTGGTCCATTACTTGGCTCAAGAAACAAGAATGCGGAGAACCACCAAAACCAGATAATATGGATTTGAATTTTTGCATTTTATCTAGGATCATTTTTGACCAGAAGGGGTTGCAAGATGATAAGGTTCGGACGTTTAAAAGAATACGAGTACATAATATATAATATATATATATATATATATATATATATATATATATATATATATATATGAAAAGGTGGAATGAAAACATCACACAATGCTGTTAAAGAGAAAACAATTTATAATATAATCATTGCTGATACTGATCAATATTTCCATTTTACAAAAATCATCAACAGAGATCATTCACTCTGGTGATGATTTTTGTAAAATCGAAATATTGATCAGTATCAGCTATGATTATATTATTAATTGTTTTCTCTTTAACAGCATTGTGTGATGTTTTCATTCCACCTTTCATACTCATATTGTCGGATTCATTTCCTTTCTTTTAACTTATATATATATATATATATATATATATATATATAATATATATATATATATATGGTTTGTAAAAAAAAAGATTATTCTTTCTAGCATTGTTTCGGTGCTCAAGGTACCCCTTCTTCAGGAGAACTAAGACATTATAGGTAGCAACATTTTATGCATACTTTTCTGGTTTGGAATTATTCTTATTACTCTTTCTGTCTCTTAATTAGTTTTTATGAATTTTTGTTTTTAAGTCTAAGTTTTTTCTTTTGTTTTCTGTGAATTTACATGTCTCCTTCATTCAAACGAAAGTAATTTGTAATTCTATCTGTCATATTAATTTATATATAATTTATTTCGACCAGAAACTCTAAATGAGTCCAGCCACTTCAGATAGATTTTACCAAAAAAATCGTTTTCTTTGTTTTATGTCTTTTAAGTTAAAATCACTAGAAAGTTTTGCACTGAATTAATATATATATATATATATATATATATATATATATATATATATATATAATATATAGAGAGAGAGAGAGAGAGAGAGAGAGAGAGAGAGAGAGAGAGCAAAAGTTTCTTTAGAATTTAACTTAAAGAAATTATTTATTACCGTGTATAAAGTTTCAAATATATCTACCCTCTCTTTTATTCTCTTTATCAGCCTATATATAATGACAGCGTACATGTGGTTAAATTACAAATGCCCATTGATAAGCTCAGAGTTGAATGAAGACACAGTAAAGAAGAGTAAAGCAATTCGTACGAATACCTTGTTAACAATGGTGAACATTTAACACGAAAAGTCGACTCAAAGTAAGACAAGAAGAAATCGGCTAGCATACGAAATCAGCACCAAAGGCGAAAGTCTTTTTATCTGTGCGTATTTATTTCTAACTGAATCTTTTAAAGGAGATAGCGGTGTCTGTGGCGGTGCTGTGCTCTTCAGGTCGCCCAGACACTGTTATTTTAACTTTGTTACACATTCTCTGCAGGTCTGTTCATGGTAAGCATTATTTGCATACAGGTTCGGAGGTGGCGGGAAGTGTTGTTGAAGACCATCAGAGAGATGGAGACATGACGAGATTAAAGTTTAAAGAAAATGCAAGGGAGCAACGAAAACTAAAGGCCAGAATAAAGTACAAGGGGAATAAAACATTAAAAACAAACGGTTCAGAATCCGAAAATGAAGTAAAATTAAGTTGGATTAAGTACCAACCGACAAGAAGGCTAAATAATAATAATAATAATAATAATAATAATAAATAATAATAATAATAATAATAATAATAATAATAATAATAATAATAATAATAATAAGAAGAAGAAGAAGAAGAAAAATAAAGACCCAACAAAATAGTAAATGTAGACTTTGCGGTAATAGAGATGAGACTGTGAACCATATATTCTGCGAATGTAGCAAACTAGCACAACGAGAATACAAAACTAGACACGACTGGGTTGGGAAGGTGATCCACTGGGAATTATGCAAAAAGTTAAATCTGTTCTTGAGAACGAAACGCATAAAATTCTCTGGGACTTTGAAATAAAAACGGATCACCTTATCCCAGCAAGAAGACCAGACCTAGTGTTGATAAACAACAAAGAAAGAACTTGTCAACTGGTGGATTTTGCAGTGCCAGCAGATCACAGGGTGAAGCTAAAGGAAAATAAAAAAAATGGACAAATATCTGGACCTTGCCAGAGAACTGAAAAGGTTATAGAATATGAAAGTCAAAGCCATACCAATTGTACTTTGTGCACTTGGAACAGTCCCAAAAGGAAAAGGGTTTGGAAAGTTTGGAAATCGGAGGAAGGATTGAAACCATTCAGAACACTGCACTGCTGCACTCTGCCATAATACTCAGAAGAGTCTTGGAGACCTGAGGAGACTTGCTGTCACTTAGACTCAAGTGAAAGACCATCAGCTAATGCTGATGTGAAAACTCAAAAGGAGAAAATGATAATGCAAATTGTAGTTGGTGCACTTGGAACGGTCCAAAAAACTTGGAAAACAGACTGGAAGCTCTGGAAATCAGGGAAAGAATTGAGATCATCCGGACAACTGCATTGTTGCTATCGGTCAGAATGCTCAGAAGAGTCCTGGAAACCTGAGAAGATTTGTTGTCACTCAGACTCCAGTGAAAGACCATCAGCTGATGCTGGTGTGAAAAACAAAGTCAAAGTGATACCAGTTGTAGTTGGTGCACTTGGAACAGTCCCAAAAAGCATTGAATAAGACTAGAGGATCTGGAATTCAGAGGAAAAATTGAGACCATCCAGAATACTGCATTGCTGCAATCTGACAGAATACTCAGAAGAGTCCTGGAGATCTGAGAAGACGTATTGTCACTCAGACTCCAGTGAAAGACCATCAGCTGATGCTGGTGTGAAAAACAAATAATAATAATAATAATAATAATAATAATAATAATAATAAAGCAGTAAAGAAACCGTGAAAGAAAATGTACTCAAGCAAACAAGGGAGGCAACCCGGCAATGCGGTGATTTTTTTTCTAAAAAAAGAAATCAATGAGCGTCAGTTTTGGAATGTTTATGGGATTAGACCGACTTGTGAAATTGATAATTAGCGAAGAGCCGAGAGAGAGAGAGAGAGAGACAGACATACAGACAGACAGTTGAGAGATAAGCATATTAGAAGACGTAGAAAAGTAAAAATTGATAAAAGAACCAAGACAGACAAACAGACAGACAGAGTGACAGAGAGACAGACAGAGAGAAATATATATGGAAAGAGTGAAGAGAGATAGACATAGAGAAAGAGAGATGGGGAGGAGAGAGAGAGATAAGCAGATTAAAAGAATAAAAAAGGAAGAATTGAGAAAGAGCAGAGAGAGAGCGAGAGAGAGAGAGAGAGAGAGAGAGAGAGAGAGAGACTCACACAAAAAGAGAGAGCGGGAGAAAAAAAAAAGAGAGGTAGAGAGAGAATCTGATTAGAAGAAGTAGAAAAGGAAGAATTGAGAGAAGAGCCAAGACAGAGACACAGACAGAGAAAAGAATGACTGAGTGAGTGAGTGTATGTGTGTGTGCGTGAGTGTGTGTGTGCGTGTGCGTGTGTGTATGTGTGTGTGTGTGTGTATCTGTATGTGAGAGAGACAGAGAGATAGGGTGAGAAAGAGTAAGAGAGAGAGAAACAGATTAAAAGAATTAGAAAAGGAAGAATTGAAACAATTTAAATATATTTTAAGAGAGAAAATTTTAAGAAAGAAAACAAGAAAAAAGGTAAAAAAGAACACAAGAGCTGAACATATATATATATATATATATATATATATATATATATATATGGAGTTCGGGATAAATTTGACAGTTTCATAAGGAAAAAGAAAAAGTGCTTGGTAACTAAAAATGTAATGGATTGTAAGGAAAATTGAACAAGCACGGAAATTACACTACTGTCAACAAGTTGCACTTAAATTAACCGCAATTAGCGTCGATCACAGCCTCAATCCTGCCCCGGAACCTGGAGCAAGCTTATGTTACAGTTTCCCTGGGAACGGGCTCAAAAACTACCTTAATTCTGTCGATTAACTGGGCTTTTGCAGAACTGGCACAGCGATTCGTGTCTTTCTCAAAAGCGCCACATACATAATAATCCATGGAGTTAAGATCTGGGGAGTTCAGAGGCCAAACATTGCGACTGGTTTAGTCGTAAAAATTTGCCGACAAACATTTTTGACTTTTCCCAGGGGTTTGGCAGGGGTCTTAACCCTGCTGACATACATATGGCCTACCATTGGCTACCCTTGTTATCCAGGGCTAGACTACAGTGTTTAGCAACTCCATGTAGGCATCTGAGGGTCCTCCAACACTTTTTTCTAAGGAAGTTCGACCAATTCTGCTGTACGAACGCAATCAGATCGTCTGTTATGTTTTTTGTAGCCTCAGCCTCGTAGTGCCTGATAGGTTTACAACGTTCAAGGAACATTGGGCAGCAACCATAATCTCCGACGCAGATCATCATGATACAAGTTATTCTCCTCCATGATTCAGGTGGGTTCTAGTCATCCATTCTATCTGTCATCACGTATATAAATGAAAAACGGCCTAAGGTTTTAAATGATGCGTAGTGTGCTTCAATGCCATCAACCTACGAAGAAAAATAACCAAATCTTATTATAATGGAGATTGTGTGTTTTTCTGTCTGTAACCGAAACTATATTCCTACTCAAGTCACAATTCTCTTAGTTATTGACATCACCTTCTCCATGATTTTATTTTTATCTAAACCTCAATTATTAATAAAATTGTCTTACATTATTAATACTGTTAACTATGTCTACATACTAACAACATGCAATTATATTTATATATACAACAAAATACCGGTTTACAGTGTAAACGGGAAGGCTAATTTTCATATTAATATTAAAAAATCGAATTTAATAAATATGTGTTTAGTATTATTGATTTCTAACTGTTTGGTTTTATCTTAATGAATATAAGCAAAAATCTCTTCAATGAATCTTAAATGAAATCCATTAACAAGATAAAATAACTGTCATTTTATTCTTTACTTCCTCTTATAACTAAATACTTAAATTAGAAAAAATAACAATGAAAGACGAGAGTGATGGAAGAGTAAGTTTCAGTTGTTCCATTTTTTATTATACTCCCTCTGTTTCAAATCTTTTATTATACTCCCTCTGTTTCAAATCTTTTTATTTACATTCTTATTTAGTTTCATTAGCCTTTCTAATTTAATAAAATATTTTATTACATTAAAACTTAAATACTTGCAGCCGGAGGGTGCATATATTTGCTAGTATATATATATATATATGTCAAATTTATCCCAAACACCCTGTATATATGTAGGTAAAACAAAGAGTTCCAAAAAAGATGAATTTATTATGATGTTTATGTCGGAGTTTAAGCGTTTTGGTTTATGATGTCCTTCTTCAGGACAATATAATAAAAAGAAGAGATAGATAATTTTTGTTCTTCAAAAGGTGATAGATGTTTATAAAGAATTTAAGTTAGAAATATTTATGGAGAAAAAGGATTACAACCGTTCATATATCAAATTTCAAATTGAAAGTTCATGGCCTGATTGATAGACGCAAAAACAAAAGTCAGAGTAGATTGACAAACGAAAAGAAACTGGTTTTAATTGAGAGTTTTACTTCTCACTCTGTCCCATAATAGTTGTTACATTTAGTGTATGACATTTATATGTAAATGTATTAACAATTATAGGACAGAAGTAATAAAACATACTGGCTCTGTCCCATAATAGATGTCCCATTTAGTATACGATATTTATACGTAAATGTAACAACTATTATGAGACAGTAGTAATAAAACATACTAGCTCTGTCCCATAAGAGTTATTCCATTTAGTGTACAACATTTTTATGTAACTGTATCATCTTTTTTGGACAGTAGTAATAAGACATACGGGTTCTGTCCCATAATATATGTTCCATATAGTGTATGGCATTTATATGCAAATATAACTACTATTTTGGGACAGAAGTAGTTAAACATACTAGCTCTGTCCCATAATAGATGTTCCATTTAGTGTATGTCATTTACATGCAAATGTAACAACTATTATGGGATAGTAGCAATAAAACATACTGTCTCTGTCGCATAAGAGTTATTCCACTTAGTGTACAACATTTATATGTAAATTTATCAAAATTATAGGACAGTAGTAATAAACATACGGGATCTGTCCATAATAGATATT
>CM042152.1:39918666-39926166 GCA_023376005.1 Doryteuthis pealeii | reverse complement strand
GGGACATAGAACAGTGTGCTTTTAAGGAATTACGACACCCATAAAAAAGACAAGGAGATAAAAGTAGTCTGACTTCTCTGTAATTTGGGGTTTTGTATGAATATATATTTACTTATTTGGCCACTGATTGTGATAGATATATATGCACAGATTTAGATAGAAGAATAGATAGATAGGTATATATTTAGACAGATAAAAGGAGAGCTAGATAAACAGATTAAGGACTAAAAAGATAGACACACACACACACACACACACATATATATATATATATATATATATATGTATATATATATACATTATGAGATAGATATATAGAAATATATATAATGAGTTGTACCAATGATATCCTCCTGTTTTCAAAAATGACCGCCGTAAATGGATAAGAACATTTTTTTCTAGAAAGTACATTCCCGTTTTATTTTGAATAAAAATTCATCATTGTTCGGAATGCTTTCCTGATGGCCTGACGAATTTTTGATAAAAACCGAAACGTTTTAACCTCAACTTCCCCATCAATGATTAAAAAATTTTCCTGAATACTTTTTGTTTTTTCCCTGACACATAAATCACCATATTCAGTATGACATGACTAAATGTAAGTTATATCTATGGTCAAAACTAATTAATGTGTTATAAACACTTCAGTTTTCTATTGCTACAAAGAAATAGCCACTGGAATGCATGTTTATTTATAATTTGTTCCTTTTCAATCAGTAGATCATGCACCTGGGAATTACAAAGTTCCTGGTTCAATACCGGCCCTCGCCAACTCAGTATATGAGTAGCACAGGGATCTTATGGAGACATTGTTAATAAATAAGATGCTAATTAAGATTAAATAATGATTATTGATAACCATTGAGAATATAACATAAATGATTAAGTGAATTCCGACGGTGGTGGTGACGTAGTTTCGGTTACAGACAGGCAGACACACAATCCATTATGATTGTCTTTAGGGGATTATTTGTTTTGGTTGTTTTTGTTTTGTTTTTGTGATGCCATGTTTATTTATCTGGGAGCGTTCATTGTATTTTTGTAGTTGCAGGTTTATTCAGTTAGGAGTATTTATTATAGGTAGAGGTGCTATGCTTAGTGCGATAGTTAAGCAAGGATATTTGATATATTATGACAAGTCTTATTTATTATTCTAAAATAGGTAATCCTTTCTAATTGTCTGGCATGTCTTTTATTGAATTGATGTATGAATCCAGCAAAGGTTCTAACATGAGTACCTTCTACTCTGCCAAGTGCCATCATCAGGTGTGAACTGGTGAGATGTTTCCTTTGTTTCATTTTAAACAAACAGTAGCAGTAGGAATAAGTAGAAAGAGGTTTAGAAGTTTAGAAGAATGTATAGGGAATGGTGGAAATTATAGGCATTTGACAATATGTTGATTGGTTTCAAAGTTGATATTCTTTAAGTGTTTTTTTTGTTTAAATGAATTCGAATATTTGACGTTTTTGTTTGTTATTTGTCTTTGTGCAGTATATGTGTGTTTTCAGTTAGAAATATCCGGTAATTAGAGAATTGTGATGGAGAACGAGTACTGCAGTATGCATTAAGAAAAAGAGCAAGACATTGTCTTGCCTGCCGGAGTCGAACCCGCGTCCTCCCGAATGCAAGAAAGTGATACTTAGTCGTTGCATGGACGCGAGGTTCGACTCGGGTGCCCGGATGTTGGGGGCCTACCCGCATCCGCTCGAATGCAACAAAGTGAGACTTGGGCGTTGCACGGGCGCGGGTTCGGTTCAGGTGTCCGGACGGATGTTGGGAGGCTACTTCCATAGGTAGCTGGAATCTAAGGAGAACGACAGAATCAGAGTGGTGCGCGCACCGACAGAGATTGAACTCGTCATATCGTAGTAAGACTTCAGTTGAAACTAGTGAAAAAAGACAAAAGAAAAGTGACGAACTTAACCAGTTTGCGTCGGACTGGATTGTGGACCCCCCTCAACACATAATTTTTTATAAAAAAAAAAAATGATTTTTTATACATCAATTCCACCTCGATATATATGTATAGAAAAAAGATGGCCAGACAATTAGAAAGTATTCAAAAAATATTGTCAGAAAATACACGTCCATCGAGTTCATCAAAACATGCATAAAAGACAAAATACTGGCAAAATATACTTATTTTGAAATAGGTCAGTAGATAATATACCGTATATATATATATATATATATATATATATATATATATATATATATATATATATATATATATATAATGTGTGTGTGTGTGTGTGTGTGTGTATCGAGTCGTGGACTATGTTCAAGCGAACTTACCTGCAAGTCGTTAAAGAAGTTAATGTTCTTTCTAGGCTCCTTCACACAAAGACTTCAACATCATAGTTGCATAAGAGTATGCACATAGGTGCACTTGTTATACCCTCGTGTAATTGCTATCGTCCGAGGAAATCGTCAGATAACCCGAGTTCAAATCCGGGACGGGCCTCTTGGAATTTCACATAAAGCTAATTACATATGGTTCTGAAATTTTCAAATCAATTAACGATTTTATATTTGGAACAGCATCATTATGGCTTAACATGAATAGAATGAAAATATATCCGTCCAGATTGCCTGTCTCTAAAAAAAATATATAATAAAAACTGTTACAGGTACAAGCACTATCGTATCTGATCTTATCTGTTAAAATGATAAAGCATTAGCTACATGGAGCTACTATTACCATTTGCCTAAAGTTAAATGCAACATACAAGTGGCAGCTTAAAATGTGGGAGATATATCTGCGGCATCTTTGTAAATTTCTTTCAAAACGGAAATTCTGTGGATTGGGCATTCATTCGCTAATTCTATGTAATAGTTTTCTAACCGTCTTATTAAGCATGCAGTATGCTCGGTCTATATGTAACATAATAGGATGGAAAAAGCCTGGATTCAAAGAGATTACGTGTAGTTAACATGGAAAGTTTTTGATAAAGAAGCAATAGGCCCCTTGTCGAATTCTGAATAGTTAAAACAAGGCAATGAAGAGAGCGAGTGTGTGTGTGTGTGTGTGTGTGTGTATATATATATATATATATATATATACATATGTGTGTGTGTGTGTGAGAGAGAGAGAGAGAGAGAGAGGGGTCAGCTTGGTACTAAGCAGTGACATGGGGCAGACGCACATTGCGTGTCTGTTCTCCAGGGAATTTTAACAAAAAACAAGAACGTCGTGTTGTTAAAAAATTACCTTTTTGTGGTAGGGTAATAAGAAACGGTGATTACGTATTCTTCTTCCGCTTTAATTTAAGACAACTGAACCCAATTTCATGTGTTGATGCCAGTGGGGTTATTCAGATTTTTATTACGATCGTTGACGAATGGAAATCATCAGAAAATAAAGAAAGCAAATAAAAGAAATATAAAGATGACAGCAAACGGTGGATCCTGTCATAATCACGGACAACCTCATACCTAAAAGCAATGCAATTTCAATTTGTGATTCGCTGTTTGAAGATCTAATTGAAATCCTCATCAAGATTTCATGCGTCGACTTAAATTTAGAGTTTTATTAGGGAAGTTGACGCCCGAAAGCCACTCCCAAGAGAAGGCACAAACATGAAGTACCTCAAAATTAACATAACCTCTCACTATCACCCTACCTCCTTTTTTCCAGTATACAGTATCACCATAAATGTACTCCGAAGATTTTTTTATGAAATTAAATTTTCTTCTAAAGATGTCGATATTACTGTTATAGGTGATATACCCTATAGACTAATGGAATGCGCCGACGGTTACTATAAGTAACAGGGACAATTATGGCTCGAGAGTAAGCCAATGCGAGTCAGCTCATAACTCTATTGTCGGACGTATTTCCTACTTCTCTGTACTGTAATTGTTTACTCTTTTGTTAATACATATTCCTACATTTTTACCCGTCGTTTTGTTCTTATTTGACCCCTTAAAACCCCACAACAATTACCTTATTCATCATCATCATCATCATCATCATCATTATCATCATCATCATCATGTCGCACTGAGTTTCATAGTCAGATCATCGGCGACTAAAACCGGTAACCCCCAGATTTTGTCTGGTAAGGACAGAGGCTAGACACCCTGCAGAACGAGAAAGAAGACCAAGGCAAAGAAAGCTCTTTCCTCAACGGACATCTAGCACATGATTTTTCAAAAAAATTCCAACCCCTTCCATTCGCGGCTGGGCTATATAAAATTGATAATGTCAGAGCTATGCCGTCGGCAGCTAAAGTTCCTGGTAGGGACACACAGGGCTTACCGGCGTGGCACACAGTTGTATCAAACCCAGTTTTAAAAAAAATCATAATGCAAATTCTTCCCACCATAACTATGTAAATCTTTATTTCTTAGAAATATATAACAATCATTCCAGGATTTTAAATGAATTTATAACTTGGGCAGTTTTGCGGCAAATCCAACTCAGCTGGACTAGAATAGAACATAATTAATAAAACGACGGTAATTAAGATTAAATACTGGCTATTTAATAATCGTGGAGAATAAAACTTAAATAATTAATGACGTCAGTGATGGTGTAGTTTCGTTTACAGACAGTTACAGTACAGAGAGTTACATAACCTCCATTATAATAAGAGATTGTGATAATTACGATAAAATATTTACTCATTCTATTTATTTTATTTTATTCATTTATTCATTCTTCTTTTTTTTTCTTTTGTTTCTGATATAGAAAAGCCATTCACTTTAAACATTATACCTACAATTCAGAATTGTTTCTACACATGCAGTTAAAACCTGAAATCTTTTGCACGAGTATTGGTCAAGGTGAATACAACTGCGTGCTGTCTTGAATAAACATTTAAAAAAAAACATTACCCTCTAAAAAGTAGCAATACAGCTATATGCCCACTATCACACAGACCATCTGAGTAAGACGAACAAGATATGCTGGTCACTGCAGGAAAAGCAAGGGTCAACTCGTAAGTGACGTTGTCCTATGGACATCTGTACATGGACACATCAGAAGACTCCATCAATCAGCACTCTGTGGATACTGAAAGCTGTGCAGAAGATCTGCTAGCGCCGAGTCATGCTAATCCTTAAAGTGAGCGTGACCTGATGATGATTGGCAATGAAACTTGACACAGTTAATAATTTTTTCGGGTATAGTAATGGCATGGATGGTTGGTTGGTTGGTTTTACAGCATGTCAACACATTGGGTCATTTTATGCCGAAGACGTCGTGTTTTATTCATTCTTGATGGATACTCAATTTTTCTAAACTCCTGTTTTTCTATTTAACCCATAGATGGGACCGTAACAGGTACTAACACTCCGGTTCAGAGTGGACCTAGGAACAATGGAGATGAAGGGGTGCTCTACGATCCCCATATCTCCAGAACTGGAACCTAACCATCAGATTGAGTTTAACGTCATACACAGGATATTAAGACCCTCAGACAGCCTACTAGAACATACATGATAAAAAGGGTTGGGTCTTGACATAAGGGCAATAGGGTTGGGACAGTCATATAGGTGCTAGGGCTAGACGTGACCAGCTGATTGATCGGACGGAGCTACTCCAACCGCCCGTCTAGCCTGAGTAAGGGCCAAAGGGAGTGTTGCATGTCGTTGACTGCTCAGCCCCAGGGTTCCACCCTAAGCATCACGGGTCACCACCCACGGCAAACATGTGGCCCGATGAAGTGCCATGGAAAAGAAAAGGCACTACTGATTAAACACATTATTTTAATTTATTTCTACACATGCTATTAAAGTTTGAGATCATGGTAAACAAGAATTGTTTTTCTTCCAGCTTTGGTAAAATAGACAACCAGTCTAGGAGAAGGAAAACTCTTTATTCGAACCCGTGAAACTCCGCTTAAGAAGTTGATATTGTGTTACCTCCTACTCGTTGGTTTTAAATATAATTTCCAAAAAATTATTTGATTACGAAATATCATTTTTTTGTGAAACTCCATAAATCACAAAGATATCACCTTTTTTTAAACACCCTGTATTTTCTTAATATTACCGTAGATTTTAATATTGAAAATTGAAAAAAAGATTTTCACTATTAGTTCTTAGGTTTATTTTACCAAAATTAATTTCAGACAATTCCAACGCCACACTTATTAGTTTTAATTAAAAAATTGACACGAAATGCGGGCGTTTAAAGTGAAAAGCAAATTAAATGAAAATCAAGTGAAATTCTCTAAAATTGATTATAAAACTGTTTTAATTATTAAAGAATAGCCCAGCATTTGTTTTAAATTTTAGTTTGCTAACTATTCGTTGAATAATTATCAGTAAAACTCGGGAGACCGAAGAGAAAATATAAGTTAAAAGGAAATCTTATTCGCGACATTCCTTATTAGAAGACGTACATATCAGTTATGTTCTCGTTGTTGTTACATAATTGATGTGCATAACGTCGGTTTTGGACAGTTAGTGAAGAATTCAAATCAGGAAAATATTAACTGAATTCAAGCGTGGTCGTTGGAACAGGTGTAAATTTGACAGACAGTTAGTAACCTCATGTTGACAAGGTTTAAATGCGTACTTAGCCAGGCTCGCAACATGCGTATTGGTTCCAAGTCTTAAGAAATACATATGTGGTTCAAAAGCTATATACCTTGAGTTAGTCCCTAAAATCTAAACGACAACCCATGGCATCTCGACCACAATCGTAAGACACCAGTTAAGAAAAGGCGGAAACAGAAAAAACAGTTAAGAAGAGAACCAGACCGATAGATAGAAAGACACCCCGACGAATAAATATTCAGAAGTGAGAAGAAATGTCAGACCATGTTATAAAGTTAGCTACTCCAGAAATACAGAAGTGAGTAAAGAAGTAAAATATTTAGTATTGGAGACACAGACAAGGGTGCCTCTCATATTATAGATACGTCGATATGATAAGGTGGCTATACCAAAAAGTATGGGTATACAACATTAGTAAAACATTCTATGTAACTCAAGGGCAAGGTTATATTATTACATAATTTCTGAGCATTTATAAATTATTAGCGTACCAGTAGTTAGAATTTTTCATTAAGGTCCGTTAACTTAAAATGACAGGGTCCATGGAAAGTTACACGATACTTGTGACGGGTAACTTTAGTTGGGCCCTTGAAAACGCGTAATTAGACGTGTGGGAGTAGGTTTTAATTTAGTTTGCAGATGCGACGCATATTTCAGAGCGGGTGAGCCAATGTGACGCCGCTCTGATTCCCTTTCTTCCCCAGCGGCGGAATCAAATCAGGGTTGAAAATAAAGCTTGACCAAGAAACAGCCAAGACTTGTTGCGTTAATTAAATGGTAAAACAAAAAATGTCCAGCCCTGCACAAAGAATAATCAACTCCCAGCAGAGAAGTAAGCCCAACCAGATAAAATGGCATCCAGATGAGTAGACGAAGTAAGCCGAATGGAAAGTAAGACTATCAGCTATTATCATCTTATATATGTAACTATCTCTTTCTTTTGATTATATACTCGAGTATATCATTTGGAAGGAGAGAGAGAGTCATAAAAC
>CM042152.1:39871166-39913666 GCA_023376005.1 Doryteuthis pealeii | reverse complement strand
CTTGCAATTCTAAAACTATTTTGATGATGAGGATGATGATGATGATGCAATTCTAAAACTGTTTTGATGATGATGATGATGATGATGATGATGATGATGAGGAGGAGGAGGAGGAGGAGGATCTTGCAATTCTAAAACTGTTTTTGATGATGATGATGATGATGATGATGATCTTCCAATTTTAAAACTGTTTGATGATGATGATGGTGATGATGATGATGTTGATGATGATGATGATGAGGGGGAGGATCTTGCAATTCTAAAACTGTTTTGATGATGATGCGGATGATGATCATGATGATCATGATGATGATCTTCCAATTCTAAAATTGTTTTGATGATTATGATGATGGTGATGACGATGATGATAAGCAGGATCTTGCAATTCTAAAACCGTTTTGATGATGATGAAGATGATGATGATGATGATGATGATGATGATGATGAAATAATAAAACTTTTTAATGATGGATTTGATGATGATGATGATGATGATGATGATGACTGACTGCTTTGTCTTTTATTTTGTCCTAGTTCTTAGGATGATGATGATGATGCTAATGGTAAAGCCATAGATAGTGGTTGATTGTTTTCATTCCTGGTTTATGCCATACCACATCAATTTCAATTAATGTTGTTAGCGAATATATCGTCATTTAATCATACTCACCTTTCACCTGACTGTGAACAAGAAATACGTTAATCAATATTCATCAGCTATTCTGTGATTGTAACCGCAAATGTCATAGTCATCATTAATTTGACAATCAGTATAATCTATTTCCAAAGGTTCGTAAGGATTAGTTTATAAACAACACCGATATTCCAACCTCCTCCTCCTTCTTGGGCACATCCACCTTCTGTTAGCGATCTAATCTTACAGATCAATTACTAACTTGTAAGTTCGATTCTGTTACGAGTTTTGTGGCTATTCTTTAGATGAGAGCCCATTACAGTGGATATCCCTTCTATTGCTTAGTGTTAGGTAGAATCCTTGTGTTCCTTAGTGATATGTAGAATCCTTAATTGCTGATCCGTCCGTGTCGAATACCAGCAAATGGGTTGCTTTCAAGATCGGTGATTAAATAGTTAACTAACCACGTATTCGAGCGTGGTGATTGGCTGATTAAATCCACGCGCCCACGCAGAGTCTATGAATTTAAGTGGTGCCATACAGCACACCTCATATACCTAAAATATTCCAACAATTCACCGTTTCCCAATACAAACGGCGTTGTATCCAATTTTAGCAATAATTACATTTAACTTTTTATAAAGCGTCTAGCGTTGTATAATGCTTATAAAACTAACAGGTACATAAGATTTAGTCGACATTCACAGGAAATTTCATCGGTGTTGTGTCATCTAAGGGTATACAAAGCGGGAAATAAAGTCACTACTGTTATTCATGGACTTTTCCAAAATTAAGAGCAGGCATTTATTAATCAAAAACGACATTCAAGCTAGTTGGAAAACTGTTTTAAAATCAGTTGCTTACTAGACTTAATAGCAGAGAATGACGACTGAATTCTCTGTACGATATTGTTCTGCCTAGGATTGCAAGAAATACAACTGGACTTTCTAGAAGCGCGTATTGTAATGGCTAGAGTTGTAAAAAAATAACTTGTCATCCCAAGTTCAAATCCTAGACGAGGCTGTCTACATTTCACATAGCGCTAATACACTTGGGAAAGGTATGCATCCACCCCACTCTTCCTACGGCTATGAGTAAATAACATGGCAGACTGGGCTCTTTAACCTTGCTAGGCAACCAGTCTAGGAGAAGGAAAACTCTGAATTCAAACTTCGCCTTGACCTATCGTCACATCCTGCTCGTGCAATTGCATTTTCCAATAGGAGACCTAAACGCCTAACATAGCGACATGAGTCGTAACAGTCTATCTATTTCTAAGGGTTCGTATGGATTACTGTTATGAGCATCACCAATATTCCAACCTTCTCCCTCTTTGGCACCACCACCTTCTGTTAAATAATTAACTTTAACTACGGGACTATGAATGTTTGATTTAAACTTGTATAGAAATTGTTTAAACTTTTCGCGTGAGAGTTCAAACATCATTGGCAATTTTCTTTGGGTAAAGTTGAGATTTTATTTATTAGATAGTAGTATAAGTATTAAAAGGGTTTAGCTTCAATAGCTTCTTATAATTGGTTAAGAGGCATCAAAAAGCCTCCGAACGCAGGTGAATATATGCAACAAATTTCAACTAAGAGATAACATAACAAATACAGACTTTCTGGTCTGAACAACATTTAACTACAATGCAAAAGAGTTACGACGAACGTTGTAAGGGAAAGATTCCTTGAAGAGTCAAGAGTTAAAAGAAGTTATGAAAGTCCTACCTAAAGGTTATCACTACTTCGCACAGGGCCACTTGGTGGTCACTTCTATACGGCCAGGGGAGTGTTTATAAGCCACGCGTTTTCACGGCTATGAAAATTCGGGGGTGCCGAAAACCTCTACTAGTGGCCATTGAAGGCACACGTATAAGCTTATAGTTGGGGGTTTAGTCCCACCCATGTCTAAACGGACAACTAGTGCATGTCTGGAGATCCCAGATGAGAAAGAAAGAATTTTCCTGAGTTGAGTATAAATAGCCAGGTTGTAACGCCCCCTAGTGGAAATCCCTGGCGGCAAAGAAAGATAACCCCTTTCCAATCTGAACCCTATCCCAACAAGGGAAAACAATCGTTACAGTAGCATCTCAACTTTACCCTTGAAAAATAATAATGATTGGTGAAGAAGAGGTCTGACTAGGATACTTAAAAGGCCTGTGTTATCTATTTGGATGTTACAACTTAACCGGATCTAAATACGCAGTGTACACAAAACATGTCAAACTAGGTAATCACGTTGGGCCGTATGGATTGCATATGTATGTTATGACGGCCGCATGAATGACATATATCAATCACGAGACCCACACATGACAACTATATACTTAAATCCTAATTCTACATTAACAGAACGAAGTGATGATTGCTATCATTAATTTCTTTATTATCAATTAAAATTAGCTCAAAAGCAAGATCTGGTGATAATATATATATATATATATATATATATATATATATATATATATATGAGAGGTAAATAAACAACGATTTGTTTTGATATGGCTTTTTTAGCCGACAATATTTGGGAGAATATGTGCTTAATTGATGTCGTACCTAATTTTGAAAATTAATTAATAGATAATTAATTAATTAGGCAGGCATACCTATTCAAATGTAAGGCTAAACAAATCGAGAAAAAAAACAATCTGTATGTACATTTCGGCCTAGTAGGCCTCATCAGCAGAGCTATAGACAGGAAGACCGCCGTGTGTGTGATTCGAACCCTGACTGTCAAGCTGACAGGCGAGGACCGTAACCAATACACCAAGCGGCCTTTCTAAACAAAACGGAAAATCTGGGAAATCGATTTGTTTAGCCTTACTTTTGAATAATTAATTAATTATTGATTAATTAATTTTCAAAATTAGGTACGACTTCAATTAAGCACATATTCTCCCAAATATATATATATATATATATATATATATATATATATATATATAACTTTGTCATTAATTGTTTTATTTTCGTAGTTTCCGCCGGACATACATACATACATACATACATATATACATACATACTAACTTCCCTTTATATATGTTTAGATAGTTCTGACGTTGATTGTGTTTTATCATGAATTTGAGAGAATACTGTAGAAAATGTCGATGACAACGATGATGATGATTGTGCTAATGACCTTGTAAATATAAATCAAGGACGTTGATGTTTTTCAATAATAACCAGTCGAATTAGCGATCCGTTGATTAATATGAAAACTTGTCGGTAACGAATTTGACTTCTAATCAAGGTGGAATATTTGTCTTTCTATCGGTCAAACATGTCAGCGCCTAATTGGATCAATTTACAGTCACGACATTGGTATTTAGCCGGTAATGAATTATAGGAGCACATAACGAAATGAACGTAGCTGTAATTAATAAACAGTAAGGCCGTTAACTATCATTAATAAAATGATCTGTGTGATAAAACATCGGAGATTTGATGGTAGGTGTGGAGCCTCACCTCAGCAAAACAATCTACTTGGTCTATCCAAAAGGGGATATACTCCCTCGCTGTTTGGCTGATACCGACAATAGGCCACTCCGAAGACTTTTTTATAAAGTGTCTCGTGTTTAGCAATGAGAACAAGAGTCCGAAAAACATACATAATAAAAATTAAAAAGCCTCATTTAAAAAATTCAAACACACGGTGTTTTTAGAAAAATTGACACCTTTTCTTTATCAAGTGCAGTGTTGCAGTTTAAACCATCATCTGGTTGTATCGTAGATGCAGCTTAGATAATCGCTTGTGACTGGACACCGAATCAGATGAAGTGGCCTGTTTCGTCCAGAAAATAAACGTCGTAAAGAAAATGCCTCGGACGACAAATTATTGCGAACATAGTTTTATTGTCAGTAACAGCTTCGAGTTAAGAGAGGCAGGGTAGAGATAGGAGTGACGAATTCTTTCGGCAGGATCACTGGTGAGCCTGAACACTTTGGTTGACTATCCGACTACAAGATGAAAATGCGTGCCGCCTTTTATGTGGTTTTCGTCCTCTTCGTCTTCCCAAATCATCAAAAGGCTCATTAATCAACGTATGTCTCACTTGACCTGATGTCAGCTAAGTTCACTCGACTGAAGACGTCGGCGCCTCATATATCATTAGAAAAATTACTAAATTTTAACAATGTGGGTATTAACAACTTAGAATTATGGTTAATGTTTTAAAAACTCTCTTTTCTAGTGAATAGTATTTCTATATCTGAAAAAGAAAAACAACGAATATTAAACATTAAAAATAGAATTATCGTTTTTTTTACAGGCTGTTAAAATTTGAGATAATTCTTAACGAAAATTGGTCTAGTTATTAGATTACGAAATGGTATAATTTTTTTTGTCTGGAAAATACAATCGAATAAAATAAAAATAATGAATAAAATAGAAATTCTCAATAGAAACGCGGTTACTTGCTCTTTCATGTTATGACTTTTCTTGCCTCGTTTTCGGAAAAGATGCGTGACAGTTGAATTAATTTTGGTTGCTTTTCTTAAAATTACAATTCTTAGTGTTATTAGACGTCAGTTAATTAGGTAAGAGCCTGATTAGTTCCGATAAAAAGAAAGTTTCAAATAATAAAATTCAAGATAATATTGTTTGTTCTTGGACACGTTAAGTATAAACGAAAATATATAAGCAAAATGTCATTGCAAATTATGGTGTCACTTGATAGAGAATAAAATTTCATTTAAAGTGAAAATTGAATTTCATCCGTTAACACAAAGTTACATATTCTTATATGGGTGTAAAATGAGGAAATTAAACAGAAATTATGTGGAGAAATTGTAGAACATGTTACAATGGATGGACATTTACTAGTCGTCGTGTCGATGTTCGAACATTTCGGTTTATAAAGAAACCTTCTTCGGGACAATACGAAACTAATCAATGAGAGAGAAAAAAGATTTATGTTAAAAAGATTATGGACACATCTCCCAAACTCCATCTTTTCATATTTGTGCGGATTCTGGGTGCCACGACGAGGACTTATCAGGAGCATGTCTTGGAAGGGCAGAGTCATTGGAATCAGTGTCCATAGCGATGATGATGATGATGATGATGATGATGTACAGTACGGATTACTATTTGGTGTTTCTTTCTCCCTCCAGAATTTGCTCCGTCGATTAATAGATTTAGCGAGTGAAACAAAGAGAATTTTTAAAAGGATTTATTTAATAAATAATACCACCGGTTGCCAATGTAAACGTTATAAATAGTGACAGTGCAGTGTCGATGTTTGTTATAACATGAAAACGACTGAATTATCGTCAAAAAATTGACAATAAAATGTACACTAGGTCCCTACAGCAGGGGGATCACTATCATGAGACCTTACATATTATGAATATATATTGGCATAAGTATTGTTGGTATTTTTTGAATATTATTTCAACACGCTGCTATAAAATTCTGTTGGCATGTGGACAATTCTGAGGGAGATAAAACCTTTTTTTTTATTGTTCCGACCTGGGAAGGTAGCAGGGATATCAAAACATATAAAATGAAACAAATTACGTTGTCACAATTTCATTTATTTTTATTAAAAAAAACAACAACATTAATAAAACCTTAATTAACATTCAAGCAAGAAAGTTACTTTGTACCATTTTGTAACTTTATATTTTCAGATCCTGCTAATTGATTCGGAAAAATTTGTCAACAGTCCATTTAAATCGTAGAAAGGAATAGAAACACAGGAAGTGGGTATTTTCAAACAACGTTTATATAAGTAAGTAAAGTCGTCGGGGCGGCCTAAAGTCGGTATCAGCCAATCAGCGAGGGAGTCTATCCCCTTTCACTAGCGCTAGACCAAAGAGATTATCTTAGCGTCTGAGGTGGAGCGCCACACCTACCATCAACTCCTTACTTTACCGCACAGATCCCTGTTCTACTCATACGCTGAGTAGGCGAGGACCGGTATCGAACTAGGAACCTTATGGTTTCTAGCCGAACGCTCTACCGATTGAACTAACCCGGCCCGGGGGTAGTGTTATATAGCCCTAGGAATCTTGTGGTTTCTAGCTGAACGCTCTACCGACTGAGCTAACCCGGCCCTATATATAAATAGTGCGAATACTTGCTAACACATATTCTTTAGCCATTAATAGTTTTTACAATTGGAAAAAAGTTAAATTCATATAGAAACATTTATCTGTGCTGTTGCATTTATCTTTCTTCTGAATTCTCGTCGATTCTTCAGTTTAGTTCATTTTGTGATCAGATCTTTATACTGACACCCTATGTGAGAAGATCTAAGGTTGTATAACCAAAACTTCCTGACATAATAAGAGACTACCACTCCGAGGTAGAGTGGACCTGGGAGTAATGGTGAGAAGGGGTACTTCACCATCAGATAGAGCTTAACATCATACCCAAGAAACTAAGACCCTCAGCCACAGCCTTCTAGCACATATATGGTAAAAAGAGTTGAGGGCTGCCATAAGAGCAATAGGGTTTGGGCAATCATATGGGTGATTCGGCTTGTGATCACTAGCCCATAATCTATATCATCATCATCATCATCATCATCATGTCGCGCAATTTGCACGGATATCCATGACGGTCTCTCGCCAACCCTCCCTATCACTCATCGATTCTGAGAGCTCCTCCGCGCAGCATCCAGTGTCTTTACATAGCTGGTCAATGTAGGTTCTGGCTGGGCGGCCCACGTTAGCATGTCCATGTGCTGGCTTCCACAGTAATACGTCGCTTACGAGCTCACCCCCTTCTCCAGCAGTGCCCCGCATGCCTAGCCCTCCTTACTCGTATGGTTTGTGATATCAGGTGGTCATACAGCTGCTTCTTGGTTGGGTGCTGTTTCACGACTTATTCAGGACTGCTCGCAGCATTCTTGTGCAGCTCCCATCTAGCTTATTCTCAAGGCGCTTCGTTAGGGTCCAGGTGGTACAGCCATACAGCAGTACGATATGACCACAGCCTGGAAGAATCGTCTCTTTAGTTTGTCAGGGAGGTCGGATTTCCATACGACTGATAGTTTATTGGTGGCCAACCATGCCTTTCCTATTCTTGTGTTAACATCGCTTTCTGTGGATGAGATATTACTACCTAGGTATGTGAATTTTCCCACTAGTTTAAGAGGCCTACCGTCTAGTGTGGAGATGTCTCCTTGCTTTTTGAAGCTCATGAACTCGGTTTTATCAGAGTTCACATAGAGGCCGACATACTCATATAATATATTTCATTATATACATTGCATAATATATTTCACATAATCTAACACATAATTCTATCAATAAGAACATAATTTTATGATAGAAATGTATTTTTCAAAAAAAAAAAAAAAAAAAAGAAAAGAAATTTGTGAGGGGGGGACAACAAAAAACTTTTATCCAGACATTGCCAAGTATTTTTATGGTAGAAAAAGATACATTTCTATTTTCGGATTTTTCTTCAAGAAAAAAAAAATAAATGAAGAGTATTTATTACAACTTTTCATCATTGTGGTATCGTTTAGTTTATAAAGATGCTTTTTTTTTTGTTATGAAGATCTGCTGCAGTTACAAGCGCATTAATGACTGCACGGCGCAATATAGGACAGACAGATTTTACTGCAGTGGTTGTTGTGACTGTTCACTCAGTGTGGGTAGGGTTCTTCATTTCATTATCATCAGGTTGCACTAATAGCATAGATATCCATGACAATCTCTCGCCAACCATCCCTATCACTCATCACCCTTGGGAGCATCCGTTTAGCCTACGTAATGGCTAAAGTGGAGTGTTGCATGTCATGGACTGCTCAGCCACCAGGGTTGCACGGTTAAGTATAATGGATCGCCATATGCGGCCAACGAGTGGCATCCTTGGGGGTCATCCTTCTGCAGAAGAGCAGTCAGTATATTCTAAAGCCCCATCCGACAGTGATTCTTTTACTTGTTTTCATTTGATTCGTTGTATTAATAGAAATACGTTAAAATAAATATTTTATAAGTATAGTCAGATTTATTCAATGGTACAACATTGGATATCACAGTTATCATAATTAGAAGTTAATAATGTTTGCATAGGTAATTTAATATGATTCATATACATATTTACCAACCCCTTCGCATGAGTAGCATGACACAAGGTCAATTTCTTAAGCAGAGTTTTCCTTCTCCTAGACTGGTTACCTACACAAGATTAAAGAGTCCAGTCTTCCCAACTATTTACCGATAGCAGTATTAGGTTGATTTCCCAAGGGTATTTTCGGCAACAAACCACAAATTTCCAGTTCGATACCGGTCCTCGCCAACTCAGCGTATGAGTAGCACAGGGATATCTGCAGTAAAGTAAGGAGCTGATGATAGGTGTGACGCTCCACCTCAGACAAAAATAATTCCTTGGTCTAGCGCTAGTGAAAAGGGGATAGACTCCCTCGCTGATTGGCTGATACCACTTTAGCCACCCCGACGACAACTTTACTTATTTATTAATGCTATGTGAAATCCAGACAGTATATCGTGGATTTGATCTCGTCTCGTCGTGTCCATTTCCTATTATTGCAACAATTATACAACGATTAAATTACTACTATAAGCAAAACCTGCGAACGTGTACACTCAACTTCACTATTACACGAATATGAGTCGGTTAACGCAGTAAACCCGGCCAGTGCAGTAAGAAAATCTTCTCTATGTGTATATGAGAACATAACTCTTCTAGAACGATTATGGCTTCTCTACGTGACGCTGACTTCAGCCAGGGATTGATAATAAGTATTACGTGAGACAAAGAATAAACTTGTGGAGACGTAGCAACTTTGAGACTTACTCTACCAGCATGAGCAGTTGGAATTCGGCATTGTGTTGTGGGTGGAACGGGTGGGCTTTGATATTAAAGGAGAAAAATAGGTACGATGTACTCATAAACATTGATAGATGGGGTATTTTATCACCTTAAGTAAGTTTCTCTATAGAATAATATAGATGGCTAGCAGACCTGTGGATATACCACAGTATGATAATTTAATTATTACAACCTTTGATCTTTTTACATAAGAGTCGTCAGCCCAACCAAATAATGAGCTATTCAGTTTTTATTATAAAGAAAGAAAGGGCATGCTACACAGAAAAATATGATAGGAAAGCAAGATAGAAAAAAAGTAGGGAAATATATAGAGTAGAGGAAATATAGAGAGTGCAAGGGAGCGCGTGGAAGTGATAACGCTAATATGTTTCAATCGAACATAATAAAAAGATGAAAGAAAGGAAAGAAAGAAAAAAAAAGAGTGAGGCAGACTTAAATCAAGATTATCATACGTTTTACTTATTGAATTATTTCCAATAGCTCTTAAGTAAACATATCATTTGTTGTAATAATTAAATTATCATACTGCGGTATGTCCACAGGTCTTGCTAGTAAACTTATATCAACAAAGAATTTGTTTGCTTGGAAAAATGATTGTCAGTTGTATATAATCGGACATTATAAACAAAAATTTAAAAAAGAAAAAAAGAGAGAATCTTTAATGTAACTCAAAGCGTTACTGAAAAGTTATTAGCTCGAACAAAAGGAAAATTTAATTTTCGATTTTAAAATTTAATTTTCGATTTTAAAATTTTGTTTTCAATTCTAAAAATGGAAAAAAATACTCATTGTCGACGATACGTTTTTAAATGTAGGTTATCAGTGATGCACATTGTCATAGCAACCTCAACCTGACACCGGAATTGTCAGGTCGACTCCCTGAAGGAACCGTACTACTAGTCTCGACGTGCAAACTCAAAGGATAAAAATTTACAAAAAAAAAAATCGACCATTTAAATTGAAAGCCTCCCTCAGTGCAAGCCAATGAAAAAAGCCCATCCACCCTCCCACTTCCATATAAAGGAATTTTTGTTTTCTTCCCATTTCAATGGATTCACCATACATGGATCCAACTTACGGTATATTAGTCTCTTCAATAGAATAACCTAATTGTTTTACTTGTAACTTACTACATTTACCAATCTGCTACCTATGAGTACAAATCAACTATTACACAATGGACTAGTTTTATTCCCCACCACTAAAATATATACATTTCATGGTGAAAGTACTCGTCGTTTAATGTTTACCGTCCGTGATATTTCATTGTTTACTTTTGTCTTCCCTATACGCTCTTTGCTCAAGTTTACACTCTAAAATTCGCTTTCACAAGATTTTGTCAATTCATCTGTATGCTCTGAATTTGAAATCAAGAGGAAATTGATTGTTCATTATTAAGAATGAATACATATCTTATTGAGAGAATATTCTATTCAATGCATGAAAATTATTTTTTGCATCTTCCTACGAGAATTAGCATGTAAAAGACTATAGTCGGCAGCGTGGTCTATTGTCGGTATTAGACGGACAGAGTGGATATCTATCCACTTTTCTCTAGCGCTGGACCACTTTACCGCAATGATTGAAATTGTGGTGCTTATTTGCTTGAATGGTGAAATTTCAATTCTAAAGCTCTGGGACATTTGGAGTACCCTTTCATTGAAATTACTTCCAGATCCACTGTGACACAGAATGGTAGTACCTGATAACTTCCCACTATAGCTTAGATAGAAAAATGAGTTTAAACAAATACAAAAAATCTTAATAATACAAATTATTAAGCCTCATCTTAATAATGCATACAAACTATATATGTTTGTTGCCTTTCTGGTATGGTGTTCTTTTCCAACTGGGCTTTGGCCACTTTGTTTATTAAACCCTTCCTTAAGGTTTATTCTATTTTTCATTGCACTGACCGTTATGTTTTTTTTATATTTATCTGGAAAAAAGTTAGTCATTTCTATTAATTATGGTATCGCTCAAGTCTTCTTCAAACCCAGCATCGCTGTCCACTATTATTTCTCTACGAATTGTATTCCTGAACAACTTCCATTAGTGTTTACAGTATTTGCTGTTTCATTAACGCTAATTCAGCTTCGTGTTCAGTGTTCTTTTTTTTTTTAAAGCGTGATTGGATTAAACTTTGAAGATATTTTTTACGTTACCTGCCAACCTCCGACTTCTGGGAATGGTATTAACTTGAACCTTCATTTTTCATCTAATTCCAGTGATCAACCATCTGTGAACTGTTTGTTGACAGAACTGTAAACACGCCCATGGAACGGAGTAAGAGTAAAAAAAAAAGAGAATGAAAAATAAAGAAAGAGAAAGGATTAAGAAAGGTGATAAAAAGAAGTAAAAGAAAAAGAAAAAAAGATATAAAAAGGAAAAAGAAAGGTGATAGAAAAAAAAAGAAGGAAAAGAATGAGAAAAAAGAAAGAAAATAAAGAAATCTCTAAAATGCAGTAGAAAATCTGTGGGAATTAGAAGGAAAAAAAAGACGGAATTTAAAATGAAGAAATTAAACGGTGAGTTTTGAAAGCGTGGCGAAATATTGACTATTGACAATCTTAATAATGTAAAACCACATTAACTTAAGTGGCAAATTAGTATTTTTTTTTTTTTTTTTGGTGGGGAGGAAAGAGAAATGAAATCCGAGTCAAGAAAGATTCTCCCGAACCTCCGCCTATTTATTATCATCGTTATCATCATTATAAATAATATATTTTAGCGACATCTCAATCGGTATAATTATTATCGTTACGGTTAGGGGTTATTATTAGGTGAACAGAAGCTGTGAACGAAGTGGAATCAGAGTGCATTCAGCTTAAAATTGTGATGAAGTTGTCACGTTTGGCCGGGACATTGACGAAATGAATTTAAGACTTGATTGAATATCGAAATGCGTCCTCCTTCCAAGGAGCTACCTCGTGTTTGCTGAAATTAAAATAAACAAATGAATAAATAAAAAATAAAGCAAAACCAAAACGTTTCTAACCAGAGTGCTCTCAACAAAGTGTTCTGGCAATCAAACGATGAGTACGTGTATAAAAGATTAGGTAATTGGCATTGTGAGACTTTTTTAAGAATCAGCGGCCCGGTTTCGAAACGCGATCAAGACTAATATCACATACAGATTAATTCACATAGCAATGGTGTGTATTTAAATCTATTTGCGCTATCTGTCTGCTGGAGGTCAGATCTTCTAGTCTTGATGACGTGATGGAGAATTTCTTCAGCATCATCTTAATATGAACCGCTTTCGGGGGCCTGCTGTCCTCCGCGTGCCATCAGCGAGTTCACCATAAATTATTTTACGGAGGAGTGTGCCTGCAGACATGCCCATGGTCTCAATTGGGTTAATCCGTACTGTTTCGAATTTCTGAGAGGGGGATTTTGTGCCAGCAATTTAAGCCCAGCATGCGTTGGAGACAGTTCATGCGGAATGCCCCAGTTTCTTCAGGTATCTGCGATTATAAAGACTAATATCACTTACCTATTAATTCACATAGCAATGATGTGTATTTAAATCTCCCTGTCCTAGGTAACACTACCAGTCATCTTGAATATAACCCCTCGCCTCTTAAAGAAAAAGCTAATTGAACTATCTATTTTACATTTTCAAAAGCTATTTGAACATTTTAAAGCAATTTGTCTGAAGTTTTGAGGCGAGGCTTGATAAGTTGTATTATATTGAGTTTTTAGACTGTTGTCCTTGTTTTTTGTTTTTGTTATATATAACAGATTTTTGCCGACGTGACCTCCGGCCTTCTACGGACGAAAAGATTCCCGAGTTCGAAAACGTTTCCGAGTTCGAGAAGGAACACGCGAAGTAGACCGGAGTGTACATCGATCAAAACGTTGTGTATATAACAATAAAGATGAGGACAACCGTCTGAAAAATTCAAATCTTAAAGCTATTTAAACATTTTTAAAGTTATTTGAATTTTGGTAATTACTTGGGCTCGACGGGTAGTCGAAGAGGCTTTCCCCGATCAATCAGCTGGTCACGACAAGTCCTAGCACCTATATGATTGTCTCGACCGTATTGCTCTTATGGACACCCCATCATCTTTTTATAATTTATGCTAGCATAACATAGTTTTAAAAAATGTTAAACCCTTTTCTATTCCTTGAGTCAAACAGCTTTTATTAACCAACTTTTAGGAGTAGGGAAGCTCTAGAACTCATTTTACAAACAAAAATAAATGCCATCATTTTTTGCTCATTCCCCACAGAAATTTGGTGAGCTAAATATCAATAAAATTCGGTCAATTGTTTTAAATTGGAGGCTCAAACTTTTGGTATTGTCTCAGTTTGACATAATCCACACGTGGATCAAATTTCAGAAAAATTGAAGGGGTTGGGTAACAATTTTACCTTTTCTTCGGGATAAAATAGCCCAAGGTTTGACATGACATAAAATCCAACCAACAAACATTTTTACCTTCCTTTCATAGAGTTTGAAGTGAAATGTGAAGCTTCAGACTTGCATAACTGTTACTGACACTAAGAAATTTCTAGCAAGCTGGTTTGGTTTCTTTGCTTAATGGCATATAAACCTTTGTAGGTTATTTAATGCCAAAGCAATCTATGTGGAAGAAAAGAAATGGTACTATTTAATCAATAGCTGGTAGGATTAGGGAAGTCATACCTTTCCCACGGGTGTTAGTCAGAAAGTGAACGTAATAGCGCGACTGGAGTTCGAACTCACTTACTACAGTGTTGCAATTCAGAACGTTAGCCACTACGCCACGGGAATACCCCTGAATAAAAAATGGAGAATAATAGTCCGATTATTAATAAGAGACATTTGAAGGAAAAATTAGCCTGAAATAGTAAAGCGAAAGATAAATATGACATAGATATAGGCGGCATTTCAAACCGTCTAGGGTGATTTTATTCAAAGTTGTTAACGAATCACGTTTATTATACGTTCATATTTATACGAGTGTGAAAAAAATGTAATGCAATTTTCTTTATTTCATATATCATCGCGTGTAATGCTAATTGTCATAGGAATGGAAGCGGCGACATTAGATCAAATCCTGGACGAGACTGATTGTATTTCGTATTGCGCTAAAACCTTACAAAAGGTATGCATATAACTGTTCATCTTCAGGGTATGAGTAAATAGTAGGGGGAGACTTGGCTCTTTAACCATGGTATAGAAAACTGACTAGAATGAAAAAGCTTAAAATGGTCTTATATCACATTCTGCTTGTGCAGACGAATTTTGATCAAATGTATTGCAAACAGGTCCGATTTTTTTAATGTATATACAGATAATATATATATATATATATATATATATATATATATATATATATATATATATTGTGTTCGGTATAAATTTAACATATATATTTGTTTATTTTTCTACGTAGGTTGCAATATTGAAGCACACTACGCATCATTTAAAAATTTGGACCCTTCTTTTTTCATATACGTGATGACAGATGAAATGCATGATTAGAACCCACCTGAATCATAGAAGAGAATAACTTGTATCATGATGATCTGCGCCAGCCATCAAAATAAGAAGATTATGGTTGCTACTTAATGCTCCCTGAACACTGTAAAAACAATCAGGCATGGACTGGAGAATTGTAAAGAAGACTACAAGGCTGTGGCTAGAATAAAGCAACATAACAGACGATCTGACTGTGTTCCTACAGCAGAATTCCTTGAAAATCTTAAGAAATATGTGTCAGAAGACGCTGTCCTTGGAATTCGGGCTTTGTCACATGAATTGAATGTTTCAGCCTCTACCATGAAGCTTGCACTCAATGAAGACCTTCACTACGACTCATACAAGCGTCGCAGAAGTCAACTGCTCCCAGACAAGGCTCGTAAAAATCGTCTAACAAAGGCGAAGAAACTGTAAAGTGAAAAATCCTGCTGAACCACAAACAATCTGGTTCTTTTCCGATAAGAATAACTTTTGCCAAGATCAAAAGCACAACACACAGAATAACAGATGGCTTGCATACAGTCCAAAGGACACATCTCGTGTAATGCAAACTAAATTTCCCCACTCTGTGATGGTTTCTGGCTATGTTTCCTCTGTGGGTGATGTGATGCCACCGCATTTTGTCAGATAGGGTATCAGGTTGAATTCAAAGGCCTACGTGTAGTTGCTAAACACTGTAGTCATACCCTGGATAACAAGGGTAGCAAATTGTAGGCCTTACGTATGGCAGCAGGATTCGTCCCTCTGACACACCTCTGGTAAAAGTCAAAAATGGTTGTTGGCGAATTTTTACGACTACACCAGTCCCAATGTTTGGCCTCCGAACTCACCAGATCTTAAACCCATGGATTATTCTGTATGTTACGCTTCCCAGGGAAACTGTAATATTAGGTTGCTCCAGGTTCCGGAGCAGGATTTAGGCTGAGATCGACTCTAGTAGCGAGAGAAACTTGTTGACTAGTATAATTTCCTGTTGAATTTCTTTACAATCCATTAAATTTTGTAGTTACCAAGCAATTTTTTATTTTTCCTTATGAAACTGTCAAATTTATCCCGAAAACTATATATATATATATATATATATATTATATATATATATATATATATACTAGACAAAACGTGACCCGTTGGCTCACCCATTCAGCTCTCGGTAGATGACTAGGATTAGGGAGGTATTGCCAAAGATGGCATCAAATCCGTATTTTACAAAATGAAATCACCCCCGCCCCCACGATTGAAAAAAATACCTAAAATCAGATAATTATCCGATTTTAATGAAATTACCAGTGTTGATTTATCAATGAATTTTATAATGCCTCAGATATCTTATTTCAAAACTTTCTGATTTTTTCAGCTCACCTAATTTTGCCCCCTTATTTTCGGGACCCAAAATATCGGCGGGGTTATATAAAGGTGAAACTAATTACAGTATGAATAAAGAAACAAAAGACCGAAGGCTTGAATAAAAGAAAACACATTTTGTTGATCATCGTTTTTTCTGCTTGTTTAGACCAAAAAGTCAAATACATTATTAATTCTTCTGTAAAAAGTCAAATACATTATTAATTCTTCTGTAAAAAGTCAAGTACATTATTAATTCTTTTGTAATGAGTATATTTATTATTTTGCGTTCTGGCTTTCCAATAAGAAACTGTTAAAAGCCTTAAAATCCTAAATATATATATATATATATATAATATATATATATATATATATATATATATTATATATATATATATATATATATTAGTCTGTATATACATTAAAAAATCGAACTTGTTTGCAATACATTTGATCAAAATTGACCGAAAATCATAGTATATTGAATACGTCAACTGTACTTCCGAAGAAGGGTATGTCAAACCTAATGGGGACACCTGTGGCGACCCGTGATCCTTAAGGACATAATTCTTGTAGCTGAAAATTCCATGACATACAGCACTCCTATTATGACATTACTTAAGGTAGACGGGTGGTTGGAAAGGCTCCCTCTGATCAATCGGCTGGTTGTTATATATTGTACAAACGGAAATATGAACTTCCGGTTTTATTAAACAAAGAAGTTTTTACAACTGCCCGTTATCAGATCAAGAGATAAAAATACGTGGGTGTAGCTATGAATATAAAAGAACCGAGGGCTTCAGACAGGTCAGTCGTCAGTCACCCGGAGAGAGAGAGTGAAGTGATCGGGGTCAGTAGTCGGCCGAGCGGGACCTCGTGTAGTTGGTGTCGGAAAAGCTAGTGTTAATATTTACCAACTGAAAAAGCTTGTCGCCCAGAAATTTAATCGAAGGACCGAAAGTCTAAAGACTGAATATACTAATTAAACTGACCCTCTCTCTCGAAGTTAAGAAGCTTGAATTTATTTCAATAAACTTCTGGAGGATAACTTTGGTGTTATTGTCATCCCTTACAACGAAGATAAAACTATTGCAATTTAGTACAGTGACGACGCGCTATGCAACATGGTCACGTCAACCGGAGCATCTATTTTATTGTCCAGACTGTATCACTCACATGTATACCCCAACCCTTGTTATGATATATATCCTAGAAGGCGGTGGCTGAAAGTCTTAGTGTCCTGCGTATGACATTATATATATATATATATATATATATATATATATATATAATATATGTGTGTGTGTGTGTGTGTGTGTGTGTGTGAGAGAGAGAGAGAGAGAGAGAGAGAAAGAGAGAGAGAGAGAAGAATCAGTTTTGAAATAAGCAGTGGCAGTGAGAGAGGTGAAGCAATAGACAGAGAGAAAGTACTGTTAAGTGAAAAGTAATGACCCATTAAATAGAAAGAAAGAAAGAAAGAAAGAAAGAAAGAATTAAGCAATTAAGCCAACAAATGACTCGGACGTGGAGAAATGCCAGAAAAGGATGTACTGAATCATGAAGAGAAGAGAAATCACATATGTAAGTAAATAAATTAATAAATAAACCATGAATTCAAGCATAAATGTAAATGTTTCTTTGTTAGTTAACCAACCGCAGAAAAAATAAAACTGAGAAACAATGACCGTTAATTAAAAAAATAAATAAATTTTCGTAACAGATACTATGATAACAAAAATGAACAAAAGCAAGTGGAATGGTGGCAAGTGAAGAATAAAACTAATCAAAAGAACAGAATTATTTCACTGTTGGATTGTTGATAATTATCATACTAATCTCAAAGATGAGAATCTTTAATTGTTCCTTTGTTTCATTAAGACATTCACTTTATATCTTGGATTTTTATTAGATTTTTATATTGCTGTCTTATTAGAAACATTTAGTGTTATCATTTTGTTGTCTCTTTCACTTATTCGTTTCAGTAATTTATTACATCGTAGTAGTTTATTTAAAAAGCGTATTTGTTATTAAATGGAACTCGTGGTAATGACTTAGTGGTTCAAATCTGAAATGTTGTTCAATGATTCCCGCCCTCTAATCTCGTATATTTCCAAATTCGAAACCCCCTTCTCATAGACCTCACTAAATCATGCCGTCTCCTTGTTTGCCTTCGTCACCGGTTCTGTATTTCTCTTTCTCTGTGCTCTTTTAAATTTTTAAGATTATTTATTTTTAAATTAGTTAAATAGATCACTAATTAGGACTGATCCTATTCTTATAATGACCACTCCAAACGTTATCTAAATACTAATAACATGCAATTCTATTTATATATACAACAAAATAGTGGTTTACAGTGTGGACGGGAATACTATTTGTATATTGATATTAAAATTGATTTTCACTAAATATATGCTTGGTATTATTAATTTCTAATTGTTTGGAATTATTTTAATGAATATGAGCAACTATCTCGAGAAAAAATATTAAAAGTAATCCGTTAACAAGAAGAAATAACTGTCATTTTATTCTTTTCTTCCTAATCTAACAAAATAGTTAAATTAGGAGAATTTAGTAATGAAAGACGGGAGTGATAGAAGGGTAAGTTTCAGTTGTTCTATTTTCGGATTATACCTATATCTGTTTAAAATCTTTTTATCTGCATTCTTATTTAGTTTCATTCGTCTTTCTAATTAAATATAATATTTTATTACATTAAAATTTAAATATTTGCACCTAGAAGTTGCATATATTTGCTAGTAGTTTTAATTATAACATAACTTTTATTATTGTGTATAGAAAGTTGTTACGTGATTTTGGAATTTAAAAAAGGTGTGTGGTGGAGAGGGGAAGTTAATTCCGATCCGGATTTCTGGCTCATAGAATTGAAAGTGCATTGTACAGAACAATGTAACAGCAGTTACATTTTAGTGCATTCTATCTGAAAATATTATGTTCTTTCTTTAGTTTGTTGTACTATTTCAGGTTATTCACCTTTCTGATGATATTATCTTTTTCTTTGTTTCTCTAAGTCATTCATTAATTTAGTATTATTTGTATTAATCGGATTATTGTCCTCATCTTCATTTTATATGTACAACGTTTCGACCGATGTGCTCTTCGGCCTTCGGGTATTTCTTGTCGGACTCGGGAACCTTCTCGAACTCGGGAACCTTCTTGTCTTAATTGGGAAACTTCTTGGCGTAATCGGGAGCCATCACGGAAGTTGAACTTTGAACCTAACCCTTAATACAATCCACGGGGGTATCTTGTTCTCATTCCGCTAACCATAGCTGGGGTAGGGGCGTTAAGCTCTGTTAATTATTATTCTATGTTACTGCTACCCCTGACCAAGATTGGACCTGCAGTCTAGAGATAACTGTCACTTCGAACTGAACCTAACTTCTTTATCCACCAGGCCATATGTCTAATTGGAGAATTTCATCTCAAAAATTCAGAAAGTATTCATTAATTTGTTCTTTATTTATTTAGTTTTACTATTTCCAATTTATCTTTTTCTAATGCTCTCTTCTATTCATTCATTTTTCATTGTGTCTTTCGTTTTCATATTTTAGGTTCATTTTATGGAATTGTTTAGTCGCCTCATAGTGTTAGGTCAATTTCATATCAAATCATCCAAGCCCTTTAATTTTCCTAACAAAATTTGTCCCAGTGTGGATTGTCTAACGTTAACATAGTCCACATCTGGAAAGAAATATTGAAGGGAGTGAGTGACAATTGTACTCTTTACTGGATGATTTGACATGGAATTACTCGTTGGTAAATATGAGAACACAACACGTATTGTACGGAGGTAAATGACACACGTGCTTAAAGTTTTGTTTACTATACTGAACTAAATGTACATAAAGGGATGAAGACAAAGGGAAAATCGAAATGCGCGCAAATTCTTGGTGGTGCCAACAACATGTCATGTAGTAATTTACTAGGTAATTCTAGAGACACGACTTACAGGCAGAAGACTCATATGCCAGAAGGGCTATATATACCTGTTATATATAAATGTTAGTAAAAATTAACGTGATTTTTCTTTCAGATCTTTCTTTTTCAATTGCTTTCATTTATTCATTCATTCCACCATTATATTGATAATTTAATACTCGTGTTATTGAAAAGTACGTCCGTTATCATCTTACAAAACCCTCTGGTTAAAGATGAGACCGTCCAAATCGTAAATGCAAATAAATGTAAATACAGATTATCTTGTGTTACTTATCCATCGAATTCTTTTTTCTTCTTATGAGTGTCGTTACTAAATAATGGACCATTCTGTTTATATTATAAAGAAAAAAGGACACGCTACGCAGAGAAATATGATAAGAAAGAAAGAAAGAAAGAAAGAAAGAAAGAAAGAAATCGAGTAAGAGAAAATATAGAGAGGGGGTGAATGAAGTGATATACCCAGTCTGTTTCAATCCACCATAATGAAAAGATGAAAAGAAGGAAAGAAAGAAAGAAAAAGACTGACAGATAGTTAAATCCAGATTATCATACTTTTTACAGATTGAAATATATAGCAATAGCTCTCAAATAAACATATTAAACATTGTAATAATCAAATTATCATGAGGTGATATATCTACAGATCATGATAATTCATACATGTTTTCTTTATTTCTTTATTCATTTATTCTTTTTTTGTTTGTTTGATTATTTCAGGAGATTCTTCCTTAAGATATTATTTTCTTTATTTCATTCTTAAGCAACGGGATCAATTTAAAGATTGTAGGTAGGTAATTCCTTTTTGGTGTATGACATGGTTACTAATTAAACGAGTTTATAGTTTCTATACGTATCTTATTATACTGTTCTCTTTATCTAATAGCTGTATTAGATTGTGTCTGCTATTCTGGATCTGAGTAGATGGGTCTTTCTGTCAGTTGTTTCATTTCTAGTTTGGGCTAGATGGCATTATCACTGTTCTTCGAGGGTCTGGCACTACTTGGGTCTTCTTGAGGATGTCTTGTATTGTGTCGTTGCTTAGTTTTTAATTAACAAACACAATACATGGGTGTTCTTTTAAAAAGGTTTCTTTTATATTTTGCTTCAAACCCAAGGTAGAAATTTCCCTTTGAGACGAGCCGCCATCTTGTCCCACCATGCAGTCAAATAACACCATTCGTCTTCTCCAAACATCAAACTCCCCTAACTTTTCACTGTTTTTCAATCTTCTCACTGTTAACACTCCTCGACCAATCAGAAGCCAATAGGCCTGTCATTCACATGTCATCCTTAATTCTATTTCATTTCAACCATTCCATAACGTATGACTAATATCTGTTTTTTCTACATCTCATTATTTTACACTACTTCTTTCATTCTTTATTTCGATTTCTAATTTCAGGTTTGTAATGGTTCATAAGCTGTATATTCTTGCTGGACCAGGTTTATGGAACAAAGAAAAAAGGATCGTATTCGAAAAATAGACAAAGCCAGACTGACCGACGCTAAAAATCAAAACTCCCGTGAACTAACGGATATAGGGAGAAGAATAAGAGAAAAATGAGATAGCACTAGAACTCTCAGTAAAACAGTAACCAGTTAACAGACACGTCACGAAAATCCTCATCGAACCGGGTGAACTGAACAAACTCCAAGTAAACTTTAATACTAATAAGTATTTGTAAAAAGGAAAATTCATTAACCAAACCACATCTTTATAATTTATTGTTCATTTGATACAATTTATAATCTATACATATATAAAGGGCAGTTGTGTATATGTGTATGTCCTCTTTTTTTTTTTCTTTTTTTCTTTTTATCTTCAAAACGATTAAAAAACATTTTTTTCACTATGGGTTAAGCAGCACTACTGAAATTTGTTTAGATGGCGACACTTTCATATAAGCTCCGTGTTTTTGATTTAAAAATTTACTAGCAAACAGGCGGTTTAAAATTCATAATTTAATTTTGTCACATAATCTAAAAGTTCCATTCAAAGCTGGTGCTTTTTTTAATTATGTGTATGTCCGGAGGAAACTTCAAAAATAAAACAATTAACGACAAAGAAAATATATATACACAGGGCTTTGGTTTTGAGCAAATGTAATGAGGATTTGATTTATATTAGTGAAAATAATTAAAAAATAAAATTCAAATGGTAACAGCATAGAATTTGTTTACATATAATATTTTAAATAGGAGACATTCATTTTTATTTTCAGATTGGCTGGATCAACGCAAGGCCTTTTTTAAGTAGGGATTTTAATAGGGATTCTGAGGAATTCTATCCATAACAGCTTTGACTTTTGCTTCAGACAGTTTAAAGAAGAAGTCTCAAAAGTACTTTAGGCTGTGGACATTCTACGAAGACTTGGGATTAATTTGTTCAGAAAATACAACTTTGTGAGCAAAAAACATCTTCTATGTGTTCACTTGTAGCTCATATTTGACACTGTGCCTCCTCTCAGAAAACATAAGCATCCTTGCTGTTCCAAGATTGAAAGGAAACTTAGTAAAGCCTCCTTGGAGACACAATGCCATCATTTTGAATTCTCCAATAACCTCCCAGATATCGTACCTCAATTTACTTGTATTTGTTTGTCTCTTCAGTTTTATATATATATATATATATATATATATATATATATATATATATATATATATTATATATATATAAAGTCATCCTACCTATATATATATATATATATATATATATATATATATATATATATATATATGGAAAGACGGTAAGGAAATTAATCGACAATATGAGAAGAAAATTTTTAAAAATATAACAAACACAGGATGTTATGACTATGGGAAACAATTTTATGTATCAGTATTTAAGCATTTCGCTATATTGAACCATCTTCAGGACACTGTTAAGTAATGTTTATGTGAGGGACAAAAGGAAATATGTTAAGTGTATAATGAATAAAATTGTTTCCCCTAATCATAACATCCTGTGTTTGTTATATTTTAAAAATATTTTCGTCTCATATATATATATATATATATATATATATATATATATATCTAATATATAAAACAGAGATTTTGGTATGTACGTGTCGACGTAAAACAAAAAAACGGGAGGTCACTCAGATTCAAAATCTTGCATACACATTGATATCGTTCTAACTAAGAAAAATTCCAAATTTGGTTATTGATTTTTATTGATTAAGGGATTTAATCGATTAATTAATCCAAAATCACCCAATTTGTGGAACTGTCCGTATATCAGCCCCTCCTGATAATAAAATATTGTCTCTGCCTGCTTATTGTTAAAGCGATAACAGCAGCGAAGTTTTGATTTTAATGAATTAATTTTGCAGTCTAAGCCGTTCAGTTCCGAATTTATGGCCTATTTATGGTCCAGTCTTTAATAATTTTTATATCGTTAGAAAGATAAGAAAATACTCTTTCAAAATATGTAATTTGTGTGAGTTTTTATTTATTGAACCATTTTTTACAGCGAGTTAAAAAATTAAAAAATGGCTTCGGATAGCCACACTGCCTATGATTATTGCGATACAAGCAGTGCAGTCTATAACAGTCAGATCGGAATCTCTTACCTATTTAGGATTTTAATCTTTAAAATATTTATATCTTTAGTAATAAGATGAAATAGTCTTTCTGAATATGTAATTTGTATGTGTTTTTATAGATTTTTTTTTTTACAGCGAGTTAAAAAAAAAAAAAATACTACGTATAGGCGATAATACGAATACGGCAGTTCGGAATCTCTTAGTCTTTCTGAATATGTAATTTGTATGTGTTTTTATAGATTAAATTATTTTTTTACAGCGAGTTTGTCCATATTCTTAAATTGTACAGTACACTCATTTTAATTTTTGTAATGCATAAAAATTGTAGAAAATCAAAATGCACGCTTTACGGTTACATTATTAAAAAAATATTTTAATCCGTAAATAACAGTATCATGAAAATCAGTTTACGTCGTAAGTACGGTTACATATTTGTATAAATTAAACTAAGATTTTCATTCGAATAAAATGACTTTTAATTCTTTAATTTATTCATTTAATTTTTATTGTTAGAGTTTTAAAGGGTTAAAAATAACAATAAGATTGACGAATTTCCTTAGAAACTGTTTTTCTTTTGGTTCGTTTACTAATTATTTTCTCAAACCACGATAATAAAAAAACAAAAAACAAAAGTTACTAATATGGACAAAATCCGGTGTTTTATCTTTAGTCGAAGGCCCGACTGGAGATAAGTAGTCAATTATTTGTAAGACGAAATTTATTTCAAGTTTATCTGACAATATCCAGTTATTGGAAATTTAAAAAAAAAATTATATGTAAGTACGAAAATTGTAAGCGCTTTGTTTATCAAAATGACATGATTCGTTAGTAAATTACCCGAAAAGTTGATAAAACAAAACAACTAACAACCAACATTTAAATTATTATTCAAAATACAATTTAAAATATTCCTCAGAATTTGCCTTACAAATTAAATTTTAAGTTTTATGATTTTACTCTTTATTGTGAAGTCAATAAACATTGCTGAGTTTTATAGTGCAACTTTTCAGTTCTGAAAAATTGGCATGTTTAAATAGAGATTTCATAGGTGACATTTGAACTTTTATGAAAATTGATGTTTTGTAATTAATATAAATTTTGTAATAAAACTTAATTTTAACTGGGGGGGGGTAGGGTTAGGGGTTAGGGTTAGGGGGGTAGTTTAATGGGAAAATAAATAAATAATTTGGGTTCCGTTCAAGCGGTTCCGATATGGGGGATCAATTTACTATAAACTTATACGAGGAAATGAGCACCCGTGAATACTCAAATAATAAAGAACTTTTAAGAAATTTTTTTTTCAATCTGATAGATTGGTGTGTAATCGATAATAATCAACTGAAGGGAAAAAAATAGATGGGGGTGGGAGTCCAGATAATCAGGTCCACCAAAACGTTTTTAAACAATGTTTTTAAAATACTAGGTACCACCAATTTTACCCTGTGAAATTTACCCCCCCTCCTATATTTAACACTATGAAACTTGCAGAAAAATTAATATTTTCTTGAAAAATTTTTTTCCATTTGAAAGAAAAAACATTAAATAAACTCCTGATGATTCTTTAACTTTTTTTCAGCTTACGGAAATAATGAAAATTATGATTGAAAAACAATGTTTTCATTTTTGCACTGTTAAATCAACTGAAAATTACCGTAGCTAAAAACAAGTTACGATAAGAGTTTTTTTAAATTCTATGAAAAATCAATTAATTATAAATATAACAAAAATATTTCCGTTTTATTCAAGATGGCCTAAACTGATCAATTGGTGGTCCCTATAATACTATCTTAGGTTTTAGCAAAAATAGATATTGCAATACGAAGAATTTAAATTTTCGATTCTCAGCTTCTTTTTAAACTCAACATGCAATTAAGAACTAAATGTGAATTATTGTCATGTACAAAAAATTTAAAACAATAACAAACAAATATACAAACGAATACTTTCAATTTGTTGTATAATAATATGAAATAATTTTAAACTATAAAACAGAAATACAATCCTGAAATATACAAATTCTCAATGATTTTAGTTTCAATAATTATTTTCCTCTTACCCCCTCTCTAACTACTGTCTTCCACTTTCTCTCTCACTCCCTGGTGATCCAAATTTCATTTTAGTCCGGTCATGGACCGGGTACTTTAGCTAGTATATATATATAGTAAGATTTGTTATTGTATAATATATATATAAAGAGGATCCAACTCGCGATTCAATAACAATAGATCGGCAGGACTAACTTTAAAACAATATTCCCCCACCTCTATTCAGGCGACGCCGGGAAGCCGCTTCTAGTACACATATAAAGGACAATTTTGTTACGACTCAAACTTCTTTGTTATTTATTATTTGTACTGTTTTGCTTGTTTCTTTAATGCTACCTTTCAACTTACAATGGTTAAATGAAAGTCACTCATAGAAACAACTGAAATAAAATAAAATAAGGACGAATAACGTATTTTTATGAATAAAAAAATAACAACTTATATAATTTGATTAATACATTTCACCAGCGTGATCAATGATTTAATAAATAAATAAAATAAAAAATAAAATAGTTTCCAATGATGAAGGTGTCTATTAAACTTTAGTAAAATAGATTTACACTGGTCCCAACGGACAGTGTCCAATCCTTGTTAAAAGTGAATATTCTGAATTCTTACTTCGAGTATTGGCCAACATAAATATTCTCATCTTATCGGCTACCTTTCACAATGTGCTGTGCCGAGCAAATGTTAGTAAATATCATATAATCTAAATCAAGTTTGCTCATTGCATGGCATATCGGCTGCCAGATGTGTAAAATCATTAAATTCATAAATATTTCATGTCAATTAAATTCTTTTATTTTTATAAAACAATGCTAACACATAACAAAACTACAATTACAGACACTTTGGATGCTGTAATGGTTAGTCAACTCAGTTAGCAAACTATTGCTTATAGGATTCTCAATACTTTGATTGGTTGGTTTTAAAACATGTTGGGTTATGTAATACCGAATAAATATTTTTAGGCATTTATATGGGTTCCGGTAACTAATAACAATTCGTACTCAAGTTTCAACTAATTATACTTAATACAAATAATTTGAAGTTTCATCGTTTTAAGTATTTCCATCTAATACTAATGATTTTCAAATTACCTCAAACCAACATACAACAGATCAATATCCTTTTATTTTTACAATTCTAGACCATTCATGCTTTCAAAATTAGGTTCTTGTATCCCCTCTTTCTTTTTTGTTTTCATTTAAAACCATCCTTTCATTTAAACACCTCATGAGTTTTTTTCTTTCTTTCTTTTTATTTCTTGCTTTTACACGTCATTCTTTTATTTCAATTTCAATATCTGCTTTTTTTCTCTTCTCTGTATTTGTTCTTTTCTAATTATTTCCTTCTTTCTTTCTTTAATCAGTTTATAGTTTCCTCTGACATCCCTTATTGACGTAGTTAACCTTTCTTTCTTTCTTTCTACAAATAGTCCATACTTTCCAATAACATTACTTCTAAAATAGCACCACATTCTTCTTTCTTTCTTTCTTTCGTTTTGTGTCGTTCTTTCTTTCTGTCTTCCTTTCTTTCTTTCTTTGTTTCCTCAAATAGTCCATACTATACAGTGACATTATTTTTAACGTAGCACCTCCTTTCTTTCTTTCTTTCTTTTTTTCTTTCTTCAAATAGTCCATTCTTTCCAGTGACATCACTTCTAAAATAGTGTCACATTTTTCTTTCTTTTTTTCTTTCGTTTTTTGTCGTTCTTTCTTTCTGTCTTCCTTTCTTTCTTTCTTTCTTCCTTCCCTTCTTTCTTTCTTTCTTCAAATAGTCCATACTTTACAGTGATGACATTACTTTTAACGTAGCACCCCCTTTCTTTCTTTCTTTCTTTCGTTCTTTCTTCCTTTCTTTCTTCAAATAGCCCATACTTTACAGTGACATTACTTTTAACATAGTAGCCCCTTTAATTCATTCATTCATTCTTTCTTTCTTTTTCCAATCATTCCATAGTTTCTATAGACATTACTATTAACATAGTATATTTTGTTTATTTTTTTCTTTCTTCCTTTATTTCCTTTTTCAATCAGTCCATAGTTTCCGTTGCCATTACTTTTTAAAGTAGTCTTTCTTTCTTTCTTTCTTCAATTAATCCAAACTTTAAATTGACATTACCATTAACATACTACCCTTTATTTATTTATTTCTATCTTTCCTGTTTCTTTCATTCTTTCTTTCTTTCTTTCTTTCTTTCTTCAGTTAGCCTATAATTTCCACTGACATAATTTCAATTTTGTGTTTCTTCCTTTTCTTCTTTATTTCGTTCTTTTGTTCTTTCTTCAATCAATCCGTAGTTTCATTTGCCCTTACTTTTTAACGTATACTTTCTTCTTTCTTTCTTTCTTTCTTTGTTTATTTTTTTCTTTTTTTCATTCGTCAAATCCATTGACATTACCATTAACATGGTGCCCTTCTTTCTTTCTTTCTTTCCGTCTTTATTCAAATCCATAATTTTCTTTGACATTACCATTAGAATAGTACCCTTTCTTTCTTTCTTCCTTTCTTTCTTTCTTTCTTTCTTTCTTTCTTCTATTCCTTCATTCTCTCTTTAAATCCATACTTTCCATTGACGTTATTATTAACATACTGCCGTTTCTTTCTTTCTTTCTTTCTTTCTTTCTTCTTTCTTTCTTGCTTCTATTCCTTCTTGCTGTCTTTCTTTATTCTTTCTTGCTTTCTTCAAATCTATACCTTCAATTGACATTACTAATAACACAGTGCGTTTTCTTTCTTTCTTTCTTTTTTCTTTCTTTCTTTCTTCTATTCCTTCTGTATACCTTTCTTTTCTTTCTTTCTTTCTTTCTTTCTTCTATTCCTTCTCTATGTCTTTCTTTTCTTTCTTTCCTTCTTTCTTTCTTCATTTCCTTCCTTGTGTATGTCTTGCTTTTTTTTCTTTCTTTCTTCAAATCCATACCTTCAATTGACATTACTAATAACACAGTGCCTTTTCCTCCTTTACTTCTTTCTTTCTTTCTTTCTTTCTTTCTTTCTTCTATCCCTTCTGTCTCTCTTTCTTTTTTTTCTTTCTTTCTTTCTTCAAAGCTATACCTTCAATTGACATTACTAATAACACATTGCGTTTTCCTTCTTTCTTTCTTTCTTTCTTTCTTTCTTTCTTTCTGATTAATTCTTTAGTCGAACCAAGATGAATGAACAAGACATTTTATAGGAAAGACAGCTATAAATAGTCTTTGTCAATTCCAGTCTACCGAGTCTCAAGTATCCCCAATGATTCTGTCAAGAGAAAACCCAACCTTATCTTACCTCATGATTCAACTTCTGACGTTTTTAACTAGATGTATTTTGGTAACGTTTACAAGTTATTAACATCACCGACAGTCACATTATCGTCCCTCCTACTACACACGACTTCGCAATAACAATATAGCTCGCAATATCTTGCTATGCAAATTCTACATTGGTTCTTTAGGCTTTAGGTACCAATACTGAATCTACTTAAGGACATATGCCATCTTCATTCTGAAGGTAGGCGCACTTGAGATGTAAAAAAGCACAAGAACGAATACAGACATTTATAGACACACAATTTTGCTTTCTCGTTCACATGTACGTACATTCCGAGAACTAGTAAGTATATGCACCGTACAACCGTAAGCATTTAACTTTTAATGTAAGAAAATATATCAAATTAGAAAGACTAACAGAATTAGATAAGACCGCATATAAAAATAGTGCACTTATTTTAATTATGTTTTAATTGGTTTCTATATAAAATCATTCATAGTGTAGGGGTTATTTTCGTATTAGCCTGGGGAGTTGTCTGCCCGTTTAATGTCGCTGGTTCCCGCTAGGGGCCTCGTGTATTTAAGCGGCTGTTTTGAATTTCTCTTCCTCTTTGCCTGCTGCTCGACCTACGAGACACAATGAGGTAGTCTTATGCCTACCCCTTTCTTAGTGTGGCTTTGGCCCCCCTTACATTACTGTAAGTGATTTCCCAGCATGGACTACTTCAGTCTCATGTCTGTTGCTTTTATGTTCATTTTACTATTGTATACGTATGTATGTTTCATGTACACTTCTATGTAATTTATGTATCATTTGTGTATTCAAGTGCTGTACCATATTAAATGTTTTGTCCCTCAGTCTTTGTCGGAGTTGTATGTTCAAATATTCACTTTGAATCTTACAATAGTATTGATTTTGATGTAGGGTAATTATTATGGTCTACGGTGATTTTGGGTATTGAAAAGAAAACGGTATTCGGATTTCTGGAGAAAGAGAAGAAAAAGAAATAAGAACAAAGATTAAAACATAGATGGGTAAACATCAACGGGGTGCCAACAATTGACCGACAAATAACCTCGGCACTAGATTTACGTTCCGGGCTTTGACCGGAAGCCGAGGTAGTTAACCCTGCCTCCACGCGACGATAAACGGAAAAAGAGAAAAATCTTTCTTTTTTGGCAAGGCCTTTTAAGGGGCCGACGGGGCTTTCCGAGTTTTCCGTGATGTGTTTCGCATACTAGTACCGATCATGTTTTATGATTTGACCTTACCCTCTCTCTCTCTCTCTCTCTCTCTCTCTCTCTCCTTCTCTCTCTCTCTCTCTCTCCTCTCTCTCTCTCACGAGTCAAGGAAATAAATAAACAGCCCCCTTGTGATCATACGACTTGCGTATTCTTTTCTACTAGCGACTACTACTACGACCGACTGGCCTATGCAACATTTGATACATTGGCGAATAAAAAAACAATATTGTTATAGATAAAAAAAAAAAACGGCATATGGACACGCCAGTGCGGGTCGTCCAGCAAAGACCTACATTGACGTTAATGAATGATAGGAATGGTTGGCAAGAAATTCCCATGGATATCCGTGCTACTATGAAGACATGATTATGAGAACAAATATCTATACGGTTTACAACAATAAACTACAGAATAAATCAAAATTGATCGTTGAATTTAAGTATTGCATTAATATTAAAACTTGCCTTTTTAAAGCTCAAAGATAATTCTTCCGCTGTCTCCTTATTTAAACATTATTTGATGTACGTAGGTCCTTACTGACAACAATTCTAATTACTTTCCGTACAAATAATTATGTCTATTTCATGAGTGACTTTAGCTGGATTTTGCAATAAATGTTGATTATTCCCAAATTTAAAAAGAAAAGAACACATTGAAGTAAGAAAAAAGGGTATAGTATTGAGGAAGGAGAAAAAGAGAAAGTTTTCAAAAAATAGCGTAGGAAAAAAATGTTGAATAAAGAGAAAAGGAGAATGTATTAAAGAAAGAAAAATAGATAAAGTATTAAAGGAAAAAAAGTGGATAATATTAAAGAAAAGAAAAGGAGGATGTATTAAACAAAGAAAAATAGAAAAGATATTGAAGAAAAAAGTGGAGAGTATTCAAGAAACAAAAGGAGAAAGTATTAAAGAAAGAGAATATGTAAAAGGATATTAAATAGAAAAAGTTATGAAAATTTGTTATCGTAAAAATATGATTGTCACAAAAATTAACGTAAAATATATGAAAATAATGATTTAGTGATAAATGTTCTTCTTTCAAGTTTCCATATATCCAAGATAGCAAACAAATGATAAAGATGAAAAAAACAATGAAAATAAACAACATTCGCATCGGTCATTGCTCTTCGAAAGTTCTCTTTAAAAATATGAAAACTGTTCCTTGTCCAATAGACAAAATAAATAGACGTGCACTCAACTCTCTGCTATCTTTTAAAATAATCATACTTGTGTTTCTTAAGAGTACGACCGTTATCATCTTGCAAAACCCTCTGCTTAAAAATGAGACTGCCCAAAATCGCCCAAGACTGAATGCAAATACGTAAATTCTGAATATCTGGTGTTGCTTAACCGGCAAATTCTTATTTCTTATTAGTGTCGTGATTTCAGATAAATAATGGATTATTCCGTTTTTATTATAAAGAAAGAAAGGGAAGAAAACGGACATGCTAGACAGAAAAATATAATAAGAAAGAAAGAAAGAAAAAAAAGAGATTAGGGGAAATATAGAGAGAGGGGTGAGGGCGTGGAAGCGATGACGCTAATTAGTTTCAATCGAACACAATGATAAGATGAAATGAAGAAAAGGAAGAAAAGCGAGTGCGTGAGAGGGGGATAGATAGATAGATAGATAGATAGATAGAGAGAGAGAGAGAGAGAGAGAGAGAGAAAGAAAGAGAAAGAGAGAGCAAGTTAAATCAGGATTATTATACTTCATACATAATAGCTCTTAAGAGCTATTGCGACTAATTCAACATGTAAAAATTTTAATAATCTTAATTTAACTCTCTCTCTCTCCCTTTCTCTCTTTCTCTCTCTCGCTCTCTCACTCACTTACTCTCTCTCTCTCTCTCACACACACACACACACACACACCACTCTCTCTCTCTCTCTCTCTCTCTCTCCTCTCTCTCTCTCTCTCTTCCTTTCTTCCCTTGTTTTCATATTTTCATTATGTTCAACTGAAACTGATTAGCGTTATCGCTTCCAGACATTCACTCCTTCTCTCTATCTTTCCCCAACTTTCTTTCTTTCTTTCTTTCTCATTATATTTTTGTGTAGCATGTCCTTTTCCTTCCCTTTCTTTTTTGTAATGAAACGGAGTGGTCCACTATTGAGCTGAGGTGATGAGAGAAATAAGAAGTCGCCGGATAAACAATACCAGATAATCAGGATTTGCATTTTTGCATTACATCTTGGACGATTTTGGACCGTCTCATTTTTAAACAGAGGGTTTTGCAAGATGATAACAGACGTACTTTTAAGGAAAACGAGTATTAATATATAGAAAATCGGAATAATTGTTCTATATTCCTTCGTTTATTTAAAAAAAATTTATATTGGTTAAAAGATATTTTTAATATCGAAAGAAGATTACAGACGACTTATGACAGAAAATGCCTATCTATCTATCTATCTATTGATAAGTTAACTTTTTTTTTGTTAATCAATACAAGGTCGAGTGTCCTGGCTGGGATAATATGATCCGTCTTTATCTCGAAGTCCCAGATAATTTTATTCGTTTCATTCTCAAGAACAGATTCTGGTTTATTCATATAACATTTTGTTGTATGGTCAAAATTAAATTTTTGTATAATTCCCAGTGGATCACCTTACCAACCCAGTCGTGTCTAGCTTTGTATTCCCGTTGTGCTAGTTAGCTACATTCGCTCAATACATGATTTATGGTCTCATATCTGTGACAGCACTGTGTACATATACTGTTTTGTTGTGTCATAAATTTTTGCGTTGATATAACTTGTTCTTATGGCATTATTTTGTGCTGCAATTATTAGTGTTTCAGTTTCTCTATTGAGGTTTCCTCTTCTTAATCATTATATTATTATTATTATTATTATTATTATTATTATTATTATTATTATTATTATTATATCTAACATTTTTCAGAATCTTAATTCAACTGTTCATTTATTCATTTGTTTTGAACAAAAACAAATTGATGATAACACACGCACATACGCATACACAAACGTATATATATATATATATATATATATATATATATATATATATATATATATAAGCACTGTTTGCTTCCAGATCTATACATATGTATCTATCTAACTATTAATTTAAACATACGATTAATTTGAAGTGGACCTCGACATATTAGCGGATAATATTAAATGGTTAGATACCTTCAAGTCAGTGTGGATAGATAGCTAGATAGATAGAGAGAGAGAGAGAGAGAGAGAGAGAGAGAGAGAGAGAGAGAGAGAGAGAGAGAGAGAGGGGGAGGGGTGATAGAGGAGAGGGAGAGGGGGAGGGAAGAGAATTAACACACGCTATGAAAAATAAAAAAATATGGATTAGATAGTGATGATCTCCCCTATCTCTTTTCTCTACTTAACTCTCTCTCTCTCTCTTCTCTCTCTCTCTCTCTCTATATATATATATATATATATATATATATATATACACAGACACACTCACACACACACACACACACACACACACACACACACACACACATATATATATATATATATATATATATATTATATATATATATATATATACATCATTTAATATTATCGACTAAAATGTCGACGTCCACTTCAATGTAATCACATTGTTGCATAGATAGATAGATATAGATGAGGAAGCAAACAGTGCTTATAAAATATTATATATATATATATATATATATATATATATATATATAGCGAGAGAGAGGGGAGAGAGAGAGAGAGAGAGAGAGAGAGAGAGAGAGAAAGAGAGAATGTACCCACTTCTCCGTGTTTTACCAGATGCTGGCCATGATATTTCTGGTGGTTGGTCGTTGTTTTAAGTTTTGTTGAGATACACTCTTATAGAACCAAATCAAAACATAAAGACGTAAAGCCAAAAGAACAAAAACAAAAAACATTAAAAGAACCAAAAAAAAAAAAAGAGCTATGGTAAAAAAAAAAAGAAAGACGTATCTACACCGGTGAACTGCGGAAAGCCGAAGATAAGTATAAAAAAATCAAATAATAAAAGATTACCGATTCCAAGAATGGAAGCAAACGGATTCGAGGAATAAGGTCACTTCCCTGGAGTGGCTTTCGGATGGAACAATTTTCTTTTCTTTTTCCGTTGATTTTCTTTCGCTTTGTGATGTTTGAGTTAAGCCCCCATTAAGCGATTTCAGTGACGGATTTAGTTGGACAGATACCAAAAAGCCCTTAGACGAGATCCGCGAAGACAAAAGGACGAGAGAGATGGACGTGGAGAGTTATAAAGCGATTTCACCGACCAGTTGCAATCTGACATGGTCTGATTTGACATCTGCTGAACATCTGGGCATAGTCGGGCAAGTAGCGTCGAGAAAAAAGGTACTGACTTCTGTCTGCATTTCTATTCTTGGGCAATATTCTTTCTGTCTTCCATAAACGTTGACCGAATAGTTGGAGACAGTAGCAAGAAAGCACTACACTAGCATTCTCACACTCAGTATAAATGGAGACAGAGAAACAACTAATGTGCTTATATTAGTAATAGTTATTTATATATACTAGCAAATATATGCACCCTCCGGGTGCAAGTATTTTAGTTAAATTTTATAATAAAATATCATATTAAATTAGAAAGGCTAATGAAACTGAATAAGAATGCAGATAAAAAGATTTTGAACAGAGGGGGTATGATTGAAAAATAGAACAACTTTGAAACTAACTCTTCCATCATTTTCCCTTACTCCCGTCTTTCATTGGTAAATTTTCCTAATTAAACTGTTTCGTTAAAATAGGAAGTAAAGAATAATATTACAGTTATTTCTTCTTGTTGAGGGATTTCTTTTAAGATTTATTGAAGAGATTTGTGCTCATATTCAATAAGATAAAACCAAACAATTAGAAATCAATAATACTAAGCATATATTTATTAAAATCAATTTTTAAAGATCAATATGCAAATTAGCCTTCCCATTCACACTGAAAACCTCTATTTTGTTGTATATATAAATACAATTGCATGTTATTAGTATGTAGATATGGTCAACAGTGTAAGTAATGTAAAACAATTTTATTAATAATTGAAGTTTAAATATAAATAAAATCATGGAGAATATGATGTAAATAACGAAAGGAATTGTGACTTGAGTAGGGATATAGTTTCGGTTACAGACAGATAAACACACAATCTCTATTATAATAAGATATACTAGCAAAAGTATACACCATCCAGGTGCAAGTATTTAAGTTTTAATGTAATGAAATATTATGTTAAATTAGAAAGGCTAATGAAACTAAATAGGAATGCAGATAAAAAGATTTTAATAACAATATTATATTTGTCGCTTCTTATACATCTAAATAAAATAGAATATCTTTATTAAAATTACAGAATTCTAAAAAAAAAAAATAAAGTTTATTTCAAAAATTGTTTCCTATGAAGTTCTCAACATTTTTGAATGAAAGAAAACTAAAGCAGTGAGATATACAAGGTGTGTCAAAAAAGTATCGAGATTTCTATTTTTGTATTCTGAAAAAAAACAACAACAACAAAAAAAAAACGTTCTGTTCATTAATTTTTTCAGAATACAAGGCGTGTCAAAAAGAAAAAATAAATGATACTTTTTTGACACCTTGTACAGTAAGTAATTATTGCCCAGAAAATATTTCAAAAAAGATATAAAAAATACCAAATAAATCTAATTTGTAAAACTGGTACAAAAATGAAAATACTAATTAATATAGCTAATTGCAGTGAACAAGATCTAAAAATAAATATCTTAAAAAAGTTAGCAAAAAATAGCAAAAAAGATTTGAAACTGGGGGGGGGGGGTATAATCGAAAAATAGAACAACTGAAACTTACTCTTCCATCACTCCCGTCTTATATTGCTAAATGTTCCCAATTTAACTATTTAGTTAAAATAGGAATTAAAGAATAAAATTAAAGTTATTTCTTTAATGTTTATCTCTTTATCTTATATTATTCTTTATCTCCGTGATTTTTGCTCATATTTATTAAAATAAAACCAAACCGTTAGATATTAATAATACTAAGCACATATTTATCAAAATTAAATTTTAAGATCAATATGCAAATTAACCTTCTCGTCCACACTGTAAACTGCTGTTTTGTTGTATTTATAAATACAAATTGCATGATATTAGTATGTAGATATAGTCAACGGTATTAATAACGTAAAACAATTTTAGTAATAATTGAGGTTTAAATAAAAATCAAATAATGGACAATGTGACGTAAATAACTAAGGGAATTGTGACTTAAGTAGTGAAATAGTTTCGGTTACAGACAGAAAAATACATAATCTCTATTGAAAGTATATATATATTAGCTGGTGGTAATTCACTGGGTTTGAGTGGATAAAATAACCCAAGTGTGAAGCTGCCGTAAAATCCATCCAACCAACCATTCAGCCAACCAAATCCTCTGACAACTCCATATAAAATAAGTTAAATTTACTTAGTAGTTTAATCTGGAAGTACTGGAAACCATGAATGGCTAATATTTGTTCATTATACATATGATCCCATTTTGAGTGTGGTTGGCTTTGAATTCCCCTGACTAAAGATCAACCCAATAGAATCTAATAATGTTTTTTTTTTACTATCAGCATTCCAATTAAATCCACTAATCTTTTAATCATTTTTTTAAAAATTAAAGTGTTTAAACATTTCTGTCAGCACACTTTATTAATGGCGTAATAAAATTGGATGGGTTCATCTTTTAATGTTGATATCTGTTGTCGGAATTGTGTCAAAGGAATCTGTGTCAGCACGCGTTCATGATGATGATGATGAATACTACCTCTGTCCCAGAAAAATCATTATTTGCCTATATATTTTATACACTAAATGTAACGACTTTTACTAGCAGGACCTGTGGATATACCACAATATGATAAGTATTACCTTTCATATGTTTACTTAAGAGCTATTGCTAAATACATCAATATGTAAAAAAATATCATATTCTTGATTTAACTCTCTCACTAATTTTTCATTCTTTCCTTGCTGTCCTTCTTTTCATTATGTTTAATTGAAGCAGATTAGCACCATTGCTTCCGCTCGCTCACCCGCTCTCTTTCTTTCTTCTATTCTTTTTGTTCTTATTATATTATTTCCCTATGGCATATCCTTTTTCTTCTTTTATCTTTTAGAGCAAAACAGAATGGTCCATTATTTATCTGTGGTGAAAACATTCATAAGAAATAAGAATGTGGAGTATAAGCAACACCAGATAATAAGGATTCACTTAGAGAATTAGCATATGGAGACATTAACCTTTTTTTAAAGTTTTTTTAAGTGGAGACATTTTATTTGAGTATATTTTCTATCGTTAGAAATGTATTTATTTTCAATTCGTTTCCCTGTAAGAAGTTTTTTATGGAGGAGTTTTTAACTATATATATTTACCAACCCCTCCGTACGACCAGATGTGAAACAAGGTTAAATTCTTAAGGGGAGTTTAATAGGTTTGAATTCAGAGTTTTTTCTTTCCTTAGACTGGTTACCTAGCCAAGGTTAAAGAGCCCATTTTGACCCTACTATTTACCCATAGCTGGAGAGAGGGTAGTTGGAAGCATACTTTTCCCAAGTGTATTAACGCTTATGAAATGCAAACATTCTTGTCCTGCATTTGAACTCGTGTCACTCGAGTAAATTTCCTACGACTATAACCATTACACAACGCGCCTCCAGCTTTTAACTAAAGTGCTCATTGCGAAATGTTTATCAGAGTTCAAATCCTGAACGATGCTGATTGCATTTCATATGGCGATAATAATCCTCTTGGCAGTGGTATACATCAAACTATTTTCTCTCTGTCTATAGGAATATGTCAGCACGTGGCATAATGGTTAGAATCGTAGGAAATGGACTCGTCGACCCGAGTTCAAACCTAGAGAAGGCTGTTTGCATTTCACATAGCGCTATTAGCCTTGGGAAAGGTATGAATCCATACATTATTCCTCCAGCTATAGATAAAATAGTAGGACAGACTAGAACCTTTATCCAGGGAGTGGTAACCAGTCTAGGAGAAGGAAAACTCTGAATTTGAAAAACCTTATATCAGTGGTTGATTAACTTTGTGGTATTTCTTGCGTACCAATTCTTTTCTATCGACTGTGTTAAAAAGTGTGGATGGTCCAACACAAGCCTTCACCACTATAAAAAGAAAGACTGTATGCTATTCATTGGATAAACCCTCGTGCGTCGAAACCGATGAGAGAGTCCATTTCCAGAGGAAAATAGTAGGGCTCGTTATTTTTTTTTTTTTTTTTTTTTTGGTAGGCAACCGGCATAGAAAAACGAGAACAGATCTTGTGCTGAAACCTGCTTGTGGATTAGATTGCACCTAGAATTAATGGCAACGACGGTGGGGAGTCTAACACTTCCAAAAATCAGTTAATATAGAAATTAAATATTTTTTAATTAAACAATAAACTAATGCGTTCTGTGTTTTTATTGGTCAGTATGATTTGATAATTTAAATGATTAATGTGGTTAGTAGTATTTATTGGTCTTGCTCCTTTTTCTTCTTCAGTCAGATTTTAGCCCTGAAGAGCTTTATGCGAAACTAATAGTAGGTTCGTCTGACTCAGTAGATATCCTTATTTATATATATATATAATATATATATATATATATATATATATATATATGAGAAGAAAATAAACAAACGATGTGTTTGGATATGGCATTTTTTTTTAGCCGACAATTTTTGGGAGAATATGTGCTTAATTGAATTCGTACCTAATTTTGAAAATTAATTAATTAATAATTAATTAATTAGGCGGGCATACCTATTCAAATGTAAAGCTAAACAAATCGAGAAAAATCAATCTCTGTATGTACATTTCGACCTATTAGGCCTCATCAGCAGAGCTATAGATACGAAGACCGCGTTTTGCGTGATTCGAACCCTGACTGTCAACCTGACAGGCGAGGACCATAACCCCTACACCAACCGGACTTTCCTAGATTTTTAGTTTTGTTTAGAGTAGGTTATATTCCTCTTATTGTGATTTTTACTACACGACAGTGTAATATATATATATATATATATATATATATATATATATTATATATATATATATATATATATATAATCCAAAGTCCAGAGAAGAAATCTTCCTTACGACATAGGTTTTTTTTAAAACAACTTGTCGCAGTTTGAGAGCTCAATGTGTGCTCTTATTGTTAGAGTCACAGAGCAAGTTTATATATATTCTGAATTAATTGAATTAACAGTAACTCCTAACAAATTACTGACAAGCGGCCAGATATCTTTGGTTTTATTATTGTTTATTATTATTTGTATTTTTATTCCTATTCTTATTACTCTACAGCTGAGCAGGACAGGACAATTTTAAAAGGAAGGAAAAAAAATCTGTTTTCAAATGCCTTAAAAATAAAGAATTCATCATTCGCATCTGATGAGTCGGGAGAATTAGACATTTTTGTCTAAGCTCCCTGAATAGTCTATAATGCAGGATCTCTAAGTCTTTTGTTATTATTTAAATATAATATATATATATATATATATATATTATTATATATATATATATATATGAGGGAGAGTGAAAAAGTTATGCTATTATCTTTATTTCATGTGAAGTTAATTTTAAAAACTGTGGCCTACATTGAGACCCTAACAAGGTTCAGAGCAAGAATCTGAGGATTGAGACCCAACTTGCCAATCGACAATATCCTCCTTCAGCATGACAATTCACGGCCATACATAAGCATCAGGACAAGGGAACTTCATTCAGGTGTATAACTTTACCGCTTTCTCCTGGCTCACCAGATTTAGCGCCTTCAGACTTATCGCTTCGGCACCATGAAAGACGATTTGAGTGGCAAACATTATTCCAATAACGAAGAATTGACTCAAAGTAAAGTCAACAGAATTTTACAAGGCAGGCATACATGTACTCATCCGAAGGTGCAACATTGCTATTGAGAGAAACAGTGAGAAATAGGGATGTGATCCACAGAGGACCAGCTTTATTATATATATATATATATATATATATATATATATATATATATATATATAAGGATAATCTACTGAGTCAGACGAACCTACTATTAGTTTCGCATAAAGCTCATCAGGGCTAAAATCTGACAGATTTTAGCCCTGATGAGCTTCATGCGAAACTAATAGTAGGTTCGTCTGACTCAGTAGATTATCCTTATTACTTGGCTCTACTTAGGTATCGAGCACTTTTTACAAATTAGCTTCTCCTAGCGGTTATATGAATATATATGTATCTTATATACATATATATACATATAAATTGTTTTTTCTTTTGGCCAATTATACCAATAGATTATTTTTTGTTGGTACGAATATCTTGGTCTTTTCTTTTTTTCAAATTTTTTTTCTTCCTGGTTGATGTTTGGTAGTATATTTTTACAATCAAACTCTCTGCCGGTTTTTTCTCTCCGCAAGGATCTACCAACACGCTTGGTATATTAAATTATATATATATATATATATATATATATATATATATATATATATATATATATATATATATATTGCAGTAACTAGTGATTCACTGGAGGCTGACTGACAGCAAATGTCCTTAGGTCTCCAGGATTTTTCTAGGTATTCTAGTCGATCCCAACAGTGCTGTTGTTTGGATGATCTCGATTCTTCCTCTGATTTCCAATTCACCCAAATTATTTGCAAGAGCTTCCAAGGATACCAATTACAATTGGTACGACCTTCACCTTCATGTTCTACATTTTCCTCAGTTCTCTAGCAAGCTCTAAACATTTGTCTATCATTTCACTTTCTTTCATTTTCACTCGGTGGTCGGCCGGGACGTCAAAATCCACGAGATGACAGGTTCTCTTCTTCTTGTCGATTAATACTAGGACCGGTCTCCTGGCCGGGATTAAGAGATCCGCCACTTTCTCTGACACTATTTTGTCTAAGGGCTGTATTTCAGAGCCTATTTGTACTTTATTCATTTTTCTCTTTCAGAAACGATTGACATAAAATAAATTAAATTTGACTTTATTCTACTTAGTTTTTAGGGTCAGATGTTTTATTAATTACAACACAGGCATACCCCACTAGAGTTTCGAAAGAAATCACAAGGATTAAGTTTTTTTTCTTTAATAGAAAAAATGTCCTAACTGAAAGAGAGGAAAAAAAAACACTGAGAAAAAGAAAAGCGTGAAAACAGAAAGAAAAAGCCAAAGAAAATTTAACTTAAAGTGAGGAAGCAAAAGAAGAAGTTAAATAAGGACGTAAAATCGATAAGATAACAAGAATGCGAGAGAAATGAAAAAAAATGAGGAAGAAGAAAAAAATGGCAATCAGGAAGTGACGTCATATTGATTTTATAATTTTTTGAATTTTTGAATTTTTTTTATTTTCGACATTAATTTTTTTTTTTTTTTTTTTTGGTCTTTGAAGAAATGCCAGTTGGTATGAAAACAAATTAATATTTAAAAAATTGAGGTTTCCTCTAAAAATAAGACATCGAATTTATTAAGATAGTAATTAATCTTTGCTTGAAAAAAAATCACCGAAATCTTTTGCACTCTCATCTGAAAATGTCAAAATTAACCAAATTTGTATAATTAGAGAATAATGAGGTGTTTGCTCTGACGAGGTTTGAGGAAGAAGTAGTGTGAATATTTTGAAAAAATAAAAATGATGTTTTTTTGATTAAATCGTTTTTATGGATTGCGAATTTGATTCATCAATGACAGATGTTTAAAAATCAATATTCAAAGATTAGAGATTGCATGCTGCTTAACGAAAACATCGAGAGCAGAGAGCAGATGTAAGGCCACTTACCTCTTATCACAAGAACTATCTAAGTAAGACAAACAAAACAGGGTGAACACTATTGGAGAAGTGACGTCCTCCTCTGGATACCGACACAAGGATAGAACACTGTTAGCCGACGAACAGAAACTTCCATTGACCAGCTCTGAGCAGACACCAGAGAAGACCGATAAGACCCCAGATAGAAGAAATGTGAGTGAGAGCGAGAGAGGGAGAGAGGGAAGGGAGGAGGGAGGAAATGAGAGAGTAGTGAGACAGCGTGAGAGAGAGAAAAATAGCGGTTCATGGAATCCGTGCTGTCAGCACAACTTTATATATATATATATATATATATATATATATATATATATATATATATATATATATATATATATTAATGAGTCACGCCCTTCAGTGTAGCTAGA
>CM042152.1:39858666-39866166 GCA_023376005.1 Doryteuthis pealeii | reverse complement strand
TTTTGACTAAACACAGTGTTGAAAAAATATAAGTTGGGGGATTAACCTATTGTTGGTATCACCCGGACAGCGAGGGAATCTATTCTCATTTCACTAGCGCTGGACCAGGGAGAGTGTTTTTTTGCGTCCGAGGTGGAGCACCACACATGTACACGTTTTATATTAACACAAGGCACAAATATAAATTGATGTTTTCAGTGAATTATCTACCCATTGGAATTCCTTGTCAAGCGAATGCGTTGAGACTTACTTCAGCCTCCCTCCTCTCTCTCTCTCTCTCTCTCTCTCTCTCTCTCTCTCTCTCTCACACTCCCTCCTTTCTCTCTCCCCTCTTTCTTTCTCTCCTCTTTCTCTCTCTCTCTCTCTCTCTCTCTGATCGTTTGTTATGAATTATAGACAACTGTGTCAATGTCATCTCCTACGATTAATTTCCTGTTCAAGTCGAAGGTGGGTGTTGTCAAATCGCCAATGTCAGACAGGTGCCTGTCAGAGTTCATTAGAAATATTGTCCAATGATTAAAACAAAGTGCCAATAAGTTTCTTCAGAATCTCTTAACTATATATATATATATATATATATATATATATATATATATATATATATATATATATATATAATATAATATAATATAATATAATATAATAATATACCAAACTTGTTGGTAACCCTTGCGGTAAGAAAAAACCGTAAATAGTTTGATTGTAAAACTATACTACCAAACATCACCTGGGGAGAAAAAAAATGTTTGAAAAAAAAGAAAACACCAAGATAGTTCTATCAAACGAAAATAATCAGTTGATACTATAATACTTGGCAAAAAGAAAAAAACAAACAATTCATATATATATATATATATATATATATATATATATATATATATAGGAAAAATATATATTCAATCAAAAACTGCTAGGATATACTAAAGAAATTAGGCAAAGAGTGCTCAATACCTAAGTAAAGCAAATAATAAAGATAAACTTAATGAGTCAGATATACCTACTAAAAGTTTCGCTCATTGCTCTTCAGGGCTAAGATCTGACTCTTAGTCAGATCTTAGCCCTGAAGAGCACTAAGCGAAACTTTTGGTAGGTATATCTGACTCATTAGGTTTATCTTTATATATATATATATATATATATATATATATATATATATATATATACATGTAACATAAGGGGGGGAAGGAGATATGAGAGTAACACTGATATGTAATTTTTTACAAAAAGATGTATTCCATGAGAATGGAAAGGTTTAAGGATGAATCATCATAAATACATGGCTTGATTCTATTTGACGATCCGTGATATGTGGCGAAGTGGGAGAGACGAGGAGTGAGAGCTGAGAATGGGTGCTGAGTCTGGTAGAATATCCTGAGAGAATAAGATATGAAAGTTGTGAATTTGGGGAAAATAAAAATCTCATTAGAAAAGGAAGTGGCCTTGTGTTTTTACTAAAAACTATAAATGCCATACGGCAAGATGTCCACCATACCCCCACGTTAGTATCCAGACTCCAAACATCCAGGAATTGCCAGTCAATTGAACAGCAGTCCAACAACCGGGATCCGAGCCTATCCAATGTAGTACCGGTTCAGAGATAAGTATATGACTAATTATTTCTATATCAACACATCATCACTCAGTTGGAAGTAAGGGACAATACGTAACGAACGTTGACAGGTCATCTCACAGTTTTGCTATTAGAGGGGATAACGTAACACACATAGACACGCACAAACATATATGATCTCTCTTTCTCTATCTCTATCTCTCTCTCTCTCTCTCTCTCTATATATATATATATATATATATATATAATATATATATTATATATATATATATATTGGTTTATTTGTTGAATTGTTTAAATATAATTGTTTTCCATAGGCAACTACCCAGGTTTCAGGTTATTTCACCATCATCAGGTTGCTAAAAATTCTTGCTGTTAAGTTTTTGGACCGAAAATTACGTCGGTTGATTATTGTAGACGCTCTTTATTATTTTATTGTTGAATTTTTCAATTTCTGCACTTTTTTAAAAACTGCTTATAAAGTTATCCCCCTTTAATCCTTTGAAAATGTGTTCTTATTTGGAATTATTGTAATCAACTTCATATGTTAAAAGATGTATGTATTTTCAAATTTTCTGATGGTAAAGTCCTGTCAATTCCTCAATTTAATTTTTCAGGGTGGATGGTGAGTTTCATTTATCGAAAATCCATTCTTAATTAATAAAGATCCTACAAATTTGTGGTTGAGCACTATGATTTCTTTGTTTCATTCCAAAAATTTATATATATATATATATATATATATATATATATATATATATATATATATATATATAATGATTAGACAGGGTCCAGTAGAAATACATTGGCGTTTCTATCGTGATGTAATTTTTAGCAAGCTAGTCGATCTTTGCTGGGTGTCCCATTCTTTTCACCTCGTGTCATATCCTGCCCGTAGCGAACAGTTTGGGTAAAAACGGGTCCCATCGTGGTGTAATATTTACCAAGATAGTCTTGCAGATTTATTACTGCTGAATAATGAGTTCGATCCTCGCTGGATGCCACATACTTATGACCATGTGTTGCATCATACCTGTGGCATCATTTTAAACTGTCTACTGTGTGGTGCAATGAACATAGGCAAGTGGCAATGATAGCTCCATTTAGCAATTGCCTAACCATTTTTCAACAGATACCATCAGATACGATCATGGCTTGAACCAGCGCAATTGCTTAATCTTAATAAATCGGCAGAAAATATAATCATGTTAAAATGTTCACATCTTTAAGAAAGAAAAACACTTAATACATCTATTGATACTGGTTTTAATCTATAAAATTCAAGAGCTCTAGGGAGAGTGGAGTACCCCTTCATTGTTCTTTCCGTCTCTATTTTTCTTTATATTTTGTATTTTTCTGTATTTCCCGATATAGTAATTCCTATTTTTCTTTCTTTCTTTCTTTCTTTCTTTCTTTCTACTTGTAGTCTTTCTTTATAAATATAATATTTCTTACTTTTTTCTTTCTTTCTTTCTTTCTTTCTTTCTTTCTTTCTTTCTTTCTTTCTTTCTATATATAGTCTTTTTTGTAAATATAGTCTTTCTTTCTTTCTTTCTTTCTTTATATATATATATATATATATATATATAATATATATATATATATATATATATATATATATATATATACACTTTCTTTTGGTCTGTCGTTCTTTATATTTTGTCTTTCTTTATGTCTTTCTTTCTTTTCATAACTTCTTTTTTCTCAAAATCTCTATTCTTTATTCCTTTATTTTCTACTTGTCTGCCCTGAAATAACCTAATTGTATGGAAAATAAAGAATAATTGACAAAAGTGGATATTGATAAAAATATACAAACATTAAAATTACTGAGAGAAAAAAAAAAGGAAAAATAGAAATAGACTTAACCAAAAACCGACAACTTCCCGACTTAATGGAACATATTGATATAAAACGTACATTACCAACCCATACCCCTCACCCGCCAAATTTTAAGACCTCCACCATCTTTGTTTTTATCTTCTCTCGCACTCAGACCACATCCTGACGTCCAGCTGTTTTGGACGCCACAGTGATTGATTTCACATCCCATTACAGGATAAATCAAACTTGGGGATTTAAATTGGAACTAAAGCTGTCAGCAAAATCGATCATTCTTTTTTTGAAAATATATTTTAATTTTATAATAAAATAACAATGCTTAAAATAGTGGATGGCTGAAAATGCATTGTGTTAAAAACATCTACTGCCGTCAAAATTCAATGTTCGAGGAACTATTGAATACTCATAGCTGTTCTAAATTTAACTAGCTGAATATCGTATCCACGGCATCTCTCTCTCTCTCTCTCTCTCTCTCTCTATATATATATATATATATATATATATATATATATATATAGTTTGTTTTATCCACTTCACATAAACGTTAAACAAGCCACAGTTTAAAAAAACAATTTTTAGCTTTATATTTCCCATCGCGTGAAAACGATTCACTTTTATATAAACGCTAACAATTACTGGTTTTAAAATGTCAACCATTTCACAACTGGTTTTTAAGATCTCAACCATTGGACTCATCTGATGATTGCATTACCATGAAACTTCAAGTTATCAGTGTAAATCCATAATATTACCATTGATTATAAATCTGCTCTGCTTTATTAGCATTGACCACCTTTTCATGCCAATACTTTTCTCAGTTTTTCATTCTCTATTCATTATATATATATATATATATATATATATATATATATATATATATATATATATATATATATATATATAAAGGAATCTCATGAAATGCGTGCGTCGTCCTATGACTCCGAAGACATATGTCATGCTGCATCAATCTAGGATCAAACTCCCTATTCACTATTTTCAATATAATATAAAACTAGCAGAAGTACCCGGTACTTGAACGGAGTAAAATGATTTTAAGAACAGCAGTGATTGAGAAAAAATAGGAAGAGATGTGTAATAATTTAGAATGATTTTGCATATTCTCATCAAATTAAAAAATCTCTACTAATCTATATATTAAAGTAATTCCATGTTTAATAATCCAGGCCATGTCACCCACCACCTTCAGTTTTTCTGAATTTTGTACAGGTTTCGACTAGGTTAAAGTCAGACAATCCCCCAAATTTGAGCTTCCAATTCCAAAAGTCGACTGAGTTATGTCGATTTTGAACTTGAAAAAATTGAGTGGGGGCGAGTAAAAAGGGCGACATTTTGTAATCTATTATTATCTATAAAATGAGATCTCGAGATTTGCTACTCCTAAAAATTGATTTATAGAGGCTTTTTTGGCCTGAGAAATCTAAAAGTGTTATCAGAATAGAAATAAAATTAACCCTTTTCAAGATATTAATGATTTCTGATTATTTCATAGCAAGATCAATAAGTGGAAAACCTGTACAAAATTTCAGAAAAATTGAAGGTGGTGGGTGACAATTGTACTTTTTCTCTGGATGGTTTGACATGGAATTACCCATTACAATGTATTTTTTTTTATTTTTCGAAATGTTTTATTGTTTATATTTACAGGCGTTTCATCATTGTGTAAGGATAACCAAACTAGTTTCACAGATCCAGTGCTACTGAATAATGAGTTCGATTCTCGCTGGATGCCTTTCACATCCTACCTGTGCAGTACGGTTCGTGAAAATTAGGATTGCAGCCTATTGTGGTGTAACAGGCAGCAAGCTAGTATAGCGGATCAATAACTACTGCATGACGAGTTCCATCCACGCTGTATGCCCCAAACCTGTAACCTTGTGTCACATACTACCTATGGCTAACGTGTTGGTAAATAATAATTGTGTCCCATTGTGGTGTAATTGTCATTTGTTTTTATTTTCGCTGTATGCCCCTTAATTCTGACCTTGGGTCACATCGTACTCACGATACATGTAGGTAAATCATTATCATCATCATGTCGCGCCTTCAGCATGGATATCCATGACAATCTCTCTCCATCCATCCCTATCGCTCACCATTCTCAGGAGGTCCTCTATGCAGCATCCTGAATCCACACAGAGCTGATCAACGTCCGTTTTTGCTGGTCGGACCACACTGGCTTGTCCATGTGCTAGCTTCCACAGGAGGACGTCGCTTATGAGTTCGTCCTTGCTTCTCCAGCAATGTCCTGCGTGTCTTGTCCGTCTTACTCGGATGGTTTGTGTGATATGTGGCAGGTGGCCGTACAGCTGTTTTCTCGTAGGGTGTTGTTTCCATGTCTTGTTCAGGATCACCCGCAGCATTCTTGTGCAGCTCCCATCTAGTTTATTCTCTAGTCGCTTAGTTAGGGTGCAGGTGGTGCAGCCATACAACAGTACTGATATGACAACGGCCTGGAAGAACCGTCTCTTTAACTTGTCTGTGAGGTTGAATTTCCATATGATCGATAGTTTATTTATAGCGGTCCATGCTTTTCCTATACCTGCACTAACGTCATTTTCTGTGGAGGAGATGTTATTGCCTAAGTATATAAATTGTTCTATAGAGTTTAGAAATATTTACAATAATTTTTAAGTAAAGATATCAAACGTTGTAATAATTAAATTATCATACTGTAGTATATCCACAGGTCCTGCTCGTTTTCTATAATCTCAGTCACCCCTCCAGCTCAATAGATATCGGAGTTGTAGTACCTGTTAGGGCCTCATCTATGGATTAAATAAATCCAAACATGACTATCAAAAATGCGTTTATAAAAATGTATTTGAAAGAATGAATAAAATAAAATGTCTTCCGCATAAAATAACACAAAAAAGATTGCCATGCCGTAAAATCCAACCAACCAATCAACCAACCAACTAAGCTGATATCAAAATAACGTGATTCAGCATTAAATGACCCGAAAAAGGTTGATATGCCGTAAAACAACCAACCAACCAACCAATCAAACACACAAACAAACTGAAGAAATAAAAACTTTTGGATTATCAACTAAATTCTCACAATGCAAATAAAATGAATAACTAGATAAATTAGATATTCAAGAATATAAACACAATATGCACCTGAGATTTACCGGATGAAGTCTTCGAATAAAAATGTAAAAGAAATAAAATCGAATTAAATCATACATAAATAAAAGGGCAAAAATCGATTCCCTTTTCCTTGGCACTTACCATTTTTCTTTGACTTTTTGTTTATTAAAAAAAAAGGAAGCAAGAGTGTAAGTTTCTGAAACCAATTTCGCACTTGATTTAGGTTGGGATGGTATCGTTTGCGAAAATACAATCAAGTGTTAGTCGATGATGTTTGTTTTTGTTTTCTTTTTCCTCGAATGGCAGGTGTCATCACTTAGTACCTGTATAAATATGCTTGTTTCGGTTGGCGTCGTGTCACCTGTGCGTGGCATGATTTAATTGAAATTATCGCTTGCTCACTTGATTTCTTGATGTAAAGCAAACAGAGGCGGATCAGTGAGCACATCTTTTAGTCTTTGTTTTTTTGTATTTCTTTTTCTTTTGGTTTTTGGTTATATTTTATTGTTTTGACTGTTGGATCAGATAGGCTTAGATTAAAGCAAGTCTGGAAAATAAGATCACTGCCCACCACCTCTGTCCCTATCACCGCCATCTTTAAGAAGACGATAACCACCACCACATATCACCACACCAACCATCAGCAACATAATGGTTATCTTTTTTAAACCTAGTTGTATTAATACTCGTGTTCCTTAATTTTACGACCGTTATCATCTTGCAGCACCCTCTGATTAAAAATAAAACTACCACTCCATGTCAGAGTGGGCCTGGGAGTAATGGCGATGAAGGGGTTCTCCACATACACCAGTGTTCAAGAATTGGAACCTTGCCATTAGTTGCAGTTTAATTAGATATCAAGTTTTTTTTACGGTACCTGTTGTTGTTTAAATGGTAACACATCTAAATATTTCTTCAGTTTGATACGTTTTCTTTGTTTAATGGCATATCAACCTTCGTGGGTAATTAAATGCC
>CM042152.1:39848666-39851166 GCA_023376005.1 Doryteuthis pealeii | reverse complement strand
AAGACTTTGGACGAACTTGAACGACGAATATATGATTTTATTTTTGTCATTCAACAAGAGTTCCCCGAAAGATCAATTGGTGCGATTCCCGAGTTGCTAGGGAGGCTGGAGGTAAATGCCGGTGCCCATATAGAATATTAAATAAACCATCTTATTATGTATGTTCTTCTCATATTCAGTTTTTGGGTAAATACTGATTCACAAATAAATTATGAGATTTTTAAAATAGGGAAGAGTTACATTACAATCATCCTGAATATTACGACTAACCATTACACCACGAGCCTCTGCTTGCCTGCATATAGGCATTAGACATCCATAGAGAATGGAAGAATACAAATGCATATGAGAGATAGGTAGACAGACAGACAGACAGACAGAATGTGTGTGTGTGTGTGAGAGAGAGAGAGAGAGAGAGAGAGAGAGAGAGAGAGAGAGAGGGGGCGAGAGAGATAAAGTGGGTGACACATACAATACACTTACAGGCTGTGATACTGGTACAAGAACAACCCTAAACATAGGTATAAGTAAAAGTCGCTGGGGTGGCCTGAAGTCGGTATCAGTCAGACAGCGAGGGAGTCTCCCCCCTTTTTAATAGCACTAGACCAAGGTCTGAGGTGGAGCGCCACACCTACCATCGGCTCCTCACTTTACCTCACAGATCCCTGTGCTACTCATACGCTGAGTTGGCGAGGGCCAGTATCGAATCCAGAACCTTATGTTTCCTAGTCCGACGCTCTAACGACCGAGCTAAACCGAGTAATGCCAATATTTGTATGTGATTTTTGATTTCTGGAATTTTATGTAGACTACTAGCGGATTTAGATAATAATTCATATATGTGCAAAAATAAGATGAACATAAAAGACCTTAAGCTCTGTTTCTCTATTCCTCCATATCTCTGTCTTTCTCTCTCAAGATACAAGGTGTGCGCAAATTTAATGTGCACTTTAAATTTTTCATAACTTTATTTTTACTCGCAAAAGTAATAAGATATTATATCAAATTAAAAAGACTAATGAAAATATATAAGAAGGAATATAATATGGTACGCTTATTTTAATGTTATTTTAATTGATTTCTCTATGGAATTATATATAGGATTGTTTGATAATGACATGATAGTATTAGAAATTAGTAGCAGTAAATAATTATTTATTCAACCAAGTTTTATTAAAATCATTATGTAAATTATTTCTACCATATACAATGTAAATCTTTATTTATCAGAGATATGTAATGCATATTCAAGATTTTAAATGCATTCTTTCTTTCTTTCTTTTTCGGCATATCAACCTCAGTGGGTTATTTAATGCCGATAAAGTTTTGAAATAAATCAATTCTTAATGGATAATACAATTTTGTTTATCAACTCATGTTTTTTCTATTGAACCCATAGATGAGACCCTTACAAGTACTACCATTCCGGGTCAGAGTGGACCATGGAGCAATGGTGATGAAGGGGTGCTCCACAATCCCCAAACCTCCAAAACTGGAACCTCACCATCAGATAGAGTTTAACTTCATTCCCAGGACATGATGACCCTCGGCCACCGCCTTCTAGCACCCATATGATAAAAAGGGTCTGGAGCTTGCCATGAGGACAATAAGGTTGGGAAAATCATATGGGTGCTAGGGCTTGATGGGACCAGCCGATTGCTCGGAGGGGGCCTCTCCGACCGCCCGTCTAGCCAAAGATAGGGACAAAGTGGAGAATTGCAAGTGATGACTGCTCATCCACCTGGGTTTTATCCTTAAACATCACGGGTCGCAACGCACGGTCAACAAGTGGTCCCATTGGGGGTGTCTTACCTCTCTGCAGGGGGACAGTCGGTGCATTCTAACGCCCCACCGAGAGGGCGGTTTAAATGCATTAATGTCATTGGCAGTTTTGCAGTAAATCAAAATCAGCTAGACTTTAATTGAGACATTGTTAATAAATTAGATGCTAATTAAGATTATATAATGACTGCTTCATAATCGTTGAGAATTTAACTTAAATACCTAAGAAAATCATGACGTCAGAGGTGACGTAGTTTCGGTTACAAACATACTTTCACACAATCTCCATTATGATAAGATTTGTGATGCAAAGAATCAGTAACAAGAATTAGAAAGAAGGAAATCCCTATTTATGTGGGTCTTATTAGTATTTGTGAATAAAAGGCCTTAAATACCATGGATATCGTGATTATGAACCATTTGAGCTCTCATACGAAGCTCTCATACGGAACCTAAACTCTACAACAAAATACTGTTAGAGAATAGGACCAGCCTAGAATCACCTTGTACCAAGAAACTTGTTACATCAACAAAGAATATATATATATATATATATAATAATATATATATATATATTATATATATGAGAGTGCATGCGTGTGCGTGTGTGTGCATGCGAATTGGGGAGTGTGTGTCTGTTTGTATGTAGGTGTGTGTACGTATTCTGACATATACAGATCCACATCCATATATACTTAGAGTGCATAATTACATTAAA
>CM042152.1:39793666-39846166 GCA_023376005.1 Doryteuthis pealeii | reverse complement strand
GAGGGTTGCCATGAGGGCAATAGGGTCGGTACAATCATATAGGTGCTATTAACGTGCCGTTACCAGCGGATTGATACGAGTGAGCCACTCGGACCATCCGTCTAACCTATCTAAAGGCCAACCTAAACGAAGAAGAAGAGGCAAGGATGAGGATCAAACAAAGGAGGGGGAGGGGATGACGAGGAGGAGAAGTATGAGAAAGGCAAACCACTACTGCAAAATCAAACACCTATAAAAGAAGTCATGTTTGGAGGCGCGTGGTCTAATGGTTAAAGTCGCAGGAAATGGACTCGTCAACCCGAGTTCAATTCCTAGACGAAGCTGTTGGCATTTCACATGGTGCTAATACCCTTGGGAAAGTTATGAATCCAATTCTCCCTCCAACTATGGGTAAATAGCAGGGCAGACTGGACTCTTTAACCATGGTTAGGTAACCATTCTAGGAGAAGAACACTTTGAATTCAAACCTGTTAAACTCCGATTATGAAATTGACCTTGTGTCGCATCCTGCTCGTGTGGAGGGGTTGGTTAATATATATAAAACAATTCAAGATGGGGTTAAAACAAAGGGTAGGAGTATTCTTCTTAATCATTTAGATGAGGCCTGGTAATTAGCACTATTTGGATTATTCGGACTATTGTCCGCACGTTTATTGTTATCTGTACAATGTACGACAAGAAGTTTCCTGATTACAAGAAGGTTCTTTAGTTCGAGAAAGCTCCAGAGTCCAACAAGAAATACCTGAAGAACGCCGGTGAGATGAGGGCGGACACACTGGGGATTAGGATCGCTTTGCACAGATAAAGATGGAAGGGACCTGGAGATGGGGTGGGATGCAGAAAAAGACAGAGGGCAAGAAGAAAGAGGGAAGAGAAAGAGGATGAAATATAGTGCTGGGGTTGGGGAGAAAGGAGATGGTTAAAGAGACGCTCTGTAGTGTAATGGTTAATGAGCTACGATGGTAGAGTGTTGTTAGTGAGTTTGATTCTTACTGTGTGCTCCATACTTCTGTCCTTGTGCCACAACTGGGCTAAGCTTGGTAATTAATTAGAGAAAGGAAAAGAAAGGAAGGGTTAGAGATTAGATTGTTGAGGGAGTCTAGAATGGAAGGAAAGAAAGAAAGAAAGAAAGAAGGAAAGAAAAAAAGAAATTTTGGTTACAGAAGCAGTAAGCTCGGGTAGCTAAGTTATTGTGTCTCTGGTTCTAATCTATATAGTTCTACGCTAGGTCAGATAACGCTAAAGATGAGGACGATAGTCCGAATACTCCAAATGGTGCTAAAGGGTAGGAGTATATGAAGGAAGAGGATGGACAAGAGAGAGACGAACGGTAATTGCAAAATTTGTAAAAAAATACAAGAGTTGTATACCTACTTCTCGGATATATAATATCGGGAGAGAGACAGACGGAGGGGATGATAGATGATGAGATTTCTGACTTGTTAACTCTATGCTTACTAACTGCTGCTAACTCGTCGGCCGCCATCTTCTCAGGGCTTATCCAGTGGGTTGCTTTCTCAGGGTTGAGACTGGGGGACTGTTTCTTCTTTCTTTTTCGGGCTGGTCATCTCTTGTTTTGATAAATCAATGAAGCAAGATTTGTTGTTTTTCTTTTAAGTCTTTTATTCAAAACAACCCAGCCTACAAAACGACAGGAGTGTGATGCGACATCTCGTGAGACATCCTCATACATCGAAGGTCTAGTCGCAACTAAACTAAATTGTCTCACGCCTGTAATGGCGCCTTTCAGAGGGGTTAAATCGGAGTCATCACAAATCAATGATAACGCTAACGGTTATGGGAATTTCCCTCTAACCTCTCTCCGATTTTGAATCTAACGAACTCTGATTAAAAATAAAATACAGTGAAGATGAAGGAAAATGAAAAGATGGACAAATATCTGGACCTTGCCAGAATGGAAAAAGGGTCAAAGGGATACCAATTGTAGTTGGTGCACTTAGAACGGCCCAAAAAAGCTTGGAAAAAAAGACTCGAGGAACTGGGAATCAGGGGAATAATTGAGACCATCCAGACTACTACATTGCTGCTATCGGCTAGAATACACCAGAAGAGTCCTGGAGAACTGAGGAGACTTGGTGTCACTCAGACTCCATGGAAATACCATCAGCTAACACTGGTGTGAAAAACTCACATAATAATAATAATAATAATAATAATAATAACAAGAACAAGAACAGGAACAAGAACAGGAACAAGAACAAGAACAAGAAGAAAAGAACAAGAAGAACAAGAACAAAAATCAAGAACAAGAACAAGAACAAGAACAAGAAGTACAAGACGAACAAGAACAAAAACAAAAACAAGAAGATCAAGAAAAACAAGAAGTAGAACAAGAACAAGAAGTACAAGAACTAGAAGAATAACAAGAACAAGAGCAGGAACAAGAACAAGAAGAGCAGGAAGAAGGAGATTAAAGGCGAAGAACAAGAAAAATAACAGAAAATTTTTAAATTAGAACTTTAAAAATTAAAACAAAATAAGAAAAAAGTGTTGATTGTGGAAGAACGTGGTGCGCAAGAGTCTAATCGATGAAATAATGAATCTGGATAGTGAGCGGGGGTGTTGGAAAAAGCTGCGATATAAAAAAATGATAATCAAATAAATAAAGTATGATATGGGTGTATGCGGGGAAGTGGAGGGGCAATAACTGGAATTCAAAAAAAGATAATAAGATATGAAGCAAGTAGAAATAATCATTAATTTAGGTGGGGGAGGGTATACACTTAAATAAGAAAAAAACAAAAACAAATGAAAAGTAAAACGAAGAGAAAAAGAAAAGAGAAAGAAGCACAAATCAAAGTAGAGTAGAGAGACGTTCGGTTAAATCGAATTTAACGGACCTAAATTCCACTATCGTATGTCACCCCGCCGAAAGAAAAAAAATACCAAAGTTCAAGGAATTAACCGAATTTAATGAAAATTTCAGTGTTGTATATTAATGAATACAAGATATAATATACTAGTTATTTTTAAAAAAATTTTTACTTTTTTCAGGTCAGTTAACTTTGAACCAGGTAAATTGAGAATCTGTTTTACGACTCAAAGATACGTGGTTGCAAGTGAAATAAAATGGGACGGATACGAAATTTTCATTTCAGCGATACAAAATAATCTCTGTTCACATTTATCCATTGCATCTAGGACAATTTAACCGGCCTCATTTTTAACCAGTGTGTGTTACAGGATGATAACGGACGGAACATTGAGGAGAAGCGTATTAATATATATATATATATATATATATATATATATATTATATATATATATGTGTGTGTGTGTGTGTGCGCGTGTGGGGGGGTATGTTGTTTCTGAGTCTTTCTGTGTGTGTCTCTGTGTGTATGTGTTATTGGGAAGATTGACTATCATCGCATCTGTTTTACAATCAAATTACGGTCAAGACAGGATTTGTGTCTATATGTGTGTGTGTGTTGTGTGTGTGTGTGTGTGTGTTTGTGTGTGTGTGTGAGTGTGTGAGAGAGAGAGAAAGAGAGAGAGAGAGAGAGAGAGAAAGAAAGAAGAGAATGTGTCTTGCCTAGTTACTTTGTCATTTCTCTCTCTCTCTCTCTCTCCCTTTCTCTCTCTCTTTACACACACACACATATATATATATATATATATATATATATGGGGGAGTGATCGATGTTGGGAAACTTTTGAGTTCTGTGAGAAGAATGGAAACCTACAAAATAAAAAAAAATAACCAAAATTCAAAATGATGAATTTTATCCTACTTTTAATTTTATACAAAAATCCTGATATATATATATATATATATATATATATATATATATATATATATATATATATATATATGGTGCACTTGGAACGGTCCCGAAAAGCTTGGAATAAAGACTGGAGGAACTGGGAATCAGAGGAAGAATTGAGACCACCTAGACTACGAATACACCAGAAGAGTCCTGGAGAACTGAGGTCATATATATATATATATATATATATATATATATATATTATATATATTAATTTAGAGTGTACGAAAAAAAGAAGTTCCAAACGAGACACATTTTTTAATGTCTGTGGGCATAAACAAAATATCAAGGAGAAGAGACATAAACTATTTATTAGAAACTACCAATCGAGCCTCAGTGTGGATATGGTTAAAATATAAAATACGTCCTAAGGAATATATATAATCTTCATACAATGACTGCTATTTACACAGTAGCATTGCAGCAAACAAAGCCTTCATAAGATGATGACGCTGGGTTCATGTATGGTTTCGGGGCCGAAACATCATTACCACTAATCCAGAACGCCCCAGCAGTATCTCACGATACCACCAGACTTTGTCGATTTGATGTCACAATATAGGACTGCCATATCTACGCTGATGCGGTCAAATCCTTCTCCTGAACCTTTCTTAAGTATTTCCTCTTGTCTGTGGGAGAAAGTCCAAGTTTAGACAAAAATGCCGAGGTTGAGCTGGTAATAAATACCCTGCATCCGACTTCAATGGGAAATACATTTCTGACGCATTGTTCACGTAGGTCTTCATATTTTTCCAACTTCCGCTGAGGGGCCCGGTCAAGATTTTCTTCAAATGGAACTGTCAATTCAACGATAAAAACTTTATATATATATATATATATATATATATATATATATATATTCATAGAGGCCTCTAATTTGAAAATAAATATTTATAATAAAATTAAGGGGCCACACACTTATTTACTTCTAATGTGGGTTAATTTTATTCGGTCTCTTTGGAGATAAGTAATTAGAGTGGCCTACCGTGTGGAAGAGTAGGCGTACCATGTTTCACTATTATACAATTATTGACAATGAAAATTATTTTAATCAGTTATCTAATTTAAAAACACAGACATTTTTAAATAATTAATGCTATGAAGTGAATCTATCTCGGGGACACACGTTGACTTCGGGTAGTAGCTGTATGATATTTTCCACGTACCCTACTTGTACGGGTCAGGCATAAAGGCCCTATTTATGTGGGACCACCCACAAGCCGAGACTCATGGGGTGGCGGGTGAAAAATTGCGTCGATCCCGTCGGCATTCCCCCTCAAGGGGGGCCCCTCAGGCACTGGGCAATAAACCCAGCTCAGCCCCTTTAAATCAAGGGGGCAGGTGTTGCCTGGGGGGATGCCCCCCTGGGATCGACGCAATTATTATAACAGAACCGGTCCAGCGGCCGAAGCTCACCGGACCCCCAGTCGAAACCGGGTGGGGCTGCATGCCTTGCAACTGATGTAGACTGCTTTTATAGCATTTCTTCATTTGTATACGATACTACATCTTGAAGCGAAATGGCTTTATGCCCTTCGTAGATCCCTGACTTCTGAAGATTCTCGAAAATCTAGACGGGTTTTCAGGGAGAGTATCAGGACTTCTTCTGACACGGGGGCCTTTGTCTAAGTTAATTTTTCTATGATCCATCGTCAGATATTTTAATACTCTTATCCATTGATTCTTTATTTTAATCACTAACCCCTTTCTCCCCTTCAGATCCCATTTCTATTTTGTCGGGCTCTATTCTGTCCTGTGTCCTTTTTGTAATATGAAATTCGGCTTTTCAACACTCGACTCGTTGGTTTTTTTTAATACCACACCCTTTATTTGTTGCAAATGACATATTTATAGGAGCTCTAATCTGTCTTCCCATAAATGCAGAAGGATTTTTTATTCTGTCGGCATGTGTAATTGTTCGATAGCTCAATAATAATTTCGATAAGTCTTTATATTATTATTAAATGGGGAAAATTCTCTTAGTTTCATTTTCAAAGTCTGCACCAATCTTTCTGTAATTCCATTCGATTGTAGGTGATAGAGTGGCATTTTATAACGGACACACCCATCAGCCACGATCACAATTTACCGTCGTAAAATTCTTGGACATTATCAGAAACTAACGTCCGGGGAACTCTATCCCTTGCAAATATTACTCTTAATATAGTGATGTCTTCTTTTCTGTCGGCAACATTGATTATTTCGGACAATCCATAAAATAAGTCCACTAAAATTTTAAAAATGCCTTTAATATGAGCATGATCCATGTATACACGAGCCCACGGTTCTTTTTCTTTAGGCCACACCTTGTCTTTATGCAATTGTAGTAGCCGTCAGCCTTGTTGGATTATTTCGGATATAAGGCGTGCTGTAAGCCACCACTTAAACCTATATCTCGGCCAGGGCGCGTGCATTAAAGTCAATATGCTCGAATACGTGGTTAGTTAACTATTTAATCACCGATCTTGAAATCCGTTCATTTGCACGTATTCGACGCAGACAAACGGATCTGCAACCAGGATTCTGTCTAACACCGTGGAACAACCGAGGACACTGCTTAACACAAGGATTCTTCATTAAGAAACAACCAAAGGATTATTCCTAACACTGAGGAACAACTAAGGATTCTTCATTAAGGAACAATCAAAGGATTCTACCTAATACTAAGGAACACAATGGATCTTCTCTGTAAAGTGCCCTCACTTGCAGCCTAAAATAGCCGCAAAAACCGTTTCATGCCTTGCTGCTGAGACTGCTTTTATAAGCATTTGCATACAATATTACAGATATTAACGTTTGAATTATCTTCAAATAGATGTAAAATTAAGTATTTATTCCTATTTCATTCTCCTTACTTTATCTAATTATTTTCATAAACTAAGGGGAGGTTTAGCTAGGTATGTAGAGCACCCGCTAATGAATCGCAATGTTCATGGTTCGACTAAAAACCATAGTGTAATGATACGCTTACTTATGAGATTTACAAATACTGGACTTTATTAAGTAGAATTTTAATGCTATGTATATTTTAATTTTTAGATATGTTCGAATATAATTTTTCCACAATAAGAACAAGAACTGGTGATGCTTAATGTGCATGGATATTTACTGTGTCATTAATTGTTTTATTTTCGTAGTTTCAACGGGACATACATACATACATACATATATACACATTGATCACAACGACTTGTCAGGTGACTTCCAATCCTTCATTCATTGTCCGTTTGTGAGCTCGTTCATGGCGTTTTAATCCTGCCAGTGTCTTGCATAACTTAAATCTTAATCAAATCTTAATTTTTCCACAAAAAAAAAAAAAAAAAATAAATAAAAAACAAAACAAGAACTGGTGATATTCAACGTGCGTACACATTTACTCTGTCATTAATTGTTTTATGTTTGTAGTTTCATCCGGACATAAATACATACATAACAGCTTGTAGCAATAGCATAATCTTTACAGATCATTGCCATCCCTCACAATCCTATAACTCTAACACCAGAATTTTTCTCTCATGAGCCCTTAAATGACTTATCAAACCAGCTGCAGATCCATAAAGTATGATGCAACTATGACATAGGAAGGACGTTCTTTCCGTTGTATCAGATGAATCAGATGATGAAATCTGATGTTTATGCATCACCATATGTCATTTAAGACCAGAAACTGACTTACAGATTTTGTTACAGATTGTACAAGACACATTGTTTGTTCCTGGAGTTTACATGATTTGTCCCTGATGAGATTTCCTATGATTGACATATCCAACCTTAGAAAGAAGAATTTGACCACATGCCTGACATTTCCAACCCTCCATGTTCTCTCCAATATGACAAGTGTATCCATTTTGAAGTTTACGCTTGAGGTTTCACTCTCAAAACTGGTACAGCCATCATCCACATGAATTATCCAGTCAGTTCTCTTCATTGCCAGCTTTTCCCAGTTGTCAGGATTTATTTTTATTTTTAAAAGGTTGGTTTTTAAGCAATCCTTATACCTCTTCCAAGGCTTATGCTGTGGCCTATACATACATACATACATACATGCATACATACATACTTACACAACAACTGCCTTTCATAAATGTAGAGATGATTAAATAGGCATTAAGTTAAATATATTTAATGAGGAAGAAGAATTGAAAAATATTCGATGGGATATTACGTCTTATCTTTTCTTTTAAAAAAATTGCCGTAATAAATGCGGCTTTACTAATAAAATCAATTTATTTTTCTCATATAATTTAATCGGATTAAATGAACGGAGCGAAAATCGTATTATATTAGGCAATTGAAAAATGCATATTTTGAAGACATTTAAGTTGATAGTATTTTACAGCTCAGATACACGGTAGAGAAAAGTAATAATTGACTCAATTCAAAAGATACCAAATAAAGTAAACATAATTTCCAGAGTAATCTTTGGTACGGATATAAAAATTAATCCTTTTGTTTTGAATAGGAAAATATAAAATGTGTAGCATTTTGAGATTTTTTTTTTTTAAATGAGTTCTATGTAATATGGGCGAGTCCCCTGACGTAGTAAGTAATATGCTGGACTGCAACATGGTAGAAAGCAAGTTTGAACTGCAGTCGGGTGTTACGTCCACTTTCGAACTAATGCTCTCGCAAAAGGCATTGTAACCATTGTCTGTCCCTGCTGTGATGAACTTGTGTCCAAAAGGGTTATCTTCCCCTGCCGCTTGCATTTTAGCCACTAGGTGACACGACTAGGGGTATTTAAACTCAGCACAGGAAGTCCTCTCCCTCTCTCTCTGGGCCTAGCATCCACGGAAGATGGACGAGACGTGTGGTGTCTCTATCCCTTAAGTGGGGGGCTTTGCTCCCTGCCGACTATCAGCAAGTGACTCTCATATTCTTTATGGACTCTTTCTTTCTTCCAAAGATATTAGGCCACCCCATCGACTTTACCTTACTCGTTATTCTTATTCTTATTATTCACGCTATTCGAGTTTTCACATCGGCCTTATCCGGTAGTTCATTGAAGTAGAGTGATATCAAGTTTCTTCAGGTCTCCAGGACTCTTCTGAGTATTCTAGCCAATCCCAACTGTGGTGTAGTTTGGATGGTCTTGATTTTTCCTTTGATTTCCAATTCACCCAAGTTCTTTTCCAGAGCTTTGGGGATCGTTTTTAGGGCACCAATTACAATTGGTACGACTTTCACCTTCATGTTCCACAGTTTCCTCAGTTCTCTGGCAAGGTCTAAGTATTTGTTAATCCTTTCACTTTCTTTCATTTTTACTCAGTGGTCGGCGGGGACGGCAAAATCTACGAAGATGTCATAATTATTATTATTATTATTATTATTATTATTATTATTATTATTATTATTATTTACGCTATTCGAGTTTTCACACCGGTCTTATCAGTTGGTTCACAGGAGGCTGTGTGATAGCAAGTCTCCACAGGTGTACATGACTTTTCTAAATATTCTAGCTGATGTAAACAATGCTGTAGTTTGGGTGGTCTCGATACTTACTCTAATTTCCAATTCACCCACATTCTTGATGACCATTTTAGTTCACCAATTACAATTGTTATGACCTTCACTTTCATGTTCTACAGTTTTCTCAGTTCTCTGGCAAGGTCCAAGTATTTGTCTATCTTTTTGCTTTCTTTCTCTTACAATTGGTGACCGGCCGGGACGGCAAATCCTAGAGATGACAAGTCTTCTTGTTAATTAGCACTAGGTCTGGTCTCCTCACCGGTATTAAGTGATCCGTATGTATATCAAAATCCCAGAGAATTTTCTGCGTCTCATTTCTTCTTCTTCTTCTTCTTCTTCTTCTTCTTCTTATTATTATTATTATTATTATTATTATTATTATTATTATTATTATTATTATTATTTTCACTCTTTTTGAGTTTATACCATCAGCGTTAGCTGATGGTATTTCACTGGAGTCTGAGTGGCAACAAGTCTCCGCAGGTCACCAGGAGTATTCTAGCCGATTGTAGCAGTGCAGTAGTCTGGATGGTTTCAATTCTTCCTCTGATTTCTAGATCCTCCAGTCTTTTTTCCAAGTTTATTGGTACCGTTCCAAGTGCACCAACTACAATTGGTATCACTTTCACTCTCATATTCCACAGCTTTTCAATTCTCTGGCAAGATCCAGGTATTTATCCATCTTTTCATTTTCCTCCAGCTTCACTCTGTGATCTGCTGGGACTGCAAAGTCCACCAGTTGACACGTTCTCTTTCTTTTTTTTGTTAATCAATACTAGGTCTGGTCTCCTGGCTGGGATAGGGGGATCCGTCTTTATCTCAAAGTCCCAGAGAATTTCATGCGTTTCATTCTCAAGAACAGATTCTGGTTTATGCATATACCATTTTGTTGTATGGTCAAAGTTTAACTTTTTGCATAATTCCCAGTGGATCACCTGTCCCAACCCAGTTGTGCCTAGCTTTGTATTCCCGTTGTGCTACTTTGCTACATTCACTTAATACATGGTTTACAGTCTCATTTCTGTCACCGCACAGTCTACATTTACTGTTGTTGCGTCTTATCAATTTTTGCTTTGATATAATTATTATCATTATTTCACTCCATTCGAATTTTTAACACCTACAGAAGCCGGTGGTTTTTACTGGAGGCTGGGACAGCAAGTCTCCTCGGGTCTCCAGGACTCTTCTGAGTATTCCAGCCGATCTTAAAAATGCTGTAGATTGGATGGTCTCGATTCTTCCTCTGATTTTCAATTCATCCAGACTCTTTTCCAACCCCTTGGGGATTATTCCAAGGGCCCCAATTACAATTGGGACGACCTTTAACCTCATGTTCCACAATTTTCTCAGTTTTCTGGCAAGGTCCAAGTATTTGTCGATCTTTTCGCTCTCTTTCATTTTCACTCTGTGGTCGGCCGGGACGGCAAAGTCCACGAGAGGACAAGACTTCCTCTTTTTGTCAATCAAAACTAGATCTGGTCTCCTATTATTATTATTATTATTATTATTATTATTTAACTCCGTTGCGATTTTTTAAAAATCCGCTAAACGCTGGTGGTCTTTCATTGGAGTCTGAGTGACAATAAGTCTCCTCAGGTCTCCAGGACGCTTCTAAATATCCTGATTTTGTTATATTTTAAAAATATTTTCTTCTCATATTGTCGGATTAATTTCCTCACCGTATTTCCATATATATATATATATATATATTATATATATATATATATAGTACTGCCGTGTATGGTTAAACTATCTCAATTGATGAGAGAGTAGTAAACAAGCCAATATATACAGTATTAGTAGGAGAATGCTCAATATCTGTGATAGAGCGATATTATTAATAATAATTAATAAATATATATTTTTTATATATCTATTTCTCTGGGACCTAATCTACTACCATATTGGTTTCATGCTTCTTAAACCTGCTTGTATAAGCGGAGTAGTCTTCGGACTTCTGATTTTATTCTTCTAAATTTCCGAGCTAATTTTAGTAGTACAGGATGGATTCAATTCTTCCTGTAATCTTCTTTTCATTGAGTACAATTCTTCCAGGCTGTGGTTGTATCAGTGCTGTTGTACGGCTGCACCACTTGGATCCTAACAAGGCGCCTTGAGAATAAGCTAGATGGGAGTTGCACGAGAATGTTGCATGTGGTCTTGAACAAATCATGGAAACAACACCCCACAAGGAAACAGCACAAACTATCCGAGTGAGACAGACTAGGCATTCTGGACTGCTGGAGAAGCAAGCACGAGCTCATAAGCGACGTTCTCTTGTGGAAACCAACACATGGCCATGCCAGTGTGGGCCGCCAACCAAGGACCTACATTGACTAACTCTGCGAGGATGCTGGATGCTGCGTGGAAGACCTTTATGGGTCAATGAATGATAGGGAGGGTGGCGAGAGATTGTTATGGATATCCGTGCTGATTGTGCGACATGATGATGATATATACATGGACTATACTCAGTATTCAATTCCCCAACGCTCCCTCTCTCTCTCTCTCTCTCTCTCTCTCTCTCTCTCTCTCTCTCTCTCTCTCTCTCTCTCTATTTCTTTAAATGATTCTACAGTTTTTACTTTAAAATCCCCGCCAAATTTTAGTGTTGTAATTTTGTTACATAATTTATTAGCAGCTTATAAATTATGAACGTATCTGTAGTTAGAATTTTGAATAGGGTCCAGTAGACCTAAATAATGGGGTCCATGGAAAATTATTCGACAGTTATGGACGGGTAATTACCTTTTGATTTGAACCCTTGAAAACGCGCCATTACAGACGCGATAGTTTTAGCTTCAGATGTAGCCTGGCTTTCGAGGAGTGTATATGATTTTGTCAGCTCCCGCGGTCCATCTCCCCCCGCTGCGGAATCAATAGGGGCGGGGTTGCAGAATAAAGTTGCATCATCATAAAACAACCAAGTCTTGTTTGTTAATTGAATATAAACAGACAATGACCTGCCCAGCACGAAGAAAAATCAACAGAAATAAGAAAACCAAGTCTTAACAATAAGCCCAAAGAACATGGCGACCGAGTTAGATTACCTAGACGAAGAACCAGAAGCAGAGTTTTAAAAGTAAGACCATCATCTCATCATCTATCATCTACCCTATCTATCTAACTGTCTGTCTATCATACTTCCGTGATGGCCTTACATTTTAAGGGTAAGATTTGCAGGAAATACATTCTTTACCTGCCACACATTTCTCCTATTTGAAGCTAGAGGACACAAAAGGTAATATCTACTAATAGCCAATTGGTGGCGTGATAAGCAGCATATAAAAGAGTATCAAGTACAGGAGATCCAGCGAGGATCGAACTCGCTATCCAGTAGCAATGAATCTGCGAAACTAGCTTGGAAACAATTATGCTACAATGAGACGTCCTCTTTTCCCAACTCATCGTCACGGGTAGAATGTAACAAAATTCACAACTATGGGGCATCCTGCGATGATCCAACTGGCTATGGAGTAGCAATAGATCTGCGAGACAATATTGCGACCCAATACACCATGATGGGACGCTCTCTTTATTCCACTCGTTCGCATCTTGTAGATTGTAAAGGAAGGTCGCAAGTATAGTGTATCCAACACGGATCGTACACGTTAGTCAATGCTAATGGGTCTGCGGTATACGTTTGCTAACCATTACACTAAGACTGGATACACTATTTAACCAATACTCTTTATAAACCCGATGAGGAACGAGTATGTAACACTTTTTCCCTAAGTTTCTCAAATTGGAATAATGTATATATTAAAGTAATTTGTAAAGATTTTAAAACAGAACGTTTCTGTCGACATTTTTCGTTCGTTTCACTGAAAGCAGAACTTGAGGTCTGTCTGGACGGATTGAACAGAGAGAGCAAAAAACCGAATTAAAAAAAAAACGAATTAAAATATCCTAAGCAACTGCAAAAATGTAGGAAAGTTTCCTATATTGATTTTTGGAGATATTTCGTTTGATTCCGATATTTATTATTCGATTAGTTCTGCTTTCTTTACTGCCTCGTTCCACTGCGACTTTTTACCCTATTTTTTCCCACATTTTCCTAAAAAAAATGTCTGTGTTTATTTTCTATTGAATTTTAACTCTTCTTCTCTCTGGATTCTATCCGTATAGAGTTTTATTCACTGTTTAGTTTATTTGGTTTAAATTATCTTTCCGTTTCCTTTTTATTTATTTATCTATTTATTTATTTCGTTTATTCATTTATTTTATTTATTCATTCCATCCCACCCTAACCATCTCTTTCTTTCTTTCTTTCTTTCTTTCTTTCTTTCTTAAGACGCTTGTTTTTTATGGGCTGAGTTTTTTCCCCCTCAATTCCATTGTCTTCTTTCTTTCTTTCTTTCTTTCTTTCTTTTTTTCCACAAATATGTTCTTTCTTACGTTCAATCTCCCTTACTGTCTGTCTGTGTGTATATTTTCTCTCTCTCTCTCTCTCTTTCTTTCTCTCTCTCTCTCTCTCTCTCTCTCTCGCTCTCTCTCTCTCTCTCGCTCTCGCTCTCTCTCTCTTCCTTTGATATGTTGTTTTTTTTGCTTCACGTTTTGTCTTTGTCACCATCGTTCCATTTTTTATTTTCTTTCTTATATTACTCCCATCTCTCCCAATCTATGTTTTGTCATCTCTCGCCCCCCCCCCTCTCTCTCTCTCTCTCTCTCTATATATATATATATATATATATATATATATATTATATATATATAAACCTTTACCGCTATAATGATGCTCTACCAAGACACTAAACCAGACGGTGATACAGCCTTTTTTGATATAGTAGCTAGAGTCCTAGAAGGAAAGAAAGGAAAAAAAGGTGAGAGAGGGTTAAATCAAGATTAGTAAACTTTTCAGAAATCATATTGAAATATTTAGGAATAGTTCTTATGTAAAAAGACGGCTTAGTTCAGTCGGTAGAGCATCCGGCTCAGAACCAAAGATTCCGGGTTCAATAATGGCCTTGCCAACTAAGCGTAAGAGTAGCACAGGGAACTAAGCGGTAAAGTGTAGAGCTGATGGTTGGTGTGGCGCCCCACCTCAGACACAAAATCTCCCTCGTCTAGCTCTGTCTGTCTGATACCTAAAATAGGACACTCTGTCGACTTATTTATGTAAACATATCAAACGTTGTAATAATTAAATTATCATAGTGTCGTATATCCGCAGGTTCTTCTAGTTAACATGTAATTACAGTAGCAACTAGTATTTATTGATGTTGTTTCTCTATTTTTCTTCCAATGTTCAAGCGACTTCTTTATTTCTCGCTTCTGGTTTGATTGTGATCTCGAGAAAATCCAGCTGGCGTGTCGTGGAACGAGACGCGGGAAAAAAAGGTGTTGATTCTTTACTTTGCATTATTAGCCAGTTGATCTTCAAAAGAAGCACAAGCTGTAGATCAAAAATGTTTGTTCATCTGACTTAACATACTTTGTTATCATAAGAAATGTTTGGAAAAAAAAACAAACAAAAAACAACACGGCACTTCGCTTTTCGCGTCTTTAGCTGTGAGATCCTGTTGATTTTTGGCGCGAAAAAGATGCAAAAGATGCAAAGAAGAAAAAAACGATGCAAAGATGCAAAGAAGAAAAAAAACGCCGGTTTTGCTCGCTTGATGAAGACGTTTGCTACCATTCTTTTTTTATTTCTTGACACTACTTAATCAGTTTTCTAGCCGAGGCGACAACCATTTTTTTTCTTTGGTCCTGAGACTGGCCCTCTTGCAACTATACAAGCAGCAGAGTATTTATTCTAAACTAATTGCACGGAAGCTGAGTTGAAAAAGACTTCAAAGTTTTTATTCTTTTTCAATTAGCATTCTTTTATATATTTAAGTCTTCACGTAATTTGTGAATTTTTAATTGTTTTTCCTTTAAAATCCACACGTTCTTGTTTATCTTGTAATTTCAATTATTCTTCCAGAAATAGTCCGCAACATTCAAGCGCTTATTATTATTATTATTATTATTATTATTATTAATAATATTATTGTTATTATTGTTATTATTATTATTATTATTAGTAGTAGTAGTAGTATTAGTAGTAGTAGTTTTTCACACCAGCGTTAGCTGATGGTTTTTCACTAGAGTTTGTATGACAACAAGTCTATTTAGATCTCCAGGACTCTTCTGGGTATTCCAGCAAATTTTAACAATGCTGTTGTCTGGATAGTCTCAATTATTTCTATGATTTCCAGTTCCTCTAGTCCTTTATATAAGCTTTTGGGGACTGTTCCATGTGCCCCAACTACTATTGGTATTACTTTCACACTCGTATTCCACAGTTTTTTCTAGAGTTAATATTGTTTTGGCTTTTATTTGTGTAATCAAAATTAGAACAGCCACCATTCGCAGGATGCCGATTAGTACCGCCATATTGTTCAATAAGGAAACACAAGCCGATCTCTCAAGTGAAACCATTTTATTGTGAGGTTTGTGGATCAGCATCTTCATGTAGTTCCATTTTAAAGAACCCATGCAAACACACTGGAGATAAACCGTTCTCTTGTGTGTAGGTCAGAATCTTCACAAAGCTCCAGTTTCAAATGGCATATGAGAAACCATTTACCATTGAGGTTTGAGGATCAGCATTTTAATAAGTGGTAATTTAAAAATCTTATGGAAACTGACTCTGAGGAGAAATGATTTCCTTGTGAAGTGTGTGGATTATCGTTTTCTGTGAATTCGAAATTGAAAAAGCACATCAAAACACTTAGAGAAACCATTTTCTTGTGAAATGAGTGAATCATCATTTTTTGAGAATTCAAAATTGAAAAGTCACATAAAAACACATAGGGAAGAGAAGTAATTTTGTTGTGAACTGTGTGGATCAGAATTTTTACATAGTTACAGCTTAAAAGAGCACATGCAAACACACTCTGGTGAGAAAACTTTTTCTTGTAATGTGTGTGAATCCTATGTTTATTTTAATTTATATTTGTTATATTTGAAAAGGGTAGTATATTGTGGCAATACAAAATTCAAGGGTGACTTATTATCTGTATTCCTTTCACAGATATGACCTGGTCTTTATCAACTAATAATAAACTATGATAAAATCAAAATGAAAATCATTTTTTTTAAATCGTGATAATATATTTTACCTAACTCACCCACGTCGGCAAGTTGTGATTTAAGGTCAATATTTCATCAGAATTGCACAGGTTTGAATTTTCTTTCTAGAAAAGTGTTACGGTTTTTGTGGCCATTTTAGGTGAGAGCACTTTACAATGGGAATCGATTTTGTTCCTTGGTGTTAGGTAGACTATTTGGGTTCCTTAGTGTTTGGTAGAATCCAATGTTGATTATCCGTCCGTCCGTGTCGAATACCAGCAACTGAGGGGCTTCCAAGATCGGCGATTAAATAGTTAAATAACCCGTATTGGATCGTGTTGATTGGCTGATTGAATCCATGCACCCACGCACAGTCTATAAGTTTAAATCGTGTCCTACAGCACACCTTATATCAAATAATATTTAAACAACCGGTTGCCAAACCAAGGTTAAAGAGCCCGGTCTGTCTTACTATTTACCAATAGCTAGAGCGAGAATAGTTGTATGCATACATTTCTCACACAGGTATGGGTATAAAAGACCCACTACCGTTTGTTTAGAAGGTTGGATTTGATATTAAATAACAAACGAAGATTCATATGCTATTAAAAAACAATAAAAAAACAAACATTAATTTTCCCAAAACTCGTAGCCCTATAAATATATAATACCGGGTGTGTATTTAATAAAACTGGTTTTAAAAAAACAATAAGGACCGTCTAAGGGGGTATATTCAAATTTTGAGTGTATATAATACAAGGTTGTTCTTTATTGTATGTATTGACGTAGTTTCGGTTACAGACAAATTGAGCTCGAATCCCCAATATTAATAGATTTTTAAAAAATCTCTAATCATTTTCTACATTATTTGTTGCTTTTAATAGAAATTGATTAAAAAGCAAATGTATTTGTAAAAAAATAGCCTTTAAAATACAAACAGCCTCGATCTGGATTTGAAATCGTTTCACCGTATTCACTTCCAACTGCGATAACCATTACACAGTGAACGCTTCTTAACATTTATATGAGAAGGAATTTGTGAAGTTTTACATCATAAAGAAGATTCGTTATCTTTTGTCATTCAAAGGAAGGATTTTTCGCCGTTTTCACTTCGAAATAAACCGGCATTTCTTTCAGCTTATTTGGTTTCACTTCTTAAAGAAATAATATAGACATTCAAATATATCTGTAATGTTTTCATATTTTTAAGAATATTTTTTCTTTCTTTCTTTCATTATTTTTTTTCTACATATTTAGAGATACAAAAATCTTTTGCAGTTAAGAATGGGACTTGAAATCAACTGTTGACGTCGCTTAGAAATAAAAAGATATTTTTAGTTGAACAACGATCATAAATATCCTTATCTTAGTAATAAATTTTTTTTTGGTACCTACTGATATTTCATTATATTTTATTGTCCATATTATTATCCATAAAAAATTTCGCGGAGAGATTCGAATTGCTATGAGATATATATATTTTTTTTCTTTAGAAAAGTAACTAAATAATATATAATATAAATAGATTTGCCTTGCAGTGAGATTGTTTCGTGGACAAGATTCTTATTGTTATTTATTCATTTATTTAATTTTATGAATTTCTTGCTAATCTTTAAATAATTTAATGAATAAAAAATGAGACAGAATTGCACATGTTACGATAAAACTATACTAATCCAGTAGATTAAAATATGTTATGAAAAACACTTACATATATTTTGGGATGTCTATGATATTTCCTTTTAGAAGGGAAACCAAAGATTGCAATACTTCGTCAAGAAAAGATTAAGGGAGAATCAACTGAACAGCAAAAATGTTGGAATTTACACATTCGGGGAAAAAAAACAACCATCTTATATTCGCGAGCCAAATCTGGAATAACGATTTAAAAAAAAGAAAAAGAAAAAAAAGGAAATGAACAGACACACACACACACAAGCGCGCACAACAAACACTTACACACACACACACACACACACACACACACACAAACACACACACACACACACACACACACAAAACACACGCATAAACAAGCACCCCCCACACACAGAATTTGGAAAACATGATACAGAACAAATAAACAGCCACTAGCAAAAACTTCAGTTCTAGAGATCTTCTGTAGAAGGGATTTTTATACCGAAATATTAAGGTTAACAAACAACACCACAGTTACCTTATTTTTTCTTTACATTTGCATTGTGATTGCTTTCAAAACCAACCAACAAACCAATATGAACACAATACTTCAAGCAAATTACAAAACCCTTTTAAATTTCTTATAATATTTCATTAATAACTAATGTGATGCAATACTTTGGAAACGTGGGGCACAATTGGACAATCATTTGTATAATTTGCGCGTAAAATAAAATAATAAAAAAAGTTTTTATTACTTGTTATATATTTTACTTGCAGGACCTGGTGATATACCAGAGTATGATGATTTGATTATTACAACGTTTGCTAGGTTTACTTAAGATCTTTTGTAAAATAGTTCAATATGCAAAAATTATAATAATCTTGATTTAATACTCTTTTGACTTTCTTGCCTTCATTTCGTCATATTCAATTGAAACAGATTAGCGTCATCGTTTCCGCACACTCACCCTTCTCTCTATCTATCCTTTACTCTTTCTTTCTTATTATATTTTTTCTGTGTAACATGTCTTTTTTCTTCCCTTTCGTTATAATAAATACGGAATGGTCCATTATATATTACTATGACTCATATATATATATATATATATATATATATATATATATATATATATATATATATATATATATATATATATATATATATATGAGAATGGTATGAAGTGATTGCATGAAAAGATTCAACCGAAATTGAAGAAGCAAACGTACATAAACGTACATGATTTTACGTACATACGTATAAATATCAGCGTATGTGCATATTTTTACATATACCGAGTATATTATAAACAGATACATCAAAATGCTATTTATCAGAAATAAAATATATATCTATCAAAAAGCTATTTTTATCATATATATATATATATATATATATATATATATATATATTATATATATGTGTGTATGTGTGTGTAATTGCGCGTGTTTTTTTAAACAGTTACGCTCTTTTATTCTATATGTTTATTTTGAATCAACATGTTTAACAACTTACAAGTTATTTAAGATTAAAGAGATTTAAATAATCCAAATAACATGCGGATTTTCTGAAGAAAACTGAGAAGAGAGAGATTAAAAAATTCAGAGAAACGACTGGCAATTTTTCACCTGTCAAAAGAAAACGATTTACTTGCTATTTCATCACCACAAACATTAAAATAGCATCGCTTATCATACGCAGTAGCGTGAACACACTCAGAGAAAACACACTCAGAGAACACACACACACACACACACATACATAAATATATATATATATATATATATATATATATATATATATATATATATATATATATATATATATATATGCATGTTGAATTAAACAAAAGACACATCTACTTCTAACAATTTTATTTGTGATTTTTCAGGATTTCTGACCATTTTTCTAATATTTGGGTGGAATTCGTGGATTAGTCTACCAAAGTTCATGTCCCGAGTACTTTTGGCACTTCGAAGTGCCATCATCAGGGGTGATGTGTTCTTTTTTTCAAATTATATTAATGGATGTGGAGGCTGGATGGAAGAGAATTGATTAGAAAAGTGTTATAGGCATTTTAAAATGTCAGTAATGCATTGGAAATTAATCCGCGAATTCCACCTAAATATTAAAAAGGTTGGCCAGAAAACTTGAAAAAAAATCACAAATAACATTGTTAAACAGATGTATCTTTTGTTTAATTCACTATGCATAAATGAAAAAATGTTTCCCAAATAGACACACACACACATACACACACATACACACACTCATATATATATATATATATATATATATATGTGTGTGTGTGTGTGTGTGTGTGTGTGTGTCATAAAAATATCGAGAATAAAGCTGTATTTACCAAGATAGAAATGAAGAATGAATGGAACTTTATTTATTTTTCAGAATACAAGGTGTGTCATAAAAAAGCCGAGTTTAATGCTCTATTTACCAAGATATAGATGTAGAATGAATAGAGCGTTATTTTTTTCAGAATACAAAGTGTGTCAAAAAGTACAAAAAAATCTCCATAGTTTTTTGACACACCTTGTCAATATATATATATATATATATATATATATATATATATATATATATATATATATAGAGAGAGAGAGAGAGAGATATAGATAGATAGATAGATAGATATGAGAAAGAGAGAGAGAGAGAGAGAGAGAGAGAGAGAGAGAGAGAGAGAGAGAGAGAGAGAGAGAGAGATTTAGTGGAAATGCCTAATATATTTCAAACTCTTACATTTATGGTGCAAATGAAATTAAACTAAACGTCTTAGAAAATGAACGCAGCAAGACGAGTTCAAAACCTGGGCGCGGCTGTTCAGATCTCACGCTGATACTCTTTGGGGACGTACGAACCTAACTATTCTCCCCCCAGCCATAGGTAAATAGTACGACAGACTGGGCTCTTTAACTGTTTTGTAGCAATGTGTCTAGGAGAAGGAAAACTGCCAAATCAAACCAAAGGGGGCTTCCTTCTCACTTGTAAAAACTACTTTAAGGGATCCTTTCTACTTCTCCTCTCTCTCTTAGATATATTTGTCAACCCCTCCGCGTAAGTAGGATGTGACACAGGGTCCATTTCTTAAGCGGATTTTAACAGATTTGAATTTTGATTTTTACTTCTCATAGACTTGTTGCATATCCAAATAAAAAAACCCAAGTCTGATATACTATTTACCAATAGCTGGAGGCAGTGTAGTTGGATGCATGCCTTCCCCAAAAGGCATAAGCGCTATGTGAAATACAATCAGCTTCGTCCAGGATTTGAACTAGGAAATACGAGTCCAGTTCCCACGACTCTAACCATTTCATAACGCGCCTCCTCTCGCTTGTAAACTGGCTAAAAGCAAATAGAAATTAGAAAAATAAAGACATGATGTTCAAATCTACTTTTAAAAATCAGTCGAAACAAACACTACATTAAAAAAATAGAACGTATTCAAAATCTGTTTATAGCATGAACAATACAAGTATCAAAAACAAAGTTTTCTGTAATATTAAAGGAAAAAAGAATCTCACACTAATTATACCCTTGAAAATTCCCAATAATAAAAACGCCCGAGGAGAAAATGTTCGAAAATTACTAGGTGAAATTGGACAAAATTTTTGAAATCTTTCAAATCCACAAGAAAAATAATTCAGTAAGGATTGCAAAAAAGAACGTTAAGTGTTTTGTAAGGAAAGTTGCATACACATCTATAAAAATGGGTATAAATAACTATATAAATATATATGCCGGTTTTTTTTATCGCATGTATATATATATATATATATATATATATATATATATAAGTAGAGTAAATATATTATAAAATGGGTAAAAGAGATAACCTACTCGAGTTTCACCATAAGGGTTAAATCCAAAGAATTAATCGAGACACCGATTAATAGCAGTCGATTTCACGTGTGCAATGACCGCACACGTGAAATCGACTGCTATTAATCAGTGTCTCGATTAATTCAGTGGATTTAACCTTGAAGATCCTTATGGTGAAACTCGAGTAGGATATCTCTTGTACCCATTTTATAATATATATATATATATATATATATATATATATATATATAAGGTCTGCCAAAAAAGCGATGTTTATAGCTGTATTTAACAAGATAGAAATGAAGAATCAATGGAACGTTTTCTTTTTCCAGAATACAAGGTGTGTCAAAAAGGTAAAAAGTCTCGATACTTTTTTGACACAACTTATATATATATATATATATATATATATATATATATATATATATATATATATATATATATATTCTCTACCAGAGCTCGTGGGCATACTCACGAGTGGAAATTGTCCATAACCATGATACCCATGGTATTTAAGGCCTTTTTATTCACACATATATATATATATATATATATATATATATATATATAGAGAGAGAGAGAGAGAGAGAGAGAGAGAGAGAGCGTGTGTGTGTGTGTGAGAGAGAGAGAGAAAGAGAGAGAGAGAGAGAGAGAGAGAGAGAGAGAGAGAGAGAGAGAGAGTGAGTCAGAGACTCTTAAGTACCCAGCAATGCTAAAACATAGTTTTATTAAAAAAATTCAATATTTGAGAAGAAAGAAAGATTTGTTTGTTTTGCAAGACAACACTATTTACCATTCTGCAAAGACTGCTTATTCACTGTATTAAACTGGGATCTCTTGCTACCAGACGTTAATCCCAAATAAATTATTTGGGGAATGTTGATTGATGAGATATGTGGCCGATGGCAACATCGAATATTCCGTTCTTGAGGAACTGAGATAGCCTATCATGGATTCACGAGAGGAGACCGTTTTATCCAGAATCACTAAACGGGCTAATGCGGAAAGAGATATTGACGTCATAATATTGTCATCATCACCATCATCACTATTACCATCTTGACTTTGTTAACGAAGATTACAGGGGCGCTCATCGTTGACTGCAGGCATGTTCATGGCTGATAAAGCCAATATGGGGGCAGGTGGACACGGTCGCATTAGTGTAAAGTAATGAGATACGGAAATGTGGAAAAACATAAAAATCAGTTATACATGTAGATAATCGTGGAATTTACCTGGAAGGATGACGTGGAGATCACTGACCTTGGCTTTTGATTGGTCGGGGGGTGTCAACAGTGACTATAGTGAAAGAGAGAGTGAAAAGTTGAGGGACGTTGTTCAAGTTTTTAGAGGAGACGGACGGAAGAATGAATTTTGACAGAGTGTTTTAAGAGAACAGACGCAAGGTGAGTGTCTGTACCCCAAGGCATTTTTAATTAGAATGAAATAAGTCAGGTCTGAGAAAAACAACAATATATTGTGTTCGTTATTAACAACTGTTAACAGACGAAAGTACAATCTCAAGAAGACACCAAGTAATTTCCAGACGCATTATTAGCCAACATCAGATCCAGAATATCAGTGACGCCGATCCAGAATAGAAGATATGAAGAATGGCAGATACCATAGATCTAGATATGTATAGAAACTACATATTCTTTCAATTAGATGCTACGTCACATATCACAATTTAATGACCATACTTAAACATATTCAAAATAGATCACGCCATGTCACATGTTCAACGTTTGTTCTTTATGATTTTTTTACAATCTACAGAGTGTACACACAGTCTGGGTACATGGATGGATTAACACATACTTTTAAAATAAAACATTTTTATTTAATTATAATGTTATATATTATATTTAATTGTTTATGCTCTGATTTCATTTACTGCTAAATTACCATATCTGCCTTCTCGGAAAATAGACATAAATAAATACAATTGTGAAATCTCCATGTATCCAGACTTTGGGGGCGCCCTGTAGAACTCCTTTTAACTGATTCCGCAATGTTACAGTAGCTGGATATTCAAGAGTTTGATGGCATTGTGTTGTAGTTCTTTCTCTCGTGCCTTTGCCTTGAGGGTGGTCCTATGGATGTTATCAAAGGAGGGGACAACATGGCTCCGGGTGTGACACTAGGAGTCACGGTTCTCAGCTTGGATGGATCATCGGCGATGTCGTTTTTATGATGTCTATACGGAGTGTACGATCGAATGTATTCTTTAATTCCTTTTGAAATATCTGGATGTAGGGAGAAACACACGATAGAAGTAAGCGGAGATTGCGTAAAATTAAATTCACTCAACAAGTATTGACATACCTAGAAATACTAAAAACATACCAATTAACTAATACTACCGTATTTGACGGCATATAATACGCACGGACCTATAAGACGCACCCCATTTCAGCAGGTCATTCTAGCAGTGCATACCACAAACAGAAACATAGATGTATAAAAGCTACAGGCAAGCAATAAGCATACACAAGACATCTCAATATCAGGAAATAATAATAATAATAATAATAATAATAATAATAATAATAATAATAATAATAATAAACTTCAAACTCCCCCTACAACATGGATCGGGGTGTGACACTAGGAGTCACGGTTCTCAGCTTGGGTGGATCATCGGCGATGATGCAGGGTAATTTTTTAGCCAACATTTTGGTGCGTTCTATATGCCATCAAATACGGTATGTATTTTTGTTTATAAAATGATAGATTATCAATTAGGTAGACTATCAAGAATATGCGTTCTCCAAGCGTTAGTATTTAAGTTTTAATGTAATAAACTATATTAAATTAGAAATACTAACGAAATTAAATAAGAATGCATATGAAAAGATAACACGTATTGTAATTTTATCTTAATTAATTTCTGTATAAATATCATTCCTAAGATTGATTTTATTACGTTGGAGAATAAAACAATAAGAGATCAATATGACCAAGTTATTAGATATTAAACCCGGTCTTGTTAAAACCTGTATGCAAATTAACCACACCATATATTTGTAAACCTTTATATCTTAGTGATATATGATACACATTGTATGATTCTAAATGCACAAATAACGGTCTGTTTTAAGAAAATTTTACGCAGACTTTCATAGAAACCTCGTTTATAAATGACATTTATTCTGTGTTAATATTAATGATTTCCACTATAAATTAAATACTCATTGTTAAACTAGCGCAATTCCTAGGGATAGTGGGATGTAGGCAGTGACGTAGTTTCAGTTACAGGCAGACACCGAATCTAAATTTTCATAATATTTCACTCATTTTTTTTCATATGAAATTTACCGAAACAAATACAGAGCTCGTGTTTTCTACAGGATATCCAACCAGTGTGGTTTGGTTTGGTTTGGTTTGGTTTAATGGCATATCAAACCTGTGGGTTATTTAATGCCAACTCTATAAAATCTATAAAATCGACATCATATAATATATATAACAATAATATAATGAGTAATATAACAACAAATAATACATGAATATATCCAGCATTACACAATATATATATATGTATATATATATATATATATATATATATATATGTATGTGTGTGTGTGTGTGTGTGTGTGTGTGTGTGTGTGTGTGTGTGTGTGTGTGTGTGTCTGTCTTTTGTAAGGTATTATCTTGTGGTAAAAATCTTTCTTTTTTCCCGAAAACAAATGTTCAGTGTGTGAGATATCCAACCGGACTTTATATGCTTATATGGAAATCATTATCATCTAATAGTCAAGTTGAAAATCTGTTGTTGGCTTTTTAATTTCTTACATATTTTTAAAGGTTTCAATTTTTGTGAGCGTGATTTTGTAACCTTTTTTTGTATTTACCGCGAAAGCAACGGTCGATGAACTAATTTAGAAAAGAAGCCACTTCAACTAACCGAGTGCACTTGGCAATCAGAAATCCATTAAGACTTCAGATTGTAGAAACATTTCATTAATGTCAGTTATGATTTTATTTGTCTCTTTTCGCTTTTGCGGGTTCCGTTCTTTAAATTGAATATCTCTTGTCACCAGTGGAATAAAGGCATCCCAAAAATCATTTGATGCGACCTACTAGTGTGTTCAAAAGTAAGTTCCGTATTTTACTCTAGCTTTTATTTCATATACACATCTACCGCCATGTCGGTGGGCGTTAGAATCACCGACTGCACCTCTGCAGAGGGGTAAGACTCCCCCAATGGTGCCACCTGTTGGCCGTGGGTGGCGACCCGTGAGGCTTAAGGATAGAACCCAGGTGGATGAGCAGTTCGTGACATGCAATATTCCACTTTGGCCCTATCTTGGGCTAGACGGGCGGTCGGAGAGGGCCCCTCCAATCAATCGGCTGGTCACGTCAAGCCCTAGCACCTATATGATTTTCCCAACCCTATTGCCCTCATGGCAAGCCCCAACCCCTTTTTATCATATGGGTGCTAGAAGGCGGTGGCTGCGGGTCTACATGTCCTGGGAATGACGTTAAACTCTATTTGATTGTGAGATTCCAGTTTTGGAGCTTTGGGGAATGTAGAGCACCCTATTCATCACCATTGCTCCCTGGTCCACTCTGACCCGGATTGGTAGTACATGTTAGGGTCCCATCTATGGGTTAAATAGAAAAATGTATTTATGAAAAAATTGTATTATCCATTAAGAATTGATTTATTTCAAAACTTTATCGGCATTAAATGACCCACTGATGTTGATATGCCGTAAAACAAAAAGCAAACCAAACCAAAAAATATACACATCTACATTCTGTGTATGAGGTGCGTGGCGTACTGATTAGAGTCGAAGGAACTGGACTCGTCTACCCGATTAAAATCATCGATTACGCCACTTTTCACATAGCGTTAATACCCTAGGGAAAGGTATGAATCCAACTATTCTCCTTCCAGCTATGGGTACATAGTAGAGCGGACTGGGCTTTTTAACCTTACTTTGGCAACCAGTATAGGAGAAGGAAAACTCTGAATTCAAATATCTTTAAAAAATATCCGCTTGTGGTGGTCACTACTAGAATAGGCACAGTCCTAATTAATGATCGATTTCAATTTTTAAAACATATGTTTCTTAGTGAACCCATCTGGGTACTAGAGAAATAATTAATATTATTTAGAAATACTAATTTGGTCAGAGGAACTGAATTGTAGACTTGTCTAAATCAAGTTTAGCCTGGATATATCATCATTGTTGTAGAGTAGCTAACACCCCTTCAGCACTCTACCAGATGGACTGGCTCATAGCCCTATATTTATAGTTTATTAACCAGCTGAATAATATTCAGACTGATTTTGCTACGTTGGATATAGCGAACTGACCCCCCCCCTCCTCTTTCATTGTGAGTCTGTCTTATTAATTGTTTGTACTTATTTGTTCTGTGTATGTATGTATCTCTTTAGCACCGGATTCACAGCATTCATCGGTGTATCTTTCCACCTGGCGATACGAAATCATCATCATCATCGAGCCGTGCTGACAGGACGGATCCCTAATGACACTTCTTCACTACTCGTCCTTGTCAGTCATCACTCTTGGAAGGTCCTCTTCACAGCATCAAGTATTCGTACAGAGCTGATCGATGTAGGTTTATTGATGGTTGACCCACATTAGTCTTTCCATGTGTTGTTTGATTGCTTGTTTGTTTGGATTTTATGGTATGTCAACCCTCGTTGGGTTATCTTATGCCGAAGTCGTTTTATTTTAATCATTCTTGATGGGTACTCAATTTTTTGTTTAAACTCAATATTAAAAAAAAACGCATTTTAAAACTGATTTTTTTATTCAACCTGTAGATGGAACCCTAACAGGTACTACCACTCCGAGTCAAAATGGATCTGGGAGTAATGGCAATGAAGGGTAATTCACATTTTCCAAATTTCCAGCATCAGAAACTTTAAAAATGTTGAAGTTTAACGTCATACCCATGACTTTGGACTAGGTTGTACGACAGACCAACAGTTGCCATTGCAGCAGGTTTCCCTATTCTTGACACTGGTATATGTATTTACCTAACCCATCTGCAAAGGACAGGAAGTGGCACAAGGTCAATTTTTAGCGGCGTAATGCTAGTTTGATTTTAAAGTATTTCTCTACATGGTGATTGTAAAGGAACTCCCTTCCCTATTTTTAAAATTGTATAATTTATTTCTGAATCATTATTTTTTCAAAAAATAAATATGAGAAGAACCCATTTAAAATGCTATGTTATTTAAAATTATATATGGGCCGCAACATTCGCCTTCCGCCTCTCAAGCCGCTCAGGAAATCCATCAACTAATCTTCCCAGGAACTATTGTGGAAATTATTCTCTTATTCGTCCTTAATATTCCCCCAAAGTCGTTAGTTTCGTACAGTAGACCTGTTCCTTCAACCAACTTCAAAGAAAGAAGTCACAGGGTGTTAAATCAGGGCTTCTGGCCGGCCACTCATAAAGACCGCGTCTACCCATACACCTCCCCGAAAATAGTAATTCAGCAATTCACAAAACAACCATAGCAAAATAAAATAATACATCTAATATTTTTTTAATAATTAATTACTTATTCAAAAAGCATTATATACACTCCACTGAGATATTTGTTTTGTTTTACAACAGTAGGGTCCGCCAAAATTTTTATAAAAATGTCTGATTTAATTATTCAGACTCTTATCTTTAGAGAAAATTTTTTAAAAATCATACGAGTAAAATATATTTTGTTCGGATTTCATGAAATTAATTATGGCGGTATCGACCTAGTAAAAAAATATTTCCCCTAATATATTAAAAAAAAAACTATTTTAAACATACATTTATCCAAAGATGAACAAGTACCGACATTTTCATGAAAATTTGTCAATTAATTTATTTTTCATAGAATTTTGATATTTTTAAGTAGTAATGATACTGGAGGAGCGTAATCTTGCATAACACAAAGACATTTGTCATATATTAAGGAACATACATTAAAGAACTGGGAAATACGAAGTATGACAGAAAAGTTCCAGGTCTGGTTGTTGTATATTGTACGAGGGAAAGTAGGATTTTCCGGTTGGGTCGAAACAAAGAAAAGACGAAAAAATGACAAAGGACCTTTTTCCCGGTAAAAGCGAACAAAGAAGTTAAAAAACGGAAGCGAGGCTTTCCGGTCAAAGAAGCAGGGAGAACATAAAGAAATATATAACAAAGGTCTGTTATCAGATCAAAAGATAAAGATGCGTAGGAGTATCTATCGCTATAAAGGCCAGGCGGTTCGAGTCGACAGTCAGTCAGACAGCGGACGGCGGACAGAGAACAGTGAGTAACCGACACTCACGGTTCGTCGTGGCCAAGGGCGGTGAGACGCCACTGGCCACCACTTTACCCCAACATCGCCAGTCATCCCAACAATAGTAGTAGTCATTGTCAACGTTCGCCACCCACCACGTGAGGAAGAAATAAATAAACTCAAAGTTGTTACAATACCCATGTGTTGTGATTTTCTAAGTCCGACTACTACATACTTCGCTACGTGGCCATATATATCACAACGTCTACTAACATACACCATTTAGAGTAGCGAAGAAGCCTCTACGTAACATGGTGTCACAAAAATTATTTCAAATCCAAACTACAAAATCCCTTTCAAATTAATTCCCCTGAAGTCTAATACACTTCCTCATCCTTCCCTGTCACGCTTGCATGCACCCCTGGAAGGATTCTTCCGGGATTCTCCGTAACTCTGTCGTCGTTACTTTTTGGATGTCATACATATCCTCAAAAGGGGTCCCCTTAATGAACCCCCAGAGGTTGAGGAAAGGGAAAAATCACATGTAGCTAGTACGGGTGAGCAGGGAGTTTGCTTCTGTACAGTGATGTTATTCTGGGCCCGGAAGTCTCGGATACTCAGAGCATTGTGGGCAGGTGCGTTGTCATGGTGAAGTACCCACAAGTTACCCTGACACTTCTTACGCCTTTGATTTACTCAGTGCGCACTAAACGAGGCAAATGCAGCAGTATATCTTTGTAGACATGCTGGTTGATCGTCTAGCTCTGTGGCAAGTACACGTAGTAGACGATCGAAGAATGTGACTCTTCTGGAACTTTTTTGATATACCTCGTATATTAAGGAACTCATTAAAAAAGGAGAAATATATTACTGTGTATAAAAAAACATGAATAGTTAAAAAGAGGGAATACTTTTCAATCACTCCGTATGCGGATTGATAAAAAAGAAATCTTTTTTGTTGACGAGTATTAGACAGTATGTGAATCCGTTCTTCTCTATCTTCTTCCAGATCCAACTTGGTATGAAAATCCTGAAGATGTTCCGCATTTAAATTTTCCGCATCGATGGATTCCAGGTGTTATGATTGGAATCAAAGTGCGTTCTCTTTTAATAATCAACTTATCTATTCCGGTTGAGTTAAATCAGGAGAATTCACCGATACTTCATGACATGAACAGAATAAATTATACACCATACTTTAACCAGCTTGAATATATATATATATATATATATATATATATATATATATATATATATTCAACTATACCTATGCATATGTATACATATGCATGTGTATATACATATATACATTAAATAATATATGCATATATATACATATATATATATATATATATATATATATGTGGACACACACTCACACAGAGACACACACACACACACACACACACACACACACACACACACACACATATATATATATATATATATATATATATATATATACATACATACATACATAGAATTATGTTTATATACTTACGAAAATATATATATACATATTTGTACATAGGCATATATGTATATACACATATAAATATATATATATATATGCATGTATATATAAAAACACATATATATGCCTATACAAATATATATGTGCATATCCATATATGAATATGCATATGCAGACATATACATGTACAAACATGCATAGATACATATACTTATATGTACATATAGTTATATACATTTATATATATATATATATATATATATATATATATATATATATATATATATATATATATATATTGTGTTTAATACATTCCAGTTTTGATCTATTCAATTTGAATTGGCAACACGAAACTATAAAATAAACAATCAGCGTGTGATTTGCAAAACAGAGAGAAAAACCTGATACTTTCCTACTTTTATCTTACAACCCAGCGTGTCTAGAAATATACAGACATTTTCAAAAATGTATTAAAATATTTGTGATAATGATACATGTGTTAAATAACATATTAGCCGTATTTATTATTTGATTGGTATCTATATACACAATTCGTTTACCACGAGTAGGATGTGACACAAAGTCGCCCGTATGGGACATCCAATAAGAAGCGAATTCGCTATTCACTAGTTATGGGTGTACGAGACTGCGTGCTAATTGTTACACCACAATGGACGTCTCTATTAGTTGAAAGGTAGTGTAGATACATTTTTAAATAAATCTGACCAAATCCATATCGGTAGGAAACACCTGAAGATGTTCTGCATTTAAATTTACCGCATCGATGGATTCTTGGTGTTATGACAGGAATGAAAGTGTGTTCTCTTTTAATAATCGACTTATCTATTCCGGTTGAGTTAAATCAGGAAAATTCACCGATACGTCATGGAATAAACAGAATAAATTATACGCCGTTCTTTACCCAGTTTATATATATATATATATATATATATATATATATATATATATATATATATATATATATATATATATATATTGACTAGACATATATATATACATAGAATTATGTTTTTATACTTACGTAAATATACGTATATATGCATATATATATAAATATGTATATATATATTTATACATAAGCATATATGTATGTACACATCTAAATATATATATATATATATATATATATATATACATGTATATATACGCACACACATATATATACAAGCCTAAGGAAATACATATGTGCATATCCATATATGTATACCCATATGCAGACATATACATGTACAAACATGTATAGATACATATACATATATGCATATATATATATATAAATATATATATATGCATATATATATATATATATATATATATATATATATATATATATATATATATATATATATATATATATATATATATATATATATATATATATATATATATATATATATACATATATATAATATTGGGTTTAATGCATTCCAGTTTTGATCTATTCGATTTGAATTGGCAACACGGAACTATAAAATAAACAATCAGCGTGTGATTTTCAAAACAGAGAGAAAAACCTGATAATTTCCTACTTTTATCTTATAAGTCAGCCTTTATAGAAAAATACAGAAATTTTCAAAAATGTATTAAAATATTTGTGATAACGATATATCAGCCGTATTCATTATTTGAATGGGATATATATATATATATATATATATATATATATATATATATATATACCAATTCTTTTAACACGAGTAGGATGTGACACAAGGTCGCCCGTATGGGACAAATAGAACCGAATTCGCTATTCAATAGTCATGGATGTACGAGACCGCTTGCTAACTGTTACACCACAATGGGCATCTCTATTACTGGAAAGGTAGTTGAAATATTGTGACCAATAATGCATGTTAGATTCAAAAGGGAAGGAATTTGCTCTTTTTTCTTTAAATATCCAGATGTATAACATATCTGTATATTTATAGGAAAAGGTGTATCTACCCGGTGCCATGTGATCAAGGGCAGATAACCCAACACTAATTAAAACGGTAATTCAATATATATGATCTTTATTTGAGAAAAGCAACGCAAAAAAGCAAAAAGTATAATAATGTTGAATTTCACTCTCTCTCACTTTTTTTTATTTCCTTTTTTTCATCTTTTCATTTATTTTCGATTGAAATAGATTATCGTTATCGCTTCTGTACCCCTCTCTTATTTGCTCACCCCTGTTTCTTTCTTTCTTACTTTCTTAATATATTTTTTTCTGTATAGCTTTTCCTTGTTTTTCCCATTTTTTCTTTATAATAAAAAACGGAATGGTCCATTATTTGGCTGATGTTACGACACTCAATTCGAAATAAGTATTCGGCAATTAAGCAACACCAGTTATTCAGCCTTTAGGTTTAGATGATTTGGAAGTTTTCATTTTTAATCAGGGAGTGTTGCAAGATGAAAACGGTCGAACAATTAAGAAGCACAAGTATTAATATATAGATTATTTTTGCTGCTTTTACATTGGTAGATCTTGACCTGAGCATTAGCAGATTTTTATCTATGGTTAAGATATAAATGTTCCTAACTTTCAACGAAAATAACATATATTTGAGTAAGTGCAGTAAAGGTTAAAAAATAAAGGAAAATATTTGCGTGGAAGAAGAAAGGAGACCTTATTTGTTGGGAAGATATGAGTCTTTTTTCTTAAAACCTTTTTTCTGCTTGTCGATTTTCTGTGGCTTTCATCGAGAAATTCAATTTCAATGCCAAACTTGATAACGTGACCAAGTTTCTGTTCCTACAGAGAAAATTATTGCATTTTTTCTTTCCGAAAGAAATCTTTGTAAACTGTTCTTATGCTTCAAAGGTATGTTTTTAAACTTAAAAAAATATTTGAAACGGATTGAGGTAAATTGTAAAACACGTGAAGAAAAGAAGAAAAAAAAGGAAAACAAATGCCGTAGAAATGTTTACTAAATAAAAAAGAAAAAAAAAGACTTATATTGGTACATCATATGAAAACTCACGTAACATTTATCTAATGTAGTTTATATCACCAATGCGAAGGATCTGACATGGAATACCCAAATTACTAGTATTCTAAGCAGGCAGAAGCATAAAGTGTTGGACTATCTAAAGTATATAAAGTACGCAAAAACGTGAGTTTTCATATGATGTACCATTGCTTTAGTGTCTTTGTAGAGCATCATTATGTCGGCAACAATTTCTTCGGGAAGACCATATGCTAGTAGTATTTGTTCCATTTTCCCTCTGTGTATGTAATCAAATGCCTTAGAAAAATCTACGAATAGTAGCGTTGCCTCTATAGTTTTATTCGAACCCCTTCTATGATTCGTCGTATAGTCAGGATTTGAGATGTTGTGGATCTATTTGTGCGAAATCCAAAACGGATTTCGCACAAATAGATCCACAACATCTCAAATCCTGACTATACGACGAATCATAGAAGGGGTTCGAATAAAACTATTAGGGTTTTCCTAAGGATTTTCTCTATTTTGGGTCGGATGCGATTAAGAAGGGCAGTGTATATCTTGGCTGCAATAGCAGTAAAAGTTATGCCTCTGTAGTTTTTAGCGATTCATAGGTCTCCCTTTTTTGGGGAATGGGAGGATGCAACCTTTCGTCTATTCATCTATTCTGTTTTGTCTATATACAGTATTGCATAGACTAAGAAGTATATCGTTGAACTTTCCCATCTTCCATACCTCTGGGGGTATTTCTTTTCTACTTTTTAGTTTCTTTAATACTTCGTTGAGTTCTTCTGTTGCAAAATCCCCCAGTTTTATGTCTAGTTGTTTATCTATGATCTTTTGGGTATTATTTTCCATGATTTTAGGTGGGTTCCCCAGAAGTTTCTAGAAGTGGTCTTTCCATTTCTGCAGTCTATTTTTCTGGCTGGTTGCCTTTAGCTTTGATCTATAGGTACTTTTCCTATCGCTAATTTCATTTACTATTTGTCATGCTAATCGCGACTGTCTGTCTTCCACTGATTGTCTGATGTTATTTATTTGTGCTTGTATATATTCTGTTTGCTCTTTTTTGTATGTTTTGGTTAGTTCTATCTGAGCTTTCCTAAGGTTATGTAAATTTGTGTTAGTTGGGTTTGCTTTATTACGTTGGGCTGCTTTTTTTATATTATTTCTTTTTTCTCCAACTTCTTCTGTCTCCCAGGGAACAAGGTGCTTAGCTCTTAGTTTGATTGGGACGCACTCTGCTGCTACTTCCAGGTGAACACTAACAAAGTTTTCGTATTCCTCGTTTAGTGAGAAGCTTTCAGATGTCTCCTGGAGGATATCAAATTTATTTCTTACTGCGACAGCGTAGCGATTGCATATATCGCTGTTGGCAAGTGTCGACCATTCCTGTCGTACAGATCTACTAGTTTGTTTTTTATTTCTACGCATGCTTAGTCGTAATTTTGGAGTGACTATTCTGTGGTCAGTGGATACTCCTTCAAAGGAGGAATATGCCTCGCAGTTCATTGCACTATTTATTCATTTCTTGTTTATTAGGATGTAGTCAAGTTGTGCTTTTGTGTTATTTGGGTGTGTGTATGTCCATAGTTTGCCCTTCCGTTTTTGGAATTTGGTGTTTAAGCAAACGAGTCTGTTCTCAAGGGAGAACTCAGCTAGGAGATCGCCGTTTCTGTTTGAGGTGTTGTGTCAGCTGAATCTATTGTTTTCGGTTTTTCCTATCTGTGCATTCATGTCTCTACCAATGATCAGTGCATTATGTTTCGGGGGTGTCTGCATAGCGAGGATAGCCCATTGTAAAATGTTTCTACATCTGTCTCATCGCTGACATTTGTGGGGCTGTAACACGATACTACACTGATGCAAGGGTTGCCATTAAACGTAGCACTCATGATTCTGGGTTGGTTTTTTCTATGCTATTAAGTGATTTCAGTACTCGAGGACTGAGAAGCATTCATACACCTCCTATTGTGGCGTTGACTGAGTTTTTTCATGCAGATGCTGACACAAATGTCCAGCCATTTCCAGATTCATGGTATTTTAGTTCTCTGTGTTCTTGCACAAATATGATATTTATATTTTTTTCGGCTGCGGACGCCAGAATTTCGGGGAGGTTGCCTATGGTTTTTAGTGTTCTAACGTTAAATGTTGCTATCTTCAGTGATTTTTTACATCTAAGTAGGTTTGTATTGGTTTTGCGTTCTATATCTTTTTAGATATTGTGGTTAGGTTTATGTCTTTTGTAGAGTGTGTGTCTTGTTTTCTGTGTTGAGAGTGATGTGGTTTAAGTGTGTGATGCATTTGGAGCTCTTTAAGTAATTTATCGGACACTTGGCCAGAGCTCGAGCCTCAGCAGAACGCGTAATGTTAGTGATAGCAGGAATCACGATGCTGCATGATTCTTTGGCTTTGTGTACTGTCCTGAATAGTTTCGGTTGGGTCGAGGTCATCGATATCTATCGGTAGCTGTGGAGTTAACTCATCAATAGGCGCTAGTCTTAGAGATGAGGAGCAGTAGTTACCTGACTGAACTGGTTGATCCTGGCCGTTGACCCATTCTGGGTTCCTTCGCCCAGCATATTGTGATATACGCCGTTGACCTATGTAGGTTCTTCCACCGCGTCTCACAGCCACCATGCTACTACCCATGGTTTTGTTTTACAAGCCAGTGTGTTCTTCAAGAGAAGAAAGGAGAGAGATAAAAAAGGGGTGCTAGTTATCTAAGTGTTAACTTAGTATAAGTCCACATATCCCCTCCTGAAAAAGGAGTTAATGTGCGGGTCGTGGATTTTATTTTATTTCATTTTTCTTCCATTCGTTTTATATTGAGGACGTAACAAAGTTACTTTCTATATATTATATTTTGAATGTTACAGTCTTTAAAATTAATTTAACAAAGATATAAAAATAAAACTTATTCTGTTTCGACTGTCCAGTTGAAAATCAAAATATGTGCCTTCTTCAACAATCCAAAGAGATCTAATGTTTTATAATGGATTAAACATTCAGGTGGGGGGTCAATTAAGGGCTAGGTAGAGAGAGAGAAGAGAGAGAAGAGAGAGAGAGAGAGAGAGAGAGAGAGGGGAGAGACAGCATGACTGACCGGGAATCTTGGGAATGGTTTTAGTAGCTACCGAAGAGAGTTTTGACAACATTTGAACTTATTTTAACATGTTAGCAAAACATGGAGAAAATATAGCTGATTTACAAACATTTTAAAAACAGGAAACAAATTATATTTTAAATGTTACAGTCTTTAAAATCAATTTATCAAAATTTATAAACTTATTCTGTTTCGGCTGTCGGATATATATATATATATATATATATATATATATATATATATATATATACATGTGCATATATCCATGTATATGTGTATATGTATTCATATGTTTTTATGTAAATATTATATATATGCATATAAATGTATAAATGTGTTTATATATATATATATGTCTATTTATACAAAATGTATATATATTTGTTCGGCTAGAAACCACAATGTTCCTAGTTCGATATCGGTCCTCGCCAACTCAGCGTATGAGTAGCACAGGGATCTGTGCGTTAAAGTAAGGAACTGATGGTAGGTGTGGCGCTCCACCTCAGACGCTAAAATAATCTCCTTGGTCTAGCGCAAGTGAAATGAGGATAGACTCCCTCGCTGATTGGCTGATACCGACTTTAGACCGCCCCGACGACTTTACTTATATATATATATATATATATATATATATATATATATAAAAGGTGATCACAAATGAAAAGAATAATAAGAATATTTTACGTTTATATACATATATATATATATATATATACATTTTTTGTGTATATATATTTAACATGTAGATATACATACATATATATACATATGCATATAAATATACACACATACGCACACACACACACACACACACACACATATATATATATATATATATATATATATATATATATATATATATATATATATATATTATATATATATATATATATATATATATATATATATATATATATATATAATATATATATAATATATACATATATATATATATATATATATATATATATATATATATATATAATATAAACATACATTTATATACACATGCTAGTGCTAGTGAGATATTTTGAGAAGTTCAAAGGAAAATAATATTCACACTACTTTAAGTATTATTAGAAAATAAAAGAAGAAGAAAAAAAAAAAAAACAGTGTTTGAAAAACGTATATGTCTGGGTTAATAAATGAATTTAAAAAAATCCAAACATTTCGTGATTCTCGAAACTCTGGCAGAAAATGTTTCCATTGAAGAAAAAGATCCACACCGCTGATAAAGTCGATTGTGGCAGCAATCGCTTAAAATAAGTCGCTTTTCTTCAAAGCGAATTAAATAAGAGACAAACGAAAGAGAAGGAAAAAAGGCGGCGGCGGTGATATGAATAAGGAATGATGTGTTTGCCAATCTTGATTTCGTTTTTCTTAAGTAACTGATGCAATTTTGATGAGGTTAGTTTTGTTTTGGCATAGTTTTTGGTCGACATTGAAATGAATTGGTTAAGAGTTGAATAGATTAAATGATTGTGAGGGGGGGGTGAGGTTAAAGAAGAATATAAACGGTGTCAAAAGACCGACATTATAGAGAGATACAGACAGAAAGTGAGAAGGAGACTGAGAGAGAGAGAGAGAGAGAGAGAGGGGGAGGGAGAAGAGAGAAAGTGGGTGAAAAAGATAAATAAAGAGAGAGAGAGAGAGGAGAAAAAGGGAAGTGAGAGAAATAGAGAGGGGAAGAAAGAGAGAGGGTGTGAGAGAGAGGGTGGGTGGAAGAGAAATAGAGAGATTGGAGAAAAGGGGAGGTGAGAGATAAAAGGATAGGGTAAAGAGAAAGAGAGAGAAAGGGGGGAGTGAGAGAGAGAGTGAGAGTGGATGAGGAAGAGAAACAGAGAGATAGGAGAAAAGGGAAGTGAGAGAGAAAGAGATAGGGGAGAAAGAGAGAGGGCGGGAGTGAGAGAGAGGGTGAGATTGGTTCCAGGAAGAGAAATAGAGAGATAGGAGAAAAGGGTAGGTGAGAGAGAAAAGGATAGGGTAAAAGAGAAAGAGAGAGAAAGGGGGGAGTGAGAGAGAGAGTGAGAGTGGATGAGGAAGAAACAGAGAGATAGGAGAAAAGGGAAGTGAGAGAGAAAGAGAGAGGGGAAGAAGAGAGAGGCGGGAGTGAGAGAGAGTGCGAGTGGTTCCAGAAGAAATAGAGAGGAGAAAAGGTGGTTAGAGAGAAAAAAGATAGGGGGAAAGAGAAAGAGAGAGAGAAAGGGGTGAGAGAGGAGTGAGAGGGGATGAGGAAGTGAAATAGAGAGATAGGAAAAAGGGGAAGTGAGAGAGAAAGAGAGAGAGAAAAGAGAAAGAGAGTGGGCTGAAGAGAAAGGGGATAGAAGTGAGAGAGAGAGAGAGAGAGAGAGAGAGAGAGAAAGATAGATATATGGGGAGTAAGAGAAAAAGGGAGAGAGAGGATAAGAGAAATATAGAGTGAGAAGGAAGAGCATGAGAGGAAAAGGGAGGTGAGAGAGAAAGAGAAAGACAGAGGGAAAAGCGAAAGAGAGAGGGGGAAATAGAAAGAGAAGGGGAGATAAAGAGAAGGAGGGATAGAGGGGTAGAAAGAGAAAAATATAGATTGATGGGGAGTAAGAGAAACAGGGAGAGAGAGGAAAAGAGAAATATAGTGAGAATGAGAGAGCGAGAGAGTGGGTGAGAAAGAGAGAGGGGTAGAAAGAAAAAATATAGATTGATGGAGAGTAAGAGAAACAGGGAGAGGGGGAAAGGAGGGGGAAATATAGAGTGAGAAGGAGAGAGAGTGTGTGTGTGTTTGTGAAGAGGATAAATAGTAAGAAAGGAGAAAAGGGGAGGAGAGAGAGAAAGAGAAACAGAGAGGGAGAGAGAGGGAGAAAAAGAAAAATATAGATTGATGGGGGGGGGAGAGAAACAGTGAGAGAGTGAAAAGAGAAATATAGAGATAAAATGAAAGAGAGAGTCAGAGAAAGAGAAATAGGGATAGAGATAAAAGTGGAAAAAAAAGAGACAGAGAGTGAGAAAGAGAAAGAAAGAGAAGAGAGAATGAGAAAAAGAAGGAGAGATAGATAGAGAGGAGTAGAGAGAGAAAGAGAGAGAACGAGAGGATGAGAAAAAAAGGAGAGAGAGAGAGGAGAGGAGAGGAGAGAGGGAAAGTGATACAGTGGGAAAGATATGTAAATAGATAGATATATATATATAGAGAGAGAGAGAGCAAGAGAGATAGATAGATAGATAGATAGAGAGAGAGAGAGAGAGAGAGAGATAGAGAGAGAGAGAGAGTGAAATTATGGAAAATACACGTATATTCACAGGAACAAAACTGATTAAAAGATACGTTGAGGAAAAGGAGGTGGTTAGATTTTTGATAGAGTGAAAGATACTGTGAGACTAGCAGAGATAGATTGATACCGACAGAAAAAGAGATTGAGACAGATTAACAGAGAGAGAGAGAGAGAGAGGGGGGAAGGGAGAAAGTGACTGGGTCAGAGCTAGATAGTCTTATTGTACGGGAAATACGCGTCTCCTAACAGATAAAACAAATGATTAAAAGTTACGTTGATTGGTGAAAACTCTAATTTTTAGATATAGTACGAGCTACTATGAGACTTGCAGAGAGAGAGAGAGAGAGAGAGAGAGAAGAGAGAGAGAGAGAGAGAAGGGTATATATATATATATATATATATATATATATATATAGAGAGAGAGAGAGAGAGAGAGATGGGGGTAGATAGTTTGATAACATGAGAAAGATATGTATATATGAGAAATATATTGGTAAAATGAATGCTTTTCAAAAATAAAGGAGACATCTCCACACTCGACGGCAAGCCTCTTAAACCAGTAGAACAATTCACATACCTAGGTGGTAATATCTCCTCCACAGAGAGCGATGTTAATACACGAATAGCAAAGGCATGGGCGGCCACAAATAGATTATCAGTCATATGGAGGTCCGATCTCCCTGGCAAGCTGAAGCGACAGTTCTTCCAGGCTGTGGTTGTTTCGGTGCTGCTGTATGGCTGCACCACCTGGACCCTGACAAAGCGTCTTGAGAATAAGCTAGATGGGAGCTGCACAAGAATGCTGCTTGCAGTCTTGAATGAGTCGTGGAAACAGCACCCCACAAGGAAACAGCTGTACGGTCACCTGCCCCCCATCTCACAAACTATCCGAGTGAGACGGACAAGGCATGCAGGACACTGCTGGAGAAGCAGGGATGAACTCATAAGCGACGTTCTCCTGTGGAAGCCAACACATGGACATGCAAGTGTGGGGCGCCCAGCAAGGACATACATTGACCAGTTATGTGAAGATGCTGGCTTCTCCGCAGAGGAGCTTCCAGGTGTAATGAATGATAGGGAGGGTTGGCGAAAGATTGTCATGGATGCCCGTGCTACATGTGCGACATGATGATGATGATGATGATCAGGGGTATATACATAGATATATAGACAGACTAGATAGAGACGGAAAGATAGAAAGAGAGAGAGAGAGAGGGAGAGAGAGGGAGAGAGAGATGAGGAGGATATATATATATATATATATATATATATATATAGAGAGAGAGAGAGAGAGAGAGAGAGATAGAGAGAAAGTGGGGAGATATAGATAGTTTGATAGCATGAGACGAATATGTATCTTCATAGATAAAATTGATGATTAAATAGAAATAGTAAAAGCTACTGTGAGACTAGCAGGGATAGATGCAAAGATATATAGACATACAGATAGAGAGAGAGATTGGCGAAAAGGTAGAAAGAGGGAGTATATATATATATATATATATATATATATATAATATATAGATATATAGAGAGAGAGAGAGAGAGAGAGAGAGAGAGACATGTGGGTATTGATGGTTTTATTGCATTAGAAAGATGCGTATATTTCATAAATAAAATAAATAATTCAATATATATATAGTAGGGTAGATACATAGATATATGACAGACAGATAGATAGAGAGGAAAAGGGAAGAGAGAAAGGATAGACAGGTATAGATGTAGGAAAGACAGAGAGTGATAGCAAGGTAGGGATATATATAGCTTGATAGCTTGAGAAAGATAGGTACATTCATGAATAAAATGAATGATTACCTAGAAAATATTAAGAGTTACTGTGAAACTAGCAGGGATATATATATATATATATATATATATAATATATATAAATATATATATATATATATATATATATATATATATAACAAGCGTGTTGGTAGATCCTTGCGGAGAGAAAAAACCCAGCAGAGAGTTTGATTGTAAAATATACTATCAACCAGGAAGAAAAAATTTTTGAAAAAAGAAAAGACAAGATATTCGTACAACAGAAAATAATCTATTGGTATAGTATTTGCCAAAAGAAAAAACAATTTATATGTATATATATGTATATAAGATATATATATTATTTATATAACCGCTTAGGATAAGCTAATCTGTAAAAAGTGCTCGATACCTAAGTAGATCCAAGTAATAAAGATAATCTACTGAGTCAGACGAACCTACTATTAGTTTCGCATAAAGCTCTTCAGGCTAAAATCTGACTCTTTTTTAGCCCTGAAGAGCTTTATGTGAAACGTCTGACTCAGTAGATTATCTTTATATATATATATATATATATATATATATATATAATATATATATATATATATATACAGGGAGGAAGAGAGGGAAAGGGTGATGAGTAAATATATTGACAAAAATTCGAAAATCTCCTGCGATTTAAGCAGAGGTACAATTTAATGACTGCAGTAAACAGAAGTAAATTGAATGGATTTTTCATTAAAACTTTTTCTTACCTACGTATATATGAAACTTAAAGTCATAGGCAGTATATAAAAGTGTGGGCAACTTTTGCATTATTTTTACAATATACATTTACTTACGAGGGAGATTAAAAACTTATCTGTACTTACGTCATCACATATCTTTATTATTGTATTTTATTTACTTGTCATTAGACTCATCTACAACGTTCAGACAAACCAAAATGCAAACAAAAATATGCGTCCTCCAGGTGTCAGCATTTAGGTTTTAATGTGATGAAATATACTAAAATAGAAGTGGCTACCCGCTCGCCTGGGTAGAGAGAGGATTTTAAAAAAAGATCCATTATTACTTATCGCTAGTGAGATCCTCGCTAGTCGACCCATAAAAATATAGTAGGTAATAAATAATATAGTAAAAAATTTCTATTTAATGATTTACAATTAAAAAAAAGATATAAATGATGCAATTAATTCAATCAATCAATATTTTATTTTAAAAGCGAAAAAAACAACATGCAAATGATTTTCCATTCTATTACTTTATACATTTGAATATCTTCCCTAATATAAATCAAATTTTCATTATTTTTGCTCAAAACCCAAGCTCTGGTGATATTTAATGTGTATCTATATTTACTTTATCGTTAATTGTTTATTTTCGAAGTTTCCTCCGGACATACAGATACACACAACTGCCCTTTATATATGTAGAGATAGATTAGAGAGATTAACGCAATTAAATAAGGACACTTATAAATAGGGACGTTATCCACAGAGGAACAGCTTTATTTTGATATTGATGCATATTCCTGTGTTGGTAATTAAACTGTCCTAACAAAATGGTATTACTTTTGACACACTATGTGGAGAAGTAGGGACGTGATCCACAGAGGACAGCTTTATTTTGATATATGATGCATATTCCTGTGTTGTAATTATACCTGTCCTAAACAAAATGGTATTACTTTTGACACACCTATGTGGAGAAGTAGGGACGTGATCCACAGAGGACAAGCTTTATTTTGATATATGATGCATGTTTCTGCGTTGGTAATTATACCTGTCCTAAACAAAATGGCATTACTTTTTACTCCTTCTCGTAGATAAACTTAAAAATCCATGTTCCTTGTCGTAGGATTTGTTAAACTATTTCTGATAGCGTAAACTTATTTCTTCTGAAAACAAGGTATATTCTAATAACCATTAATCTCACTAAGGTCTCACTTTGTAAAATATGAATTTTATGAAAGGTGTTTTAATACATGTATTTCATATTTTCGTCACTAACACATGCACATAGATGAATGTTATGAAGTACATTTTTTATATATATTTTATACGTAGAGAAGGAGGTATGTGATCCAGAGAGGACCAGTTTTATTTTGATGTATGATGCATGTTCATGGCTTGATAATTATAATTGTCATAAATAATATGGCATTACCTTTGACTCACCCTCGTATTTATATCTATCTATCTATCTATCTATCTATCTATTTATCTATTATTTAAGAATATCCGTTCTTTGTGATTGTTTCGAAAAGAAAAGGTTAAACACTAAGTATGCGATAAATAGATAAGAAATGGAAATCAATATTATATTAAGAGAGGAATCTCGAAATACGCCTTTTAAAAATCTATTTGAAAAGCCAAATAAAATTATTGAAATGGAAAAAAAAAACGTTAAAAAAACAAAGACCAAGAAAGACTAGAAATTGAATAAAAAAAAACATTGACTAAACCTCATGAAAAGATCGTTAGTAGATTTCCCCAGAGTTTTCCAACAAAGAAAGTAAATATACTTACATTTATGTATGAGCGCACACGCATACACACGCACACACACACATATATATATATATACACACACACACACACACACATACAAACACACACACATATATATAAATACGTGTGGATGTGTATACACACGCATACATAATATATACATATATGTATATACAGATATATAGTTATATACACATATGTGTTTATATATATATATATATATATATATATATATGAGTTTTAAAATCCTTTTTAAAATCAAATTTAGTACCTCACGTACCTCTTAATAAGATTTGAATAGTATTACAGAGGATAATACCCTCCACTCTTAATATAATGTTCCTCTCGTTTGTAAGTTTTGGATTGCGTTCTTCATGTCCAGGTGAGGAAACGTACGCAGATAACATTTGACATTTATACCGTTTCCAATTTTGGATTTCAGATTTTGAGTACACAACAATCTGAGAACAAGAAATTGCAAAATCCAGAGATATTTAATCCTAGTCCGCCAAATGTTCTTAGCTGGAACTGTTATCTCTTGATAAAGAATTTTGGTTTGATTTGTGATCACACACACACACACGCACAGACACACAGACAGACAGACAGACAGACACACACACACACACATATATATATATATATATATATATATATATATATCATCATCATCATCATCATGTCGCGCGCGCAGCACGGATATCCATGACAATCTTTCGCCAACCTTCCCTATTACCCATGGACCCCGTGAGGTCCTCTGTGCAGCATCCAGAGTCTTCGCATAGTTAGTCAATGTAGGTCTTTAGCGGGCATCCTTCGTTAGCATGTCCATGTGTTGGCTTCCACAGGAGAACGTCGCTTATGAGCTCATCCCCGCTTCTCCAGCAGTGTCCTGTATGTCTAGTCCGTCTCACCCGGATGGTTTGTGAGATGGGGGGCAAGTGGCCATATTGTTGCTTCTTTGTGGTGTGCTGCTTCTATGACTTGTTCATGACTACTAGTAGCATTCTTATAGATAGATAGATAGATAGATAGATAGAGAGAGAGAGAGAGAGAGAGAGAGAGAGAGAGAGAGAGAGAGAGAGAGAGAGAGAGAGAGAGAGAGAGATCCACAGATTCTCTTTTCAACGAATCACGTCTCCTCAGTGAGGTTAGATTTTGTAAGTTGCTTAGCCGGGAACAAAACTCGACCGATTTTTCTTCAGTTAGACCCTTTAACCACAGGGTTATTGGCACACCCAGATGCATGAAGGGATAAATACATACAAATGTGAAGGCTACAAGTGGCTCTATCCGGTTTAAAGACAGCCTTCGTGAAATTCCAACCCAGAGCGCTCATTCCACCAGAGCGTTTATATAATCATCCACAGACAGTCCCGTTTCGACGTATTATGTATCTCGGTTCGGTTAGAATTTGTAAGTTGCTTCATGTCGGGATCAAAAACAGATCGATATATATATATATATATATATATATATATATATATATATATATATATAAAATCGAAATACAAACAAATCTTATAATCACCGACTTCTTAGACATCCCAACGATGTATCTATATCCCCTTATATGAAACCTCACCATACACCTTCTTACATTAATACAGGTTCTAACCACCCAAAACAATTATTTAAGCAAATACCTACCGGCATATCAACTAGATTATCTAAAAATTCATGAAACAAAACCATCTTTAACATAATAAATAATACATGTGAACAATCCCTTAAATCTAGTGTTTTCAAAACCAACCTTATATTTAAAGGAGATAGCATCTCACCTAGCCAAAATGAGAATAAAAAAAGAAATATGATTTGGTTCAAACACCCGTTCAACTTAGATATGAAACTTAATTTTGGAAGTATATTCTACAAAATCTTAAATAAACACTTTCCACCGGAAAAATCACATAAGATTTTTAATAAAAACACGATTAAATTATCGTATAGCTGCATGCCGAACGTTGATAAATATATAAACAAATCTAATATCAAAAAATTAAATAAAAACCCAAATAATAATAATATACTTCCATGCAATTGTAAACACAAAATAAAGAGCTATGCCCTCTTAATTATGAATTTCGGAGCAAAAATTTGGTCTATAAAGCTACAGTATTAGAGATAATATAGGATGATCTATTTTGGATCTACACAAAATTATTTCAAAAATAGGTTCTATAATCATATATCTAGTTTTAATAATATAAAATATAGGTACAGCACTTCTATCTCCAAATATGTCTGGGACTTCAAAAATAAATCTGGTACAGACCCCATTGTAAAATGGGAAATTATTAAAGGATTTCGAACCAGGTGATAAATTCTGCCACCTATGTTCCGAGGAAAAATTAGTAATAGCGTGCTTACCAACACCAGAGAACTTTTGAACCAAAGACCAGAAATATTATAAAAGCATGCATAAACGGAAGTGGAAATTATGAAAAAAAAAATTAAATAGGATTTTTTTTTAAAGTTTGATTTTTTTAAAATATGTTAAAAAATGTGTTTATATATACATTTTAAAATAATTCCATATTAACAACTGCAGTAACGACATATCAACATAGCGTCTGTCATCCAACGTTTCAAAATGACGCAACAGCGTTCATTAACTGTGAAACTGTTTTCAACGGTCATAATTACAACATGAACATGTAATCCAAATGACTGGTAAATAAGGGATGATTTTATTTGGGATAATCGGAATCTCACTGTATAACCATACTGTATGTTCCTGCGGGTGCAAACATATATACACTTATAAGGATTTTATGAATCATTATAAAGAGCTCAATGTATAATAATCAATGAATTAAATCATATACTGAGCAATATCCTACACCCCCCAGCCGCCCCCATATATATATAATATATATATATATATATATAATTTATATCTATATTTATATATGCAAGTTAGAATATTAGTATATTTTAATATTTATATATATACACATATATATATTAAACATATCTATATATATATTATATATATATATATATATTATAATATATATATATATATATATATATATATATATATAAGAGATTTTCCAAAACTTGTAGTAAGGGATGATTCTATATGTGATTCTAAGATCCAATATTGATGATCCAGTATGTATAAATACAGTGAATCTTTAAATCTGAAAAGAGAGCTCAATGTAAAATAACCTTTTATATTATTACAGAGCAATATTTATCAAAAAATGGGGATTTAAATCAACTTAGATTTATATGGGCCAATTTTCTATTATATCACTGTATTGATATATATATATATATATATATATATATATATATAATATATATATATATATATATATTAAATATAATTTTATATATATATTATATATATATATATATATTAAATTATATTAATATACATATATATATATATATATATATATATATATATATATATATAATATATATATATATATATATATATTCATATTTATATTGTTTGCTATATTTATAAATAAATAGCTTAACTGCCACCATTTTGGGGGCCTTTAAATGAGTAAAAAATACTTTTTGAAAAGCAAGTGCATCTTGAATGACATTATATATATATATATATATATATATATATATATATATATATATATATATATAGAGAGAGAGAGAGAGAGAGAGAGAGAGCAGGCAGACAGAGACAGAGAGAGACAGAGACAGAGACAGAGAAAGAATGCGAGAGATGTTCGTATGATACACTATAATCAATAAAATAGGGCTGGATTGTGACAAACTGATCCATCCTAAGTAGCGCATCCATAGACGACTATGATTCCAGGCGGAAAGTCTGTTCTACAATTAAATGATACTGTCATTATTATTACGGGTATTATGCTAATAGTCTAATAATCTTGAAAACTCTATAAAAAAGAATAAGCAAATCGGACAACAATCCGAGGAAGTTCAGTCTTTGAACAAAAGAATCACAGTTTAAACTGTTTGATTTTTAAACTTTTTAAAATTAGAATTTGCAGGATTTTTTTATAGCGAACATGACTTTGCTTTTAGTTAGAACAAGCTAAATCTATTCTTGTGAACATTTTAGAACGGAGAGTAACGATCCCAAAATAATGTCTTCCGAGATGCACTCGCTTTTCAAAAAGTAATTCTTACAAGGCCCCGCAAAAGGGTGGCAGTTAAGCTATTTACTTATAAATATACCAAACAATATATATATATATATTATATTATATATATATATATATATATATATAATATATATAAAGATGTGTCAAAATAGTATCGAGATTGTTGTACTTTTTGACACATCTTGTATCTGAAAAAAAAATAACGTTCAACACATTCTTAATTTCTATCTAGGTAAATACAGCTTTAAACTTAGTATTTTTACACACCTTGTATTCTAAAAAAAGAAAAAATGATTGGAACGTTATTTTTTTTCAGAATACCAGGGATGTCAAAAAGTACAAAGAATCACCATACATTTTTCACACACCTTGTATATATATATATATATATATATATATGTGTGTGTGTGTGTGTGTGTGTGTGTGTGTGTGTGTGTGTGTGTTCAAGTTTGCCTTTCAGCAATAACTATTCTGTTGTCATTTATTTTAAATACAATTTGATGTACGTAGGTCCTTACTTTCCGCACAAATTATTTCTATTTCATAGATGACTTTCACTGGATTTCAGAATTAATTTCGATTATTTTAAATCTTATTTCCAAGTTATAGAAATTGTTATCGTACAAAATATTCTTCACAAATAAATCTCGTAGCCAAACAAATAACCGAAAACAATCGTAGCAATTAAAACTCTGGAATTCAAAATTTCAGGAGTGAGGTTCCGGATTGTAATCTGCGAAATCCTATTGAAAAAATGATACGAGATTGTTAAATAGTATCCCTCTTAAAACTTTCCCTCTCACTCTCTGGTCTTCCTAAAATCCTTTTAGTCACTCATGGAATGGGTACTTCTGCTAGTGCTTAATGACTTGCTGGACTTATTATTCACAAATATCTCTGGGTTTCCAAAAATTCTTTTGAATGCCTTGCTCCATTTCATTTCGAAATTTGTTGCTCAATTTAACAAATTTTAACTTATTTAAAATGGGGGAAATATCTCACCCAATCGGCGCCAATTCAGGACCCTGTGGTCATTTTTTGTTTGTTTTGAATCCATGATTAGGGTTGACTATTTCATTTAGATCAGAATGAGGGCAATATAAATTTTCCATCTCATTCGTTTCATTAAGATCTCTATTTAAACCCATTAGCACGATATTGTATTGAATTTAGTCAAGTTCATGAATGTTTTCCTCGTGAATACATGAAGATATCAGTTCCCATAGTGGGATTTTAATGGCTTCTAAAAAAGCTTTTAAATATGTGATTGGAGCTATATTACATAATTGATATTATTAATAATTCTAATAAAAAGAAAGAATACAAAGAAAAGAGTATAAAATGGTGGTCTATTCTACACACGCATACAAGCGCGCACACCCACCAATGACCATATATGTATATATATATATATACCAATTTGTTTGATTGGCAGTATTACACTTGAAGAGGCAGTAGTAAGCCAACGTTCAGTATTATTAGGAGAGAGCTCAATATCTGTGAGTTCGTGTCTCGTTTTTAACGAGAACGAGTAGTAGCATGGAATTAGAATTAGAAGGCAATAACCATAGGTAGTAGGAGGTTGTAGGAACTGAAGTGGTTCGAGTGAGCGTTGCAGTAGTGATTTTATGTGGAAGGGGGGCACAAGTTGTGAGAAGGGTGGGGTATATTGGAAGGAGGACTGGCGGAAAATTATAAACATTTGAGAATATGTTGACTTATTTCAAAGTTTATTTTGTTTAAGGTAGGTTTTTATTGCTTAATATATAAAGCTTCGATTATTTGAAGTTTTTGTTTGTTTTTTCTTTATGTAGTGTGCGTGTATTTTCGGTTAGAATTTTGTGATAGTAGAGGGGGGCATGAATGTATTTTAAGGTGTTGATTAATGGAGCTGGAATCAGATGTATAATGTTAATCTGCGTGATAATGTGGTCGTCCTGTGGCCAATATATGGATTATTAATTTTGGAGAAACAATCTCCTACGACACATTGGAATTCATACACAATATTGGTCTCATTAGGAAGAGTAGTTTTGGGGTTGGAGTTATTGCATGTGACAAGATTTGGAGTTTTGAATTTTTTGTAATACATGATCAAATTTACTTTTTTCTTAGTGTCGATGGAAGAGACATTGTTACGTATTAATTTTTTTAACGCATTTTCATCCAGTTTATAATTTTGGTGCATCTGATTACAATAATATGTGTTTTGGTTAGGGCTATTGAGTGTGCAATTGTTTTCATTATGGTAAATATTATGGATGGTTTTTCGGATTTGTTCATCAACAAAATAGTTGGGGAATTCATTATTGATGAAGGTTTGCTTAATATTTTTTATTTCGGAAAAGAATATTGTTTTAGAAGAATAAGTAAGTTTTGCACGGTTTATCAATTTTTTTATAATGGCTTTTTTGTATTGAGCGGAGCATTCACTCTTGTAGTTGATAATGTAAGAATTGATGGAGGTAGGTTTTCTATATGGGAAGGAAGTGAATTTGTTGTTGTTAGAGTCTATCATGACGTTAAAGACTGGGAGTTTATTGTTTGTGTTAAGTTCGTATGTGAAATTTAGTACAGAGTGTTGTTGAAATGTTCGTTGTAGTTCGTGGAGTTCATTTATATTATTAACGAGAGGAGAATATCGGCAATGTAGCGAACATAGATTCTGTGTTTTTTTATAATATTAAAAACTTTGTTTTCAAGATGGGCCATATAGAAATTGCTAAAGCGCTCGTTTTGAAACCTTTGGGGGACTGTTATACCAGTTACACCCCGATACCAGAAAGATGGCCCGAAAATTGGAACGGATCAACGAAAAACTTGTCCGACAGGAATTGTCTGCACAGTTCAACAAAACTTATATATATATATATATATATATAATATATATATATATATATAAATGGACTCTCTCGTCGATTTTCGACGCATGAGTGTTCATCCAATGAACAACCAACACAGTGATTTGTTTATAGTGGTGAAGGCTTGTCTAGGACCATTCCACACTTTTTGGCATAGTCAATAGGAAAGTATTAGTGCATCAAGGAATGACACGAACCCAATCAACGACTGACCTCAGGAATTTTGAATTCAGATTTATCCTTCTCCTAGACTGATATATATATATATATATATATATATATATATATATATATATATATATTATATATACATTTAATTCCACTTAAATTTATTTACATCTTTTAAATTATCTGGCCATATTTCTTCTTTATTAAATTTTACCGCCAAAATGTTGGCGCATATCGCATAAATGCGTCCTGGCCTCCCACCTTACAAAAACGTTATGCAATGCCTGCTGAATATCTGACCCATATTACTTATGAACTCCCTAGCTGTTTGAAGGCGTTGAAAGGACAAAAGTGACGTTTTCCTATGGAAATCTGCAGATAGGCATGCTAGTGTGGGCTGTCCAGAAAAAAAGCACGTTGACTATCTATGTACGGATACTTGATGCTGCCCAGAGGACGCCAGAGAGTGATGAATGATAGAAATGGTTTCCGAGAGATTGTCATAGATATCCGCACTGATAAGGAGTGTGCTTTTTTTCATTAATTAGACTTTAAATAAACACACACACACACACACACACACACACACACACACACACACACATACACACGCACACAAATCACGTAGTATAAATGGGGACGCCGACGTAAAATAAATTTTCCATTCATTAAAATTAGTTTCCGTGAATTTTTGGGAACAATGACGTCACATGGTTTTAAATTAAGACGCCGATATTAGTCAGCGTTTTAAAGTATGTTTTTTCTTTCCTCACACGCACACACACACACACACACACACACACACACACATAATATATATATATATATATATATATATATATATATATTGTGAGCCTCCCTCCTACATATTTCTACTGCCACTGTTCATTTAAACGGCACTCGTGAGCCCCTCCTACTACTAATTCCTAATGCGACTGCTATTGATCGTTTTAAAAGCGAGACAACGGAAATATTCCACCAGTCTCACACGAAAGCGCTCGTGAAAGAATCTTTGGTGGATTGCTACACAAATTTCACCCAGATATTAAAAAGATGGCCAGACAGTTAGAAAGGATCGAACAAAAACTCGTCCGACAAGAGTTGTCAGTAGAGTTAAAAAAACACACACACACACACACACACACACACATATATATATATTTATGTGTGTGTGTGTGTGTGTGTGTGTGTGTGTGTGTGTGCTTTCGACACATAGTATTCTTGCGTTGTTTTATGTTTTGACAAGATACCGAATTGTGTTGGAAATTAAA
>CM042152.1:39766166-39788666 GCA_023376005.1 Doryteuthis pealeii | reverse complement strand
ATTTGGGAGCGTATACATAGGTGTTGAGATTTGTAGACCATAATCTGGGCTGAAGGGGCCAAAAATAGAGGAGTCAGTCAGAAGTTTTGTGTTTGGATTCCGCAACACTGTCTATGGGGCTTACATTATATGTCAACTTCCTGTTTGTTAAAACTATCATTTAAGTATCACACAGATTTCATTAACGAAATTAAAATTTTGTTAATTTTCGAAAATTATTCTTTTAATTTTATATTTTTTTACAGAAGTAAAACAGTAATGAAAATGTTTAAAACCGATTTTTATTTTATTTTATTGGCAAGACAGACTTTTAACTGTTCTCTTCTTTTTATTGTTACATTTTAAGAGATAAGAAAAGAAACTATTCAAATAAATTGTTTATCAATTACAACTCAATAAAATTAAGAACTGAATTTAATTTTTGTCATGTGTAAATAATTTTCTCTTAGGAAAATATAATTGCGTTTCAAAGCACTCAGAAATTTAGGGCATCATTTTTAAGAATATTTGTAATGTTAAAAATAAATAAAGAATAAATGATCAGTGTAATACGCGAATTCTTAGTGATCTTTTTAATTTGCAAAGGATTTTGATAAATTATTTTCCACATTCTCCTCTCTTCCCTCTTTTTGACCAACACCAGGGTGTTTCTAAAATCTTTTTTTTTTTTTTCGATTTAAACCAGAAACTTCAGTGCAGTTTCGTCAGATAGACATCATACAACTTTAGATTGTATGATCACGACCTGACGAGACTGAGCTCTTTTATAGAGTCACTGAAATAAATTTATAACAGCCAAATGACGGGCCTCTGATATGTTTTCTCGTATTGGAAGTATATATATATATATATATATATAATATATATATATATATATATATATATATATATATATATACCAAAGCCATATGGATATATGAAAATAATGATACAACCCAAAAATGATTTTCAATAAATAAATGGACATGCCACTCCGCCAGTTTTTTGCCTTATTAAATACTTTTTAAACTTTCTGAAAACATTTTTGAACAATTTTTTTTCTGATGATGACCTAAGATCGAAACTATTTGATAACAATGAAAACAGATACCATAAACAAATAGATAACATAAAACTAATATTTCTATCTCTCTTATTACTTTTTTCATCATCATCATCATATACATTATATATATATATATATATATATATATATATATATATATATATATATATATAATATATATATATATATATATATATATATATATACAAAGTTATTATTATTTTTATTATTATATATGTGCATAAAATGTATATTTATATATCTTATCCACGCAAACCCATAAAAATTTATATTATATATATATATATATATATATATATATATATATATATATATATATTATATAGATATAGATATAGATATAGATATAGATATAGGGAGATAGATAGATAGATATGAATAGAAAACTCAATTGAATAAAAACAGAATGTTGCACCGTATATATATATATATATATATATATATATATATATATATATATATATATATATATATATATATATATATATATATATATATATATAATCAGTGAATATCGAAGTGAGAAGTGAACGTCCTGCGGTAAGAAAAAGAAATGGTCCCCAGACAAGTAGATACAGTGAACTTTGATCTTCCTGAAGTTAAAATTGATTTCATAGTCTACAGAGAGAAACTGTGAAGTGTATGCTGATATTGGATAGATAAATTTTTTTAGTTCTCGAATGAGGTAAGTTGTTGGATTTAAATTGACTTTCAGATACAAAAAAAAAAAAATACAAACTTTTTTTCTCTCCGTTTGAACACATTTCTACATCATTGTCAATTATGATGATTTATTAACAAGAACATGTACAGACATATCTGTTTTTTGGTGTGAACAGTATAGGTAGGTTTCTCAAGGCGAAAAAGATGACTTTTAATTTGTAATTTTGATGGTGGGAAAAAAAAGCGGCTAAATGAATGCCTATAGACTCCTGAATATCATACTTTTTTTCTGATGCGTAAATGTTGTCTGTTTTGAAGTTTTCCGTGGCTACCACCAATTTTCCCCGTGAAATTTACGCCCCCCCCCCACACACACTATATTTAACATAATAAACCTTGCGTTAAATTTCAATTGATTTAACGGTGCAAAAATGTAAACATTGTTTTTCGTTTATAATTTTCTTTATTTTTGTAAGCCGAACATTTTTTTAAAAATCATTAGGAGTTTGTTTAATGCTTCTTCTTTCGAATGAATAAAAAATTTAAAGATAATATTAACCTTTATGCAAGGTTTATTATATTAAATATAGTGTGGGGGGGATTTCAAGGGGAAAATTGGTGGTACCCACGGAAAACTTCAAAACAAACCACATTTACGCATCAGAAAAAAAGTATGATATTCAGGAGTTTATAGGCATTCATTTGGCCGCTTTTTTGTTCTCATCATAAGAATTACAAATTAAATTTTAAAAAAAATAGAGCGATTTTAGCCTTTGGGCCCGTAGCCTAGTAAATGGTTTGTCAGTTGAGTGATTTGATTTCCGTTATATAAACCCTCTTTCTGGTCATTTAATGCCGAAACAAGTCATTTTGATAAACGAAGCACACGGTTTGCTTAAGTAGTTACCCAATTAAGAATTAAATAGGCCCATCGCTGCTTAACCGCGGTGATATAGCGGGAACCGATGCTTTCAGCGTGACGACTATAGTAAAAAGTAAAGTCGTCGAGGTGGCCTACAATCGGTATTAGCCAGACAGCGGGAGAGTCTATCCCCTTTTCACTAGCGCAAGAGTAAGGAGATTAATTTAGCGTCTGGGGTGGAGCGGCTCACCTCCCACCAGCGCCATACTTTACCGCACAGATTCCTGTGCGAGTAATACGCTGAGCCGGTATAGAACCTGGAACCTTGTGGTTCCTAATCGAACGCTCTACCGACTGAGCTAAACCGGACCCAACTTGTCTGTACTGGGACATATTAACTCCTTTTCTGGACATTTAATGCTAAATCAAGTCATTTTGACGAACAAAGGACTCAGTTTGCATACTTTACCTACTGTTGCTAAAGTTGTCACCCAATAAAATATTGAACTGTCTCTTCGCAGCTTCTAGCGGGAACCGAGGGTTTCAGCGTGACTTGACTGTAATGTCAAACGCATTAAACAATTCTTTTTCATGGTGGAACCAATTATTTCTCGTTATCTTTGGTAAGAACTGAGGTTACTTACAGTACATGTTGTTTTTAAGTGTTCACTCAAATAAGTATTGAACAGGTTCATACGTGCTTAATTTCGGTTATCTAGTGGGAACCGCTGATTTCAGCATGACTTGATTGTATAACAGAGATGGAAGTGAGCGGACCACAAGGAGTAACTAATTTGGTGAAGGTAATTCCTCACTACCTCGATTATATATATATTTACCAACCCCTCCGCACGAGCAGGATGTGATACAAGGTAAATTTCTTAAGCGGAGTTCAACAGGTTTGAATTCGGAGTTTTCCTTCTCCTAGACCGGTTACCTAGACACTTTTTCTTCTCCTAGACCGGTTGCCTAGGCACTTTTCCTGTAGCTGGTGTAGTGAGAAGATAATGTCCATGGTTGCTCGGAAGTCACACTGTGATTCTGGATAGGTGCAAGATGCAAAGTATGCATACGCGCCAGTGTAACGCACGCAAGACTTTTCAATGGCCAAATTGAAAACTTTATTTTATTTATCATTAAGTAATATATATTATATATATATATATATATATATATATATATATATATAAACCTTCTAGGAGAAGAAAGACTGAATCAAAACCAACTTTGCTCCACAAAAAAAACTTGTATCCTATCCAGCTCGTGGTGGAGGGGGTTGGTTTCCTACTTTTAACATTGACCTTGTTTCAAACCCGATTCACAACGAGTTTTACACAAAAAAACGCGCTATACAATAGTGAATCTACAAAAACATTACTTTTTGGTGTTTTTTATCAGGCTTGTCATAAGGGCGGTCATATATGTGCTAGGGCTTTACTTGATCAGCCGATTGATCGAAGAGGGGCCTCTCCGCCCGCCCGTTTAGCCTAAGTAAGGGCATAAGTGGAGTGTTACATGTGATGGACTGCTCAGCCACCTGGGTTCCATTTTTAAGTATCACGGGTAACAACCCACGACAAACATGTGGCCTCATTGGGGGAGTCTTACCCCTCTGCATAGGTGCAATCGGTGTATTCTAACGCCCCAGACGAAAACTAAAACTAAAAGGGGGTACTCCACATTCCCCAGGGCTCCAGAATTGGATCCTTACGATCAAATAGAGTTTAACTCATACCCAGGACACTATGACCCTTAGCCACCAAATTCTAGGACATATATGATTAAAAAATCATTTGTTTTTATAGTAAAACTTATTTCCAATGCATTTTTATAGTAAAAATCATTCCCAATGTATTTTTATAGTAAAAATCATTCCCAATGCATTTTTATAGTAAAAATCATTTCCAATGTCTTTTTATAGTAAAAATCATTCCCAATGCATTTTTATAGTAAAAATCATTTCCAATGTCTTTTTATTGTAAAAATCATTTGCCATGCATTTTTATTCTTAAAATCATTTGCAATGTAATTTTATAGTAAAAATCAGTTCTAATGCATTTTTATAGTAAAGATCATTTGCAATGCATTTGTATAGTAAAACTTATTTGCAATGCATTTTTATAGTAAAAATCATCTCCGATGAATTTTTATAATAAAACACAATTCCAATACATTTTTACAGTAAAAATCACTTCCAATACATTTTTATACTAAAAATCAATTCCTATACAATTTTATACTTAAAATCATTTCTAATGCATTTTTATACTAAACATTGCTTTTTGGTGTTCTTCGTTGATTCGGAATATTTGAAAAACGCCCATCTCCGACCTTAACATTAATGGTGTATGGCACGAAGAAATTGAGTTGAGGAAAGTCAGAATCTTGTTGAATCCGAAGTTATCACCTATCACACTAATTTTATAAACGGCAAGACTTAGCCTTGGCAATCGAGGTCTAGTCGTGCTTATTCTTCTCTACAACTTTCGTTATGTCTGTGATGTGACTTAATGCATTATTGTGATATGTGACCAGAGGGACAGTTGAAGACAAAACTACTAATGCGCCAGTGATATATTCACGGAATTCGGGTTCAATAGAGTTATTCAGTCAATTACGAGCGAAAGTATATCATAAATATTTCATATTGACTACGTTAGGTGCAAGCCAATAATTTTGTATTATCACATTATATATTCATATAGAAAAGTATTTTCCCGTGTGTTGGTGGGCCTCTGCTAGCAAAACTTAAGTGCTGGAATGTTGATTTTCCTATATATGTGCAATATTAAAATGTTAAAGAGTATTATATATATATATATATATATATATATATATATATATATATATATATTACACATGCACTCACACACAAAATATATATATATATATATATATATATATAATATATATATATATAAGCAATTGCTAATTTGCTTGAAGCGTTGTTAAGTATGTTATGATATATTAATATTTTGAAGGCCAGTACAATGTGTATGAAAAATAAAAACAAAAAGATGTTATTTTTGTCTTATCGATTTCGAAGCATGAGCTTCATCATCAGAGTTTATTTTCAGAAATGACGTGCTTATGTTTTTATTTGTGTGGTTACAATTTCTCTCCTTCTCTTTCTTCTGCTCCTCCTTTATGAATGAAATGGGCGAATAACTGTAATTTCTTATTTCTCTCTTTTTTTTTTTTTTAAAGTTTGTGTAGAACAAATATTCACAATATCGGCTGTTTATCCGGTCAAATGTTGCAAGTATGTTGCCAGTGTGTAGCCATGTCAAAATTCAAAAATAAAAAATGAATAAATAAATAAAAACCCTCAATAGAATATATATATATATATATATAATATATATATATATATATATATATATATATATATAAACAAACAAATTTTGTAAAAAAATAATATAATCCCAATTTTTAAGTTGTTGTTTTTGTTTTTTCTTTCAAATTTTCTAACAATTTTTTTTTATGTTGGCGTCTTCAATGGCTTTAATCAGTTGTTCGAAAGAGTTATTATTTGTAGACCAGTAATTTAGGTTCGTTTCTGAACCATTATCAAAGCATTTTGTATTTATCTAAACTATCACTATGAAGACTCTTTATTATTTGACTAAATAATTATTTGTCTGTCGGGTCACTGATTAACGCCTTTCAAGATGATAACATAACGAATTGTTCCAAAACTTGAAAGAAAAAAGGGAAAACTTTGAAACGTTAAGAAATCTATTATTTTCCTATTGGGGTTTCTATGTTTCTTTCTCCCTCACACCATCTGTCCCTATTGGTCATCTCTCCAGGCATGTGTTCATTATAATATCCAGTAACCACACAGAGCTGATAGTATTTTTCTATTATTATCATAAACTCATTGCACATTCGGTTTTCTGGTTAACGCCGTCGAGAGTTTAATAATAGCGTCGATTCCAGAGGCGCCCCCCTTGTTCTTTCCCACCCATGAGCTTCGGCTTGTGGGTGGACCCACGTTAAAACGAGGCCTTGTGCCCAGCCCATACTAGTGGGGTATGAGGCAAATACCCACACAGAGCTGATAGATGTATATTTTTGCTGGTCGGCACACCCATGTGTATCCATGTGTAGATATTCACATGACAACGTAACTTATAAGTCGATTCCTGCTTCTTCAGCAGTGTCCAGCTGCCCTGATCGTCTTACTTCATTGGGTTGTGATAGGATTTATTTAATGTGGACGACTGCACCCCTACATACCGACCCCACGAAACTAATACTCCTCCGGAATTTTATTTACAATAAGGTCGGTACAGAGATGCAGTCGTACAAACCTGGGCACAAGGCCCGAAATTTGTTTTTTTTGGGGCACGGATGACAAAACTGCTCATTAGTATTATCTGCGTTATTCGGACTATTGTCCCCATCTTCATTGTTATTTGTACAACGTTTCGGCCGATATACCCTCCGGCCTTCTTCAGGTATTTCTTGTCGGACTCGGGAACCTTCTCGGACTCGGGAACCTTCTTTTCGAACTCGGGAACTTTCTTGTCGTATTCGGGAGCCATCACGGAACTTTGAACCTAACCCATTATTTATTTCACGGGGGTATCCTGTTCTCATTCCGCTAACCATAGCTGGGGTAGGATTTGTGTTAGGTCCAAAGTTCCGTGATGGCTCCCGAATACGACAAGAAAGTTCCCGAGTTCGAAAAGAAGGTTCCCGAGTCCGAGAAGGTTCCCGAGTCCGACAAGAAATACATGAAGAGGGCCGGAGGGTATATCGGCTGAAACGTTGTACAAATAACAATGAAGATGGGGGCAATAGTCCGAATAACGCAGATAATACTAATCTTCAAGCCTCATCTCAAACATTTAGAGAAATAAAACTGCTCATGCAGTAAACTTTATGTTCTATCTTTGTTAGTCTCATTCGCCGACCGATCCATGCCAATAAATATTGTCGTCCGTCGCCTTTTGCAGCTGCTTTCACCAAAATTATGTTGGTACTCTGTGATGGTTTGTGATAGGATATAGTTTGGATTTATCTATCTATTTATTTATCTATTTAGTTTTTGGTATAAAACATTTAGGAGAGTAGGTAAGGTTAGTGTGTTAGTTATTAATGGGCACAGACTCCCATCCCCCAGCATAGGGAAGATTCTCACCGGCAATACCAAAATCATCTGTAAAAATAAAAATAGAAAAACGCCAATAAATTCCCGAGGCTACGTGCATAAGAAATAACAAACCTAACATAGATATAATAGCATTTAACTCCAGCAACAATATATAAACATCTTTAATATCTAACACACTAACCTTAGCAACCCTCCTGAAATAGATACTCCTAATCGATTAAACAATAAATAAATAAATTCACTAATCCAAATAAATAAAACCAAATACACGCGATAGACACAGAAGATCATATATAAGAAATATCGCATGGTATTTAATACCAGCCTATATATATATATATATAATATATATATATATATATATAATATGTGTGTGTGTGTGTGTGTGTGTGTGTGTGTGTGTGTGTGTGTGTGTGTGTGTGTACTTGTTGTCATCCTTTCGTCTACGAGAGACGATAGAGTGGTGTCCAATTTTTTTATAGGAACTATGTAGCCTGGGCGTGATCATATGGAGGATGAGCAGGAAATCCCCACTCTTCACACTGCTGCTGTGATTTAAAGGGAAGGTAAGAAGCCAATGCAGTTTGGCATCGGTAGTGTCCCATGAGTTTCTGCGTATTACGGGATTTCAGCATCATACCACCTTAGGGATTCCGGCTCCTGATTTGTTTTCGGGGTTGACTTCTCTAGTCTTTACATGGGATGAGGTAAAGCCGCTAGGCAGCATAAGTTTTGCATTGGATTTTTCCTTGTCCTAGATGTGTTGCCGACCAAGGCTAAGGAGCCCCTTCTAAGCCGTTTGGGGATTTATGTGAGTAGTAGATACGCGGATTCTACTAATGTCACTGTTCCTGAAAAATGAAATGAGATTAGTGATATGGTATATTTTGCATTTATGGATCAAATAAGCAACAGTAACTTCATATCATTTTTTTAGGGGTTAAGTCCACTAGAAGCGTCTAAAGGATTCTGGCGTTCACTGTATTTGTACACGTATATACATATGTATACATAAAACACGCACATCCATGTACACATATGTGTGGTTATACCAGCGCCGTTGAATTATCTAAGTTACGACTTAGTGTAAGTTCACATGTCATTTACTATCGAAGTTTAGCTTGAAACTGTCTAAGAATTCTAAGCTTCTAAGTTTATCTATTAGTTAGGCTGGTCATGGGTTAAAAGGGAGTGGGGAGAGATAGAGTCTGCTTGCACGTGGACAGATGAAAATAAAATGTAATTAACTAAAAAATAAAGGTAAAAATCAAATGATAAAAAGTACAAATTTAAATTTTGATTTTTACTGATGAAATGATATAATTTAATAAAAAAAAAATCTATTTGCGGGACTTGCAACAGTTCTTTTAGAGTAAAAGAAATCTTAAAACGCACGATGTTTAAAAATTCCAATACCATATTCCAACAGAAATAGTTTTGTTTCTTTTTAATTCAGTACTAATTGTAAGAAAATGAGTTTAATTTTTTGGTTAGTAAACAAATCCACAACATCTTTTAGACCAATGGGTACCATTTATTTGATGTAATATCTTCAATGTACTCCGACAAAAAAAAAATTGAATGATGAAAAAATTTCTATTTTTAATTCTTACCTTTTTATTGGGTAAAAAAGAAAATAAATTAATCAAATAAATTGTCTGACATTGCAACTAAACAAGAAGAATAAAATTGGTTCAAACTACTTAAGATACTAGGGTAATTTTTTAAAGATTTTAAATATAGGCGTTTACCTTACTAGTTTGCCACGAGTAAAATCTGACACAACGTCGCGAGTATAAGGCATCCACCGAGGATTGAACTCGGTATTCAGTAGTAATGTATTTCCGAGACTAAATTGCTAACAATTACACTATGATGGGACGCCCTTATTTTTTTACACAAACTGTTTGCCACGCGTCAGATGTGACACAAGATCATAAATATGGGGAAGCCAGCAAGAATCAAATTCATTATTCAGTTGTAATGGATCGGCGAGACTATCTTGCTCACCATTACACCCCGATTGAATCTCTTTTCAAAACTGATCATCATATGTAGGATGTGACACAATGTCACAAGTAAAGGGTTTACAGCGAAAATAAAACAATAACCATTGCACTACAATGAGACACCATCATTATTTAACCAACACGTTCGCCATAGATAAGATGGGACACAAGCTGCAGGTATGGGGCCTCCAGCGTGGATTGAAATCGTCATGCTGTAGTAATGGATCTGCAAGACTAGCTTTCTGACTGTTACACCACAATCGGGATGCATTTCCTATTTACTTGAATCGTTATCCAGGATGTGACAAAAGTTCGCAAGTGTGGGGAATTCAGCGAGAATCGAACACGCTATTCGGTAGTACTGGCTCTGTGAAACTAACTTGGTTATCCTTACAACACGCTGATGTGTCTCTAATATTCCGAATGTAAAAAAACAAAACATTTTGTAAAATAAATAAACAGTGTAATATATAAATTCTAAACAATTTCCTTTTTAATTTGATGAGAATTTGCTAAAAAATGTCCTCTCTTACTCCTCTCTTCCTCTCTCCTCTCTCAATCACTATTATATATATATATATATATATATATATATATATATATATATATATATATATATGTGTGTGTGTGTGTGTGTGTGTGTATGTATATATATATATATATATATATATTATATATATATCATATATATATTATATATATGTATTATATATATATATATATATATATGTATTATATATATATGTATATATATATATATATATATATATATATATATATATATATATATATATATATATATATTATATATATATATATATATATATATATATATATATATATATATATATATATATATATATATATATTATATATATATATATATATATGTATTATATATATATATATATATATATATATATATATATATATATATATATATATACGGACGTAGCATAATCCAAAATAGTGTGACACTTATATATCAAATCAATGTCAGGCTTGGAAGTCATTAATCCTACCAGGTATATATGGTACGTAATTGTGAACTAAATAATTGGTATTGTCAATTTTAGTTAAATGCACAGGGAGTTCCAAAAGTCTCAAAAAGTTTTCAAATTAAATATTTTTCTTTTCGTATTTTAGGTAAATAAAGAATTTTCTTCAATTTGCACCAAATTGTTTCGAAAGAAATTTAAAACAAAAAAAAAACAATTCGTTTTTTGTGTGAGAAAAAACGCTGAATTTGCAATTTTTCGTGACTTTTCAGACGCTCCATCAAATTTTCCCTGCCAATTTGTAAAAAGGTCGACAGAGAGTCTTGTCTGCAACTGTCTATATTCTCACTGGAGCAACACACACACACACACACACACACACACACACACACACACACACACACAGGCGCACAAACGCAAATTCTCGTAAACATGAAGAAACATATATTCCCTCGTGAATTCTCATTTACAGAGTTTAAAAGTTAAGGTTTAGTAATGTGTTGTTTGTTGGATTTTACGGCATGTTAACATTTGTTGGATTATTTTATGCCCAAGATGATTTGTTCTTTTCATGCTTGAAGAATATTCTATTTTCTAACTCAATTTTCTATCACAATTTTTAAAACTTATTTCTTTCTAGTTAACCCATAGACGGGACTCCACTCATGAGCAGAATGGACCTGAGAGTAATGGCGATGAAGGGTTACTCCACACTCCCCAGAGTTTGTAAATTGGAACTTCACCATTAGATGCAGTTTAGCAACATATCCAGTACACGAAGGCCCGCAGCCAACACCATGTAGCACATATCTGATAAACAGGTTTGTGGCTTGGCATAAGGACAGTAGCGTTGGGACAATTATATAGGTGCTAGGTCTTGAGAAAGAGAGAGAGAGAGAGAGAGAGAGAGAGAGAGAGAGAGAGAGAGAGAGATACAGGAAGCAACACATTTACTATTTGTTTGTTTATTTGTTTGTTTCTTTCTTTCTGTCTTTCTTTCTTTTCTTTCTTTCTTTCTTTCTTTCTTGAGAGAGAGAGAGAGAGAGAGAGAGAGAGAGAGAGAGAGAGAGAGAGAGAGAGAGAGAGAGAGAGAGAGAGAGGAAGCAACACATTTATTATGTACATGTAAACATATACTGAATATACACAGTGTGATAGATAAATTATCACAAATTATGATTAACAATTACGATCGTGCGTTTTAATTGTTTCCGATTTTTTCTATTGTGAAACAAACGAGGCACTAACATTTCATAGTTATCGGATTTGTATCTGGAAATCCTTCCCAAGCACAAGTATTCATGAAAGGCGAATGGCCGGATATAGTCTTTTACGTTTAAGATGAATCCTCTAGATTAACCATAGACTGTGCCATAGTTACCTGCTTCGAAGGAATATTTTTTTATTTTCATTTTTCTTTAAATGCATTTTCACAAATAAAGTTTGAAAAACCTAAGTAAGCCGTTGCTTTTTATATTTAAAATTATCATAGCATATGAAAGTCGACTCGATACTACTAAGTGACTTAGAGCTAAATTGGTAGAAAATACGATGGAATTTAGCTGACGGTCTTTCAAATTGCTATCCCGTTTTAGGTGTTTAGAATCATGCAAAGTCGTCCAGAGCTTTGCTAGATTCCGGTTATCTCGTAGCAATTGAATGGTTCAGAGAGTTCTCATTCGGGATCTTCATAAATATGGCGCCTAACCATGTGCTAAAAACAATATATTTTGTTCTAAGGAATAAAACCTTATTTATTCTTGATATTTCTTAGTTCTCCAAAAAACTAAGATTTTTTTTCACAATTAGCGCGAAATTTCAAAACATTAATTTTCGAAAAAGGATTATATTTAAATTTTGCCCATGGAATTATATTTAGATATAGTAGGTGTAATAATATAGTACTTGATAAAATTAGTTTTGGGCTGTTGAAGGCAGTTCGTATTTTCCCAAATTGTTCACCACGGGTAGGATGTGTCACAAGTATGAGACATCCATCAATGATCAAACTCGTTATTCAGTTGTAATGGATCTCCGAGTGGGTATTTGACAAGCAAATTGGGATGTTGACATTCCCCTTTCTGTGCGGCCAAAGGCATCGGGAAATAAACCCAGTCCTGCCTTTTTGAGGCGAAGGGGCAGGTGCTGCCGGGGAGATGGCCCACTGGAAGCAAGCGAGAAAATTTTGCAGCTTCTTGGTCCAGGCGCAGATTCTAAATTTTGATCTTCGCCCAGGCCGGGCCTTTACTGTCAAAAGATCTGAAGCTGAAGGCAGCCTACGGCGAATTATATTCACCTGGCAACATTCAGTGATAGAGTGGGTGGGTTAAACGGCAACGAGTTTTTTTCTTTACTTACTTATAAAGAATTATGAAGAGTTCAACACATCTTTGGATTTTTGGTTAATTTATTAATTAATGATATCACTTAATCAGCAAAAATCAATCAGGAATTTACGTGTTTCCTGATTATATAAAAATAAAGGTATATGCAAGATTTCAAATCTGAATGACATGTTTTCTAAGTTATCACTCGGCACACACATACCATAAAATTATTTTATATATATATATATATATATATATATATATATATATATATAAACACACATAAACTAAAATAAATATAAAAAGGAAAAAAAAATTAAAATCACCATAAGAACACGAGATCCAATGACGACAAATAGGAGCGATTAACGGATCGCGTGGATATGTGCCGGGAGTTTAAAACTGTCCATTTTTTTCAAAAGTCAAACGCCTCTGAAGACGAATAACACCGAAAAAGTGTTATTCAGAAACCAATGGTATGACCGACTATAAAAATGTATTATTAATCATAAATAAATACATAAGTAATTGAGCCCTCTATAATCAATTCTCCAACAATAATAATAATTAACCTATATATTATATATATTATATATATATATATATATATATATATATATATATATATATAAGTGTTTTATAATTTGTTTGAAGCATTGTGCTTATATTGGTTTGGTGGTTGGTTTTGAAGACTATCACAATGAAGGTGTAAAAAATAAGGTAACTATGGTGTTGTTTCTTAACCTGTCATTTATGCTTAATATTTCAAGATAAAAACGGTCGCTATCAACAGCTTCAGTTTCAGAAATCTTCTGTAGAGAAGATCTTATCTCAAAATATTAAGAATAAAAACAAACAACACCATAAGTACCTTATTTTTCTTTATACTTGCATGGTGATGATAGCCTTTAAAACCAACCAGCAAACCAATATATATATATATATATATATATATATATATATATATATATATATATATATATATATTATAGTGTGTGTGAGATGGTCACTATTTCAGTTTTTGCTGGAATGGTGTACCAAAGGCAGTATTATTGGTAGAGTGCTCAATATAAAATAGAGCTGTTATATGATATAATAAGATAAATATATAAAGGTTTTACATATCTATTTATTAGGTGACAAAGGAACAATCACAACCATATTGGTTTCATGCGATGCAATCATCAGGTGAAGATGTTTCCTAATGTAAGGAAAATCGAAAAAATTACAAAAAATTGCAGCCCATAAACACTCTCACACATTCAATTCGCCTTCACATACACACACACATCATTTTATCCAATCTTACGCATCCCATGTCTATTGAATTTTTTGAATTTTTTTGTAATTTTTTCGATTTTCCTTACATTTGAAACATCTTCACCTGATGATTGCATCACATGAAACCAATATGGTTGTGATTGATCCTTTGTCACCTAATAAATAGATATGTAAAACCTTTATATATTTATCTTATTATATATATATATATATATATATATATATATATATATATATATATATATATATATATATATATATATATATATAATCCGGTAAAATGAAAATAGATGTATTAGCCAATGTTAAAATGTTCGGTTTGTATATTAACCGATCACCAGTGCATATATGTATAAATAGAATCAGGTTAACGCTAGCTAATAGTTCTAACTATAATAAAATCATCCAGTGAAGACCCTTTTTTTTCGTGTTTTACACCCACACACACAGACACACATACACACACATACACATATATACAAGGTGTGTCAAAAAAGTATCGAAATTAAAGCTGTATTTACCAAGATAGGAATGACCAATAAACGTAACGTTATTTTTTTTTCAGAATATAAGGTGTGTGAAAAGGTACAGATTTTACAGCTGTATTTACTAAGGTGCAAATGAAGAATGAATGGAACTTTAATTTTTCAGAATACAAGGTGTGTCAAAAAGTACACAAAATTATCGATACTTTTTTGACACACCTTTTATATAAATATATATATGTGTGTGTGTGTATGTATATCACTGTATATTTTCTTGTATGAATATGTTTTAAATTTTCTTACTGTTACTTCAAACAAGCAACCATCTCTAAAATAATTTCACATTATCTTCAATTTCCTAATATTTTTTGTAACACTCATACAGAATTTAATTTCCCTTACCGAAATATATGACTTTAATGTTTACTACTGAAATACCGAAACGAATTATTTACCAGATTTTTGTGTGACGAAACAATGAGATTTTCATAAAACAAACAAAAGCAATCAGCTTTTTGCTTGTAATATTTTTTGCTTGATTGATAACCAATTCTACATTTTCGACAGCAAGAATGTTTTCCGAAGTCAAGCAGTTGATTAATTTCCCCGGAATGTTCAGCGTTTTTACTCGATCTTTTGTCGTTTTACAAAATGAATTCGAACTTGTTGAATAATTCACATATAATTAATGGTACACAGTGAGTTATTCTATCAATGGTAACATGTGAGTTTCACTCGGAATCAAGTGACAGCAGGTTTGTAAATTACATAACAATATACAAGGCGCTCGATACAAATACAGAGAAATGAGTATTTACCCCACCCGTTCGACAGGGATTTGATTCACCTTGTCGGCTGGGACAGTATAATACACCGATGGCACCCCTGTAGAGGGGTAAAATCCCTCTAATGGGACCACCAATTGGCCGTGAGTGGCGACATGTGATGATTAAAACGTAATTCTGGTGGCCGAGCAGTCTATGACATGCAGCAATCCACTTTGGCCTTTACTTAGGTAGACGGGCGGCTGGAAAGACCCTCTCATATCAATCAGTTGGCCATGTAAAATCCGAGCACTTATATGATTGTTCCGAACCTATTGCCATCATGGCACCTCCGAATGCAACATATATGTGCTTGAAAGCGGTGCCTGAGTGCCTTTGTGTACTGGGTGTGACATAAAACTCTATCTAATTGTGAAGTTCTGATTTTGGAGCTCTGGGGACTGTGGAATACCCCTTAATCGTCAATAATCTCAGGTTCCCTCTGAGTCAGAGTGGTAGTATCTGTTAGGATTCCATCTATGGGTTAGATAAAAAGAAATGAGTTTGGATTTTGAAACACGGTCACGAGTATGGGGCTTCGAGTTTGCAATCCATTACACGATAATGGGAGACGAAGGTATTTATTCAACCTTTCTGAGACAGCTAGTAAGTGACACATGGTCACAAGTATAGGGCAGTCAACGAGAATCGAACTCACTTTTTGTTAGATAATTGGTGCGTTGTATATAATGAACTGTCGTGTAGTACATATTGAAATAACGTTGGGAACCGTTCCAAGGGCACCAGTTACTATTGGTGTGACCTTTACTTTAACGTTTCACTGTTTTCTCAGTAAGTAAAGTCGTCGGGGCGGTCTAATGTCAGTATGAGCCATACAGCGAGAGAGTCTATCCCCTTTTCACTAGCGCTAGACCAATGAAATTGTTTTTTTGCGTCTGATGTGGCGCACCGCACCTACCATCAGCTCCTTACTTTACCACACAGATCCCTGTGCTACTCATACGCTGATTTGGCGAGGCCCAGTTTCGAACTAGAAGCCTTGTGGTTTCTAGCGGAACGCTCTGCCGACGGAGCTAACACGGCCCCTCTCTCAATATCGAAGTATTTGTCTATCTTTTCGCTTTCTCTCTGTTTCACTCGATGATCGGTCAGGACGGCAAAAATCATGAGTTGACAAGTTTTCTTATTCTTGTTAATTTACACTGGTCTCCTGTCTGGAATTAGGTGATCCGTCTGTATCTCAAAGTCCAAGAGATGTTTATGCATCTTATTCTCATTCAGATTTGTGCAGAAGCCATTTTGTTGCATGGTGAAAATTTGATTTCTTGCACAATTCCCAGGGGATATTTATGCTAGTTTGCTGCATTCGCTTATTATATGTTTAACCGTTTCGTCATAATTATTATTATTATCATTATTATTATTATTATTATTATTATTATTAGCTGATGGTATTTCACTGGAGGCTGAGTGACAACAAGTCTTCCCAGGTCTCAATAATTCTTCTGAGTATTCTAGCCGATTGCAGCAGTGCAGTAGTCTGGATGGTCTCAATTCTTCCTCTGATTTCCAGATCCTCCAATCTTTTTTCCCAAATTATTATTATCATTTTCACTCCTATTATTATTATTATTATTATTATTAGTAGTAGTAGTAGTAGTAGTAGTAGTAGTAGTAGTGCTGTTGTTGTTGTTGTTGTTGTTGTTGTTCTTCTTCTTCTTCTTCTTCTTCTTCTTCTTCTTCTTCTTCTTCTTAACCATTACCTTTTTGATAACGATGGTGACAGATTACTCTCATTGAATGTATTCGTTTTTAAGCCAGATTATACTTTTCATATTCAATGCCAGATATCTTTATTAAATTTTAGCATTATTTCTATCTCTGTTTCGGTCATTTCCTAGTTGAGTAACATGATATTAAAGGGTGACCCAGAAAAAACGGAATCCAAATTATTCATTAAACTAACCCTAAATCCCAACCCTAACCCTAACCCTAACCCTAAACCCTAACCCTAAACATAAACCCTAACCCTAAACCTCCCTAGTTGAGTTACATAATATTACAGGGTGATCAGAAAAAAACAGAACCCATAAATTTTGTAATAAAACTGTTAATTTTTTTTTTTTTAAGTTTAAGTTCAGCAATGGTTAGGGTTTAAGGTTTAGGGTTAGGATTAGGGTTAGGGTTTAGGGTTAGTTTAATGGGAAAATAAATAAATAATTTGGGTTCTGTTTTTTCTGGGTCACTCATGTTACTGAACTAAGAAATAAACTCTGTTTCTCTTTATGTAGTTTAATAAAATCTTTTTAATAGATGTTTTCATTACCGATCGCTTATTACATTATCCTTCATTGTATAATTTATTGCACGGTTCTTTTTTGCATAGCTAATGTCTGTATGTTATTTAGTTTATTACATGCTTTTATTTAATATTGCTTATTGCATGTTTATATGTTTTTTTTTATCTATTTGATGCCTCGATTTGATATTGTTTATCACATGTTTCTTGTTTATATTGTTGATTAGATGTTTATATTTCATACTGTTTATTCGTATAGATTATTTTACAAGTCATAGTGTTCAACCCTTGTGTTGTACATTTAGAAGCAGGACAAGTGTTAAGCTATTTGGTTTGGTTTGGTTTGGTTTGGTTTGTTTTACGGCATATCAACCTCGGTGGGTCATTTAATGCTGATAAGTTTTGAAATAAATCAATTCTTAATGGATAATACAATTTTTTTATAAATACATTTTTCTATTTGACCCATAGATGGGACCCTAACAGGTACTACCACTCCGGGTCAGAGTGGACCTGGAAGCAATGGTTATGAAGGGGTGCTCCACATTCCCCAAACCTCCAAAACTGGAACCTCACCATCAGATAGAGTTTAACGTCATTCTCAGGACATGTAGAACCTCAGTCAGGGCCTAGCAGACATAAAATGAAAAGGGTCGGGGCTTGCTATAAGGGCAACAGGATCGGGGCAATCATATAGGTGCTAAGGCTTGACTTGGCCGACCGCCCGTCTAGCCCAACAATGGACCAAAGTGGAGTATTGCAAGTCATGGACTGCTCAACCACTTGGGTTCTATCCTTAAGCATCATGGGTCGCCACCCACGTTCAGCAGGTGGCCCCATTGAGGGAATCTTATCCCTCTGCAGAGGTGCAGTCGGTGAATTCTAACGCCCCAGCCGACATGCTAAGTATTCTATGTTGTTCCCATATGTTATTATCATTGATTCTACAACCTACAAACGATTGTCACAAATTACCGATTCAGTATATCTCAACCGTTATATCCGTAGCTCTATGTGTCAAACTGGACAATTCTGAGTGAATTTTTGGAACTTATGAACCCACTATTCTATTTACATATTTATGTATGATTCTTTTTTACCTTGACTCATTGATGCCCTTTTTCCGGTGGTAACGTTATGTATATAACAATAAAGATAAGTACAATCATCCAAATAATACAAACTAGCAGGACCTGTAGATATCCAACATCTGGTATGTTTACTTAGGAGCAATTGCAATTATTTCAATAAACAAAACATATAATAAAACTCTCTCTCTCTCTCTCTCTCTCTCTCTCTCTCTCTCTCTCTCTCTCTCTCTCTCTCTCTCACACACACTCATTATTTCATTTCATTCGTTATGTTCTATGGAAACAAATTAGCGTTATCGTTTCCTCATTCTATTTTCTCCTATTCTCTTTCTTTCTTTATTTCTCATCATATTTATCTTACCCTTGTTTCTTTATAATAAAAACGGAATGGTCCATTATTTATCTGACGGGAAGACATTCATAAGAAATAATCAGGATTTACTTTTGGACATTTCATTAACGACTGTCTCATTTTAAACCATGATCGGAGTTACAAGATGATAACGGTTGGAAGATTAGGGAACAAGAGTATTGTAATACAAATTATCATGTATCATGTAAAAAAAACGACATATAATGACATTAGACGTTTTTGTGATAAAATGAAATATAAAGGATAAACCCACAAATAAACGAATCCTATATATTATTAAAATGTAAGTTACACAATGACGTATACATCAAACACTGATATCTAAAATTCCTTGTGTACTTTTGTGTTGCTATTGAATAGAGTAATGAAATATATTTGTACAAATGAATTGGTAATTTGTTTCCATTGAATTCAAAAATATTTTCTAACATGTTTTGATCTTTCTAGTTAATAAATACTTAATTCTGAGTGAATTCTTGCAACTCATAAACCTAATGTTCTATTTACCTCGAATATTAACCTTTATACTTACTAGTACATATATACACCTTCAGGGCGCTAGTATTTAAGTTTTAATGTAATAAAACAATATACGAGGTTATATATGAGGTTATCAAATAGGAAGCGCGTGGTGCAATGGTTAAAGTCGTGGGAAATGGACTCATCGCCCCGAGTTCAAATCCTGGATGTGGTAATTGCATTTTACTTAGCGCTGATACCCTTGGGAAAGGTATGAATCCTACTCTCCCTCCAGCTATGGACAAATAGTAGGGTAGACTGGGCTCTTTAACCTTGGTTAGGCAACCAGTCTAGGAGAAGGAAAACTCTGAATTCAAACCTGTTAAACTCCGCTTAAAAAATTGACCTTGTGTCACACCCTGCTCGTCGCCCAGAGTTCAAATCCTGGATGTGGTAATTGCATTTTACTTAGCGCTGATACCCTTGGGAAAGGTATGAATCCTACTCTCCCTCCAACTATGGATAAATAGCAGAGCAGACTGGGCTCTTTAACATTGGTTAGGCAACCAGTCAAGGAGAAGGAAAACTCCGAATTCAAACCTGTTAAACTCCGCTTAAGAAATTGACCTTGTGTCACACCCTGCTCGTCGCCCAGAGTTCAAATCCTACTCTCCCTCCAGCTATGGTTAAATAGTAGGGCAGACTGGGCTCTTTAACCTTGTCTAGGCAACCAGTCTAGGAGAAGGAAAACTCTGAATTCAAACCTGTTAAACTCCGCTTGAGAAATTGACCTTGTGTCACATCCTGCTCGTACGGAGGGGTTGGTAAATATATATAATAGAAAAATAGAATAGGATGCATCCTGTTTCATGACAACAATACAGACAAGAATGTTTTAACAACTAATGAACATTAGTTAATAATCTTAAATGTCATAGTTGGGCCATTTTTTTTTCAAATCCGGAAGGTTACGAGAGGATACTGGTTACTAACGATGTAGTACTCTAGGAATGTTTGTCTTTATTCATGGCCATGAACGATCGCTTTTGTGACGGTTTGAAAAGTGCAACCTATAGATTGTAACCTGAGACATACTGAACAAATGTTAGACCATCACATCAATAATTTACGAATGAGTATTTGCCACAACCAAAGAATATTCGGCTTTTTAACGCAACAGAGACACGCACAGCGAGAGAGAGAAAGAGTGAGAGACAGTGTGTGTGTGTGAGAGAGAGAGAGAGAGAGAGAGAGAGAGTGTATGTGTGTGTGAGAGAGTGAGACATACAGAGACAGAGAGAGTACATACACACAAACAGACACTCACACACACACACACGCACGCACACACACACACACACAATATATATATATATATATATATATATATATATATATATTATATATATATATATATACATTATACATACCGTTTAAAAAATTAAATATGTCATGTCTATATCTGTCTACATATATATAAAATATATGGTCTCTCTCTTTCTCAGAATATATAAATAATATATTATATATATATATATAATATATATATATATATATATATATATATATATACATATATATATATATATATATATATATATATGTGTGTGTGTGTGTGTGTGTGTATACATACATACATGCATATACAGGGCATATATACATAGAGTGTTCAGGATAAATATGATATATTTATATTTGGCTATTTTTCTCCGTGGGTTGGAGGTATTGACGCACAATACGGATCATTTAAAAGCTTAAGACCGCATGCAGCATTCTTCTGCAGCTCCCATCTAGTTTATTCTCTATGTGCTTCGTTAGGGTTCAAGTTGTGCAGCCGTACATCAGAACTGACACGACAAAGGCTTGGAAGAATTGTCTCTTTAATTTCTCTGTGAGTATGGATTTCCATATGAGTGTAAATTCAAAACAAACCAACAATCCAATCATAATCATACCATTAATATATTAAAAAAAAATAATATGTGTGTGTATAATGCTATTGGGAATGTTTTGGGTTTCATTAGAAACATCGAAAAATATAAAGGGACAACAAAATTGTATCTTTTGTTTTAATAACACCAAGTCTGTGGACAAAAGCCTTTAGAATATATTGTAGACCATCCAATATACTATTTCTCTGAATGTTTGAGATTAGGCTTGAAGATTAGTATCATCTGCGTTATTCGACTATTGTCCCCATCTTCATTGTTATTTGTACAACGTTTCGGTCGATATGCCCTCCGTCCTTCTTCATGTATTTCTTGTCGGACTCGGGAACTTTCTCGGACTCGGGAACCTTCTCGTACTATATATATATATATATAATATATATATATATATATATATATGAGGTTAAGTAAACAAATGTGTTTATTTTTATATGGCTTTAAGCCGACAATTTTTGGAGGATATGTGCTTAATTGAAGGCATACCTAATTTTAAAAATTAATTAGTTAATAATGAATTTAGGCGGGCATATATGTTCAAATGTAAGGCTAAACAAATCGAGAAAATGTCAATCCCAATAGGTCGAAATGTACATTCAGGGATTTGACATTTTCCCGATTTGTTTAGCCTTACATTTGAACATACATGCCCGCCTGAATTCATGAATTAATTATTAACTAATTAATTTTCAAAATTAGGTATGACTTCAATTAAGCACATATCCTATATATAT
>CM042152.1:39748666-39761166 GCA_023376005.1 Doryteuthis pealeii | reverse complement strand
ACCTTGTATTCTGAAAAAATAACTTTACATGTATTGATCATTTCTATCTTTGTAGATACAGCTTCAATCTCGATACTTTTTTGACACACCTTATATATATATATATATATATATATATATATATATATATATATATATATATATATATATATATCACAGTGTATGGTTAACACTATCTGACTTGATCATACAGTACTAAGCTAATATATACATATATCCAGCACCACACTTATACATAACAAATGTCACGTGCATACATTTAGTCTAACTGATCCATTACTACGGGATATCGAGTTCGATGCCCGCTGGACGGTCCATACTTGTGACCTTCTGTCATTTCCTACCTGTGACGAATGGATTGGGTATAAGACCGCCAATCGCTCTTTAAGGGTTAGAAAGGTAGCCTGACAGCTCTATTACGACTGAATAGCGAGTGCTATCTATGCTGGATATCCTATATTTGGGACCTTGTGTTACATGCTACGCTTGGCAAATGGGTTGGATGAAAATAAAAGACCTCGGTTGTGGTTTAATAGTTAGTAAGTTAGGCGATTTACTAAGAATAGCAAGTTCGATCCTTGATAAATGACCTATACTTTTGACCTTGTGTCAGTAATGTTTAGCAACCTATTCTTGCAGATCTGTTTCTATTGAATAGCGACTTCACTCATCGCAGGATGCCCCATGCTTGTGACCGTGTGTCACATACTACCTGTGGCGAACGCTTTGTGTATAAGGACGTCCCATCCAGCGGTAACACTTAGCAAACTGTCCGAGCAAATTTATTACTACTGAATAGAGTGTCCAATCCTCACTGGATGCCATATGCTTGTGACCTTGTGTCACATCCTATTCTTGGCAAACGTTGTGGGTAGAAGGGCGTCCGAGAATAATTTTTTTAAAAACTCAAATCCTTTTTTAATAGAATTTTTTAAAACACATTTTTCTTAACCCAATTATTTCTATTTAAACCATACGATTCTAACAGGTAACCCCGGGTCAGAGTGGACCTGGGAGTAATGCCGATAAAAATTGTTCCAAATTAGAAGTTCATCTCTAGATGTAGTTTAACATCATACTCAGGACACTAACACCCTCAGCCACCACCTTCTAGCACATATATGATAAAAAGTTGGCGTTTGACATAAGGGGGCCAATCACATTGGGTTTGTTATGACTAGCCGATTGATTATATGGAGCCTCTGCGATAGCCAGTCTAGCCTGTGCAAGGGCCAAAGTGAAGTTACGTGTTATGGACTGCTCAGCCACCAGGATTTTGTCCATAAGCACCACGGGCCACTACTTACTCCTAACAGGTGGATTCATAAGAGGATGTTCACCCTTTATAGTGGTGCAGTCGATATATTGTTCTTATTATATTTTGTCAGGGCGTTCAGGATCATGAATATTGAATGTGATGAGCAATCCATAAAAATGCCGATTTTTTAAATGACTTGGTAAATTGAACAATAGCCTCAATATTCACTTCACCGATATTCACTCTTGAGACATGATCTGTCAAGCCTTATCCACGTTCCTTAATTCGATCAGGCATCGCCATCGTGGTCGGTAGAGATCCCTCGTGGTTGAAAGCACTAACCAATGAATCCATAAATAGCTGTAAGTCCTAACGGGATTGATAAATCTGGTGGGGTAAAAAACATTAATAGTCTGATCCCCGGTTTCTGTGATAGCACCAGCCAGCATATGCGCCCTCCAGGCGCAAGTATTTAAGTTATAATGTAATGAAATATATCAAATTAGAAAGAGGAAACTAAATAAGAATGCAGATGAAATGATTTTGAAACAGAGGGGGTATAATCGAAAAATAGAACGACTTTGAAACTAACTCTTCCATCATTTTCCATTACTCCCCTTTTTCATTGCTAAATTTTCTAAATTTAAGTATTTTGTTAAAATAGGAAGTAAAAAATAAAATTAAAGTTATTTCTTCTTGTTAATGTATTTTTTTTTTTAGATTTATCTCTGAGATTGTTGCTCATATTTATTAAATAAAACCCCAAACAATTAGAAACCAGTAATACTAAGCACATATTTTTTTTTAATATCAATATGCAACTTAGCCATCTCGTTCACACAGTAAACCGCTATTTTTTTCTATATATAAATACAAGTGCATGTTATTAGTATGTAGATATGGTCCACAGTATTAATAATATAAAACAATTTTATTTAACTAATACTGTGATATTTTCATTCATGCTGCGTTTTGGATTTTTGAGGATTGGAATTTTGAAATTCTTGAGGTTGGACTCCGGAATTATATTCAGAATATTATACAGTTCTCTAAAATTCCACACAAATACTAAACTTATGTTACAACCCCCTCTCTCAACCCATCTCTAGCCCTCCCCCATCTCTCTCGCTCTCGCTCTCTTGTTGGGACTGAAAAATAAAATATTATAACACAAAAAAGAATATGTTTTAATTATCTAATACCAAGGCCATTCTTGTAGTTCTACTATTTAACCCATAGCTGGCTGATGAGTCTTCCATACCTTTCCGGAGGTTATGAGACATACTGAAAGTAATAGCGTGATTGGCGTTTGAACTTGCTTAATACGATGTCGCAGTCCAGCTACGCTTCTCAACTACATATTTCACTTGGGAATATTGCATATGTGTCCTGGGTATGGTGATAAGCTCCTTCATTGTGTTTACACCCAGGTTCACCCTGACCCTGACCCGGAGTGGTAGTTCTTGATAGGGTTCCATCTATGAGTTAAATAGAAAAATTCGTTATAAAAATATTTAAAAATAGGGTTTAAAAAATAATTTTGAATACCCATCAAGAATAAATAAATCAAAATATCACCGGCATACAGCAACCCATCAAGGCTTGACATGTCGTAAAATCCAACCAGCCAGCCAAACAACCACTAGGCTACGAGAACTCACCTATATCACTTGGGACTATTGCATATATTATTAGATAGTGAAACCGGCATCTAAGTTTTGCGAGAACTACTATTAGACAAGAGAGGAAGAAGAAATAAGAGATAGTAAAGGTTTTTAATAAAAGGTGATGAGCACAAAACGGTTGTCGTGAGTTTGACCGGGGTGTGACCCCCCGAATAGAGAATTGAATGTCAACCGGAAGTTTCTGGTGTTGACCGGAACCGGAAGTCACGTGGTGACGTGGAACGACGAAGAAAAATACCGGTCTCTTTTTTGCTTTGAGAGTCGTAGGGTACGGACCGTACCTTGGGTCCCTTGTGTGGGATCACAGTAATTTAACAGTGTCCTCTCTCTCTCTTTCTCTCTGCCTTTCCTCCTCTCCGACACAACCCACGAGACCAGCCCTGGAAATAAAAGCTAAGCAGCTTGTGACGATATATTTCTCGCGTTGTACTTTTTTTATCAACAAGATGACCGCAACGTGCCGAACACCTTTTTAGTGTCGTGAATTTGGAGGCACGTTGACAAGACAAGCTATACAACATATAAAGCTATTAGAACGTTACGTATATCCGTTTTGGTACAGTGAATATATCGATACCGCCAGTTTACATATATCCTCCACGTTACAGTTGTATGCTTCTTGCTTCCTACTTCTTGTTTACCAGAAAGTAATTGATACAGCACTATTCTTTTTTATTAATGTCACCCTCCGGCGTCACTCAGGGTTGTGGGAAAAACGTCAAAAATTGAAACTAATTAATTTTATTAAAGCAAGCCCGTTATTATAATTTTCAGTAAAAAAGAAAGATATCTAGACGTATAAAATGTAGTATCAAAATCTCGCCAAAAATCAACAGCCCCACCAACCCCTAAACAAACTAAACAACAAAGAAATAAATGAATAAATTGATATGCAATTTTATTAAAAAAAAAAAAGACTTAATAACCACCTACAATTCTTTTTGAGTGATTTTATGATGAGACAGATTCTTATCAGGATCTGTGTGTGAAAATTAATTTCTTTTAATTTCATTTTCTTAGAGGCAATTACTATAAAATAAAATGATTTGGCCTCAATATGGCCACGATTTTAATTTTGATTATCGTAATGATAAAAGGCAATGATTAATGCTATTCTTATGAGGTCTGCCCGGAAAGAATCCAACCATTTTGATTATTTCGGGAATAATTGACATAGGCTGCTCAACAAAAATATACGGTGGTGGAGGCGAGTGGCATAATGGTTAGAGACGTACGAAATGGATTGGTCAACCCGAGTTCAAATCCCCGACAGGGCTGTTTGCATTTCACATAGCGCTAATACACTTGGAAAAGGTATGAATCTATATATTCCCCCTGCAGCAATGGGTAAAATAGTAGGAAAAACTGTGCTCTTTAACCTTGGAGAGGTAACCAGTCTAGTAGAAGGAAAACTCTGAATTTAAAATCCTGAGGTCAGTTGCTGATTGTGTTTGTGGTATTCCTTGTGCACCAATTCTTTCCTATCGACTGTGCCAAAAAGTGTGGATGAACCAACATATGCCTTCACCACTATGAACAGACCACTGTGTAAGTTATTCATTGGATGAACCCTCACATGTCGAAATCGAAGAGAGAGAGACCATTATTATTATAACGGTGATGGGGATTATGATAACGATGGCAACTGCGACATCGTAGTAAGCAAGTTCGAAATCCAGTCGTGCTATTATGGTCAGATTCATATTAATATCTTTGGGAAGGGTAAGAATTTCTTCCTCCTCCCAGTTATATGTTAAATACTACCGCTATTGACCTTCTACAATAGTGCCACTTCTGATCTTTGGCATTGAATTACCCATAAAGGATAAAAATACGTGTTGATTTTATGTGGATTTCAGTCACATTGTCTTGTCAGAATCGGCAAAAGCTCAATAATCATATTTAAAATGTAAAATGAACTCTCTCATCAATTTCAACGCATGAAGGATCATTGAATGAACAACCCAAGCAGTGGTTTTGTTTATAGTGATGAAGGCTTGTGTTCGAACGTCCACAATTTTTTGCACAGTCGACAGGAAAGAATTTGTGCCACAAACCCAATCAACGACTGACCTCAGGTTTTCCAAATTTAGATTTTTCCTTCTCCCATACTGGTTACCTATCCAAGATTAAAGAGCCCAATCTGTCCTACTATTTTACTCATAGCTGGAGGGAGAATACATGGATTCATACCTTTTCCAAGGGTATTAGCGCTATTTGAAATGCAAACAACCTTGTCTAGGATTTGAACTCGGGTCGACTAGTCCATTTCACACGACTCTAACCATTATGCCACGCGCCTCCATAATATGTACGTTCCGCTTGACCTAGGTCAGCCAAGTCACTCTACTTCTCGTGCCTGACGCCTCCCGTCTCGGTACACTTTCCCTTGATTTTATTTGCAAATGCCAACATTGAATGCTGGGTCTTTTCTCGTATTTAATGTATATTATCATATTTAATATATAATAGATTTTTTTTTTAAATCAGATATCTTTTGGATATATAATGTAAACAGGACCCTTCTAAAAATCATTAAAATCAATATTTTCTCAAAACTGGCTAATTGCAAGAGTAGAACTAGGTCTTCTAAACATTAAGCAAATAAATGAATAGTCGTGAAAAATGTTTTTCTATTTTTTTTTCGGACGGGACGCAGGTGGTTCGGCTGTGCCACTTCATGACCTAAAGACGAAAAAATAATTTGTTATGATTCTTCAATATAGGGCTCAGATTTTTTTAAAGGTTTATTCCATCCAAGTGGTGGGTTAATTAACAAGTATTGTATGGTGTTTCTAGAATTTGAACAAGTCGACGCAAAATGAGAGAGCTTGTATGCAAATTTTATTATGTTTTCGTTTATAAATCATTGTGGCTTAAAGTTTTTCAGTGATGAAACCACAATCAAATACACACAAGCGCATACTAATACTCACTCACACATGAACACATCCACACACGCACACACACACACAAATATGTGAAAATACTCACATAAACACATACAGACTCATATACACAAACACACACACATACAAGCACACAAACATAAATACATACAAATACACACATAAGCAGATACAAACACCTACAAACAAGCACACACACATATACGCATACTAATACTCACTCACACATGAACACACCCACACACGCACACACACACAAATATATGAAAATACTCACATAAACACATACAGACTCATATACACAAACACACACACATACAAGCACACAAACATAAATACATACAAATACACACATAAGCAGATACAAACACCTACACACAAGCACACACACATATACGCATACTAATACACACTCACACATGAACACACCCACACACGCACACACACAAATATATGAAAATACTCACATAAACACATACAGACGCATATGCACAAACACACACACATACAAGCACACAAACATAGATACATACAAATACACACATAAGCACATACAAACACGTACACACAAGCACACACACATATACGCACACACCCAAGCAAGCGACTGGGTTCTTTAGCTGTGGTAGATCAAAATACAAACACACAATCACACACCCAAGCACACACACAAAAGTACACAAACACATAGAAGCATACGCAAAAACAATAGACTGGGTTATTACGCCGTTGTTGACCAAAGCTGATATACACATACACGCAAGTGCACACACTGACACACACAAGCAAATGCACATATAAGCACACAAACAAATAAACACTGAATTCTTTAGCCGTGGTGTACCATAGCTCAGAAACATACGAGGTATATCAGAAAAATTACAGGTTGATCGCATTCTTCCATGTGAGGGGCATCATCCACTGAGTTCTTGTCACAGGGTCAGACGATCAACCATAAACTATAAAGAAATACTGTGTTTGCTTCGTAAAGTGCCCGAGAAGAGGCGAGAGATGTGGCACGACAACTTGTGGGTTTTTCATCATAAAAAACACACCTGCCCACACTGCCCTGAGTATCCAATAGTTCCTGGCCCAGAACAACATCACTGTGCTCAAACAACAATTCATCCGAACTGGCTCCATGTGATTTTTCCTCTTCTTCAAGCTCAAGGGGGTCATCAAGGGAACCCGTTTTGAGGATGTGCTCGATATCAAAAAGATCTTGACGACAGAGCTACGGAGAATCCCGGAAGAATCCTTCCAAGGTGCATGCAGGCGTGGCAGAGAAGGGAGATAAAAGTGCTAAAGACTCCAGGGGATTACTTTGAAAGGGATATCTTATAGTTTGAATTTTGAATTTTAAATATTTTTTATGACACCAGTCCAGGAACTTTTAAAACATACCTCCTAAAGACACACACACACACACACACACATACATGTACACGCACAAAAATAGGTTCTTCAGCCGTGGTGGACCAAACACACACACACACACACATATACCCAAACACATACACACAAAACAAGTACACACGAAAACAATAGATTGGATTTGGTGGACAACAACTCACACACACAAATGCATACATACAAACACATGCACAGAAGCACACACAGATATACAAGTACACACACTATCAACAGACTGGGTTCGTTAGCCGTAGTGGACCAAAACTCAAACGCAAACGCACACACACAAACAAACACACAATAACTCTGAGGAATGTGGAGTACCCCTTCATCGCCGTTACTTCCATGTGTGGTAGAACGTGTTAGGTTTCCATTTGAAAATAGAAAATAGAAAGAAATGAATTTTAAAAATATTTAAAATATAAGTAGATAAAAAGAAAAATTAAGNGTGGTGGAGGGGGTTGGTTTCTACTTTATAAACATTGACCTTGTTTCAAACCGATTCACAACGAGTTTTACACAAAGAACGCGCTATACAATAGGAATCTACAAAAACATACTTTTTGGTGTTTTTTATCAGGCTTGTCATTAAGGGCGGTCATATTGTGACTTAGGCTTTACTTGATCAGCCGATTGATCGAAGAGGGCCTCTCGCCCGCCCGTTGCCCAAGCCCAAGTAAGGGCATAAATGGAGTGTTACATGTGATGGACTGCTCAGCCACCTGGGTTCCATTTTTAAGTATCACGGTAACCACCCACGGCAAACAGGTGCCTCATGGGGGAGTATTACCCCTCTGCATAGTTGCAATCGGTGTATTCTAACGCCCCAGACGAAAACTAAAACTAAAAGGGGTACTCCACATTCCCCAGGGCTCCAGAATTGGAACCTCACGATCAAATAGAGTTTAACTCATACCCAGGACACTATGACCCTTAGCCACCACCTTCTAAGACATATATGATAAAAAGTAAAATCATTTGTTTTTATAGTAAAAATTATTTCCAATGCATTTTTATAGTAAAAATCATTTCCAATGTCTTTTTATAGTAAAAATCATTTGCCATGCATTTTTATTCTTAAAATCATTTGCAATGTAATTTTATAGTAAACATCAGTTCTAATGCATTTTATAGTAACAATCATTTGCCAATCATTTTTATTCTTAAATCATTTGCAATGTAATTTTATATAAACATCAGTTCTAATGCATTTTTATAGTAAAAATCATTTGCCATGCATTTTTATTCTTAAAATCATTTGCAATGTAATTTTATAGTAAACATCACTTCTAATGCATTTTTATAGTAACAATCATTTGCAATCATTTTATTCTTAAAATCATTTGCAATGTAATTTTATAGTAAACATCATTCTAATGCATTTTTATAGTAAAATCATTTGCCATGCATTTTTATTCTTAAAATCATTTGCAATGTAATTTTATTAAACATCACTTCTAATGCATTTTTATAGTAACAATCATTTGCCAATCATTTTTTTCTTAAAATCATTTGCAATGTAATTCTATAGTAAACATCAGTTCTAATGCATTTTTATAGTAAAAATCATTTGCCATGCATTTTTATTCTTAAAATCATTTGCAATGTAATTTTATAGTAAACATCACTTCTAATGCATTTTTATAGTAACAATCATTTGCCAATCATTTTTATTCTTAAAATCATTTGCAATGTAATTTTATAGTAAAAATCAGTTCTAATGCATTTTTATAGTAAAGATCATTTGCAATGCATTTGTATAGTAAAAAATCATGTCCGATGAATTTTTATAATAAAACACAATTCCAATACATTTTTATAGTAAAAATCATTTCCAATACATTTTTATACTAAAAATCAATTCCAATACAATTTTATACTTAAAATCATTTCTAATGCATTTTTATACTAAACATTGCTTTTTGGTGTTCTTCGTTGATTCGGAATATTTGAAAAACGCCCCTCTCCGACCTTAACATTAATGGTGTATGGCACGAAGAAATTGAGTTGAGGAAAGTCAGAATCTTGTTGAATCCGAAGTTATCACCTATCACACTAATTTTATAAACGGCAAGACTTAGCCTTGGCAATCGAGGTCTAGTCGTGCTTATTCTTCTCTACAACTTTCGTTATGTCTGTGATGTGACTTAATGCATTATTGTGATATGTGACCAGAGGGACAGTTGAAGACAAAACTACTAATGCGCCAGTGATATATTCACGGATTCGGGTTCAATAGAGTTATTCAGTCAATTACGAGCGAAAGTATATCATAAATATTCATATTGACTACGTTAGGTGCAAGCCAATAATTTTGTATTATCACATTAATATTCATATAGAAAAGTATTTCCCGTGTGTTGGTGGGCCTCTGCTAGCAAAACTAAGTGCTGAATGTTGATTTCCTATATATGTGCAATATAAAATGTTAAAGAGTAGTATATATATATATATATATATATATATATATATATATATATATATATATATATATCACACACGCACTCACACACACACACACACACACAAATATATATATATATATATATATATATATTAAATTTTTACTTGAAGGCACCCACCAACGCATGTATCGCATAAAATTCGATACTTTTTCTAAGTAAACAAACATCAAAAAATCTTATATATATATATATATATATATATATATATATATATATATATATATATATATAATATAAAGCAATTGTAATTTGCTTGAGGCGTTGTTAAGTATGTTATGATATATTAATATTTTGAGGCCAGTACAAGTGTTATGAAAAATAAAAAAAAAAGGTTATTTTTGTCTATCGATTTCGAAGCATGAGCTTCATCATCAAGCTTATTTTCAGAAATGACGTGCTTATGTTTTTATGTGTGTGGTTACAATTTCTCTTCTTCTCTTTCTTCTTCTCCTCCTTTATGAATGAAATGGCCGAATAACTGTAATTTCTTATTTCTCTCTTTTTTTTTTTAAGTTTTGTGTAGAACAAATATTCACAATATCGACTGTCATCCGGTCAAATGTTGCAAGTATGCTGCCAGTGTGTAGCCATGTCAAATTCAAAAATAAAAAAATGAAATTAATAAATAAAAACCCTCAATAGAAACATATATATATATTATAATATAATATATATATATATATATATATATATATATATATATATATATAAACAAACAAATTTTGTAAAAAAATATATAATCCCAATTTTTAAGTGTTTGTTTTTGTTTTTCTTTCAAATTTTCTAACAATTTTTTTTATGTTGGGCGTCTTCAAAGGCTTTAATCAGTTGTTCGAAAAGTTATTATTTGTAGACCAGTAATTTAGGTTCGTTCTGAACCATTATCAAATCATTTTGTATTTATCTAAACTATCACTATGAAGACTCTCTATTATTTGACTAAATAATTATTTGTCTGTCGGGTCACTGATTAACGCTTTTCAAGATGATAACATAACGAATTGCTCCAAAACTTGAAAGAAAAAAGGGAAAACTTTGAAACGTTAAGGAATCTATTATTTTCCTATTGGGGTTTCTATGTTTCTTTCTCCCTCACACCATCTGTCCCTATTGGTCATCTCTCCAGGCATGTGTTCATTATAATATCCAGTAACCACACAGAGCTGATAGTATTTTTTTTTATTATTATTATAAACTCATTGCACATTCGGTTTTCTGGTTAACGCCGTCGAGAGTTTAATAATAGCGTCGATTCCAGAGGCGCCCCCTTGTTCTTTCCCACCCATGAGCTTCGGCTTGTGGGTGGGCCCACGTTAAAACGAGGCCTTGTGCCCAGCCCATACAAATAGGGAATGAGGCAAATACCCACACAGAGCTGATAGATGTATATTTTTGCTGGTCGGCACACCCATGTGTATCCATGTGTAGATATTCACATGACAACGTAACTTATAAATCGATTCCTGCTTCTTCAGCAGTGTCCAGCTGCCCTGATCGTCTTACTTCAATGGGTAATAGGATTTATTTAATGTGGACGAATGCACCCCTACATACCGACCCCACGAAACAAATACTCCTCCGGAATTTTATTTACAATAAGGTCGGTACAGAGATGCAGTCGTACAAACCTGGGCACAAGGCCCGAAATTTGTTTTTTTGGGGGCACGGATTACAAAACTGCTCATTAGTATTATCTGCGTTATTCGGACTATTGTCCCATTCTTCATTGTTATTTGTACAACGATTCGGCCGATATACCCTCCGGCCTTCTTCAGGTATTCTTGTCGGACTCGGGAACCTTCTCGGACTCGGGAAACTTCTTTTCGAACTCGGGAACTTTCTTGTCGTATTCGGGAGCCATCACGGAACTTTGAACCTAACCCTTTATTTATTCACGGGGTATCCTGTCTCATTCCGCTAACCATACTGGGTAGGATTTGTGTTAGGTTCAAAGTTCCGTGATGTCTCCCGAATACGACAGAAAGTTCCCGGAGTTCGAAAAGAAGGTTCCCGAGTCCGAGAGGTTCCCGAGTCGACAAGAAATACATGAAGAAGGCCGGAGGGTATCGCTGAAATGTTGTACAAATAACAATGAGATGGGACAATAATCCGAATAACGCAGATAATACTAATCTTCAAGCCTCATCTCAAACATTCAGAGAAATAAAACTGCTCATGCAGTAAACTTTATGTTCTATCTTTGTTAGTCTCATTCGCCGACCGATTCATGCCAATAAATATTGTCGTCCGTCGCCTTCCGCAGCTGCTTTCACCATAATTATGTTGATACTCTGTGATGGTTTGTGATAGGATATAGTTTGGATTTATCTATCTATTTATTTATCAATTTAGTTTTTGGTATAAAACATTTAGGAGGGTAGGTAAGGTTAGTGTGTTAGTTATTAATGGGCACAGACTCCCATCCCCCAGCATAGGGAAGATTCTCAGCGGCAATACCAAAATCATCTGTAAAAATAAAAATAAAAAAACGCCAATAAATTCCCGAGGCTAGGTGCATAAGAAATAACAAACCTAACATAGATAAAATAGCATTTAACACCAGCAACAATATACAAACATCTTTAATATCTAACACACTAACCTTAGCAACCCTCATAAAATAGACACTCCTAATCGATTAAACAATAAATAAATAAATTCACTAATCCAAATAAATAAAACCAAATACACGCGATAGACACAGAATATCATATATAAGAAATATCGCATGGTATTTAATACCAGCCTATATATATATATATAATATATA
>CM042152.1:39738666-39741166 GCA_023376005.1 Doryteuthis pealeii | reverse complement strand
CCTTACCGAAAATATGACTTTAATGTTTTTACTACTGAATACCGAAACGAATTATTTACCAGATTTTGTGTGACGAAACAATTAATTTTTATTAAAAAACAAACAAAAGCAATCAGCTTTTTGCTTGTAATATTTTTTGCTTGATGTAACCAATTCTACATTTTCGACAGCAAGAATGTTTTCCGAAGTCAAGCAGTTGATTAATTTCCCCGGAATGTTTCAGCGTTTTACTCGATCTTTGTCGTTTTACAAAATGAATTCGAACTTGTTGAATAATTCACATATAATTAATGGTACACAGTGAGTTATTCTATCAATTGAAACATGTGAGTTTCACTCGGAATCAAGTGACAGCAGGTTTGTAAATTACATAACACTATACAAGGCGCCCGATACAAATACAGAGAAATGAGTATTTACCACAGCCTCCCCAGCTCTGTGGCAATGTCCAAGCATCTGTCTATCCCCTCACTTTCCCCCATATCCGCTTGCCGGTCGGCTGCGACAGCAAAATCCACGAGATAAACAGGTTTTCTTTATTATTATTATTATGAGTTTTTCACATCAGCATTAGCTGATGGCCTTTCACTGGAGTCTGAGTGGCAAAAAGTCTCCTCAGGTCTCCAGGACTTTTCGGAGTATTCTGGCAGATTGCAGCAGTGCAGTATTCTGGATGATTTCGATTCTCCCTCTGATTTCCAGATTTTCCAATCTTTTTGGGACCGTTCTAAGTGCACCAACTACAATTGGTATCACTTTGACTTTCATATTCCATAACTTTTTCAGTTCTCTGGCAAGGTCCAGGTATTTGACCAATTTTTTCGTTTTCCTTCAGCTTCACCCTGTGATCTGCTGGAACTGCAAAATCTACCAGTTGACAAGCTCTTTCTTCTTTTGTTAACCAACGCTAGCTCTGGTCTTCTTGCTGGGATAAGGTGATGCGTTTTTATTTAAAAGTCCCAGTATTATTATTATTATTATTATTATTATTATTATTATTATTATTATTATTTAGTAGTAGTAGTAGTAGTAGTAGTAGTAGTGTGTGTTGTTGTTGTTGTTGTTGTTGTTGTTGTCTTCTTTTCTTCTTCTTCTTCTTCTTCTTCTTCTTCTTCTTCTTCTTCTTCTTCTTCTTCTCTTCTTCTTCTTAAACATTACCTTTTTGATAACGATGGTGACAGATTACTCTCATTGAATGTATTAGTTTCTGGCCAGCTTTATACTTTTTCATGCCAGAAATCTTTATTAAATTTTAGCTTTATTTCTATATCTGTTTCGCTTATTTCCTAGTTGAGTAACATGATATTACAGGGTGACCCAGAAAAAACAGAACCCATATTATTTATTTTCCATTACACCAACTCTAAACCCTAACCCTAACCCTAAACCCTAACCCTTGACATAAATCCTAACCCTAACCACCCAAGTTGAGTAACATAATATTACAGGGTGATCAGAAAACCAGAACCCATACATTTTGTAATAAAACTGTTAATTTTTTTTTTAAGTTTAAGTCCAGCAATGGTTAGGGTTTAGGGTTTAGGGTTAGGATTAGGGTTGGGGTTTTAGGGTTAGTTTAATGGGAAAATAAATAAATAATTTGGGTTCTGTTTTTTCTGGGTCACTCATGTTACTGAACTAAGAAATAACCTCTCTTTCTCTTTATGTAGTTTAATAAAATCTTTTTAATAGATGTTTTCATTACCGATCGCTTATTACATTATCCTTCATTGTATAATTTATTGCACGGTTCTTTTTTGCATAGCTAATGTCTGTATGTTACTTAGTTTATTACATGCTTTTATTTAATATTGCTTATTGCATGTTTATGTTTTTTTATCTATTTGATGCCTCGATTTGATATTGTTTATCACATGTTTCTTGTTTATATTGTTGATTAGATGTTTCTATTTTATACTGTTTATTAGTATATGCTATTTTACCAGTCATAGTGTTCAACCCTTGTGTTGTACATTTAGAAGCAGGACAAGTGTTAAGCTATTTGGTTTGGTTTGGTTTGATTTGGTTTGGTTTGTTTTACGGCATATCAACCTCAGTGGGTCATTTAATGCCGATAAAGTTTTGGAATAAATCAATTCTTAATGGATAATACAATTTTTTTATAAATACATTTTTCTATTTGACCCATAGATGGGACCCTAACAGGTACTACCAATCCGGGTCAGAGTGGACCTGGGAGCAATGTTGATGAAGGGGTGCTCCACATTCCCCAAACCTCCAAAACTGGAACCTCACCATCAGATAGAGTTTAACGTCATTCTCAGGACATGTAGAAACTCAGTCACCGCCTAGCACACATAAAATAAAAAGGGGCTGGGGCTTGCTATAAGGGCAACAGGATCGGGGCAATCATATAGGTGCTAAGGCTTGACTTGGCCGACCGCCCGTCTAGCCCAATAATGGACCAAAGTGGAGCATTGCAAGTCATGGACTGCTCAACCACTTGAGTTCTATCCTTAAGCATCATGGGTCGCCACCC
>CM042152.1:39731166-39733666 GCA_023376005.1 Doryteuthis pealeii | reverse complement strand
TTTACATTTTTACAGACTTTGATGCTAAAGTATTCTAGTGTAAATTTCCAAAGACGATGACTGTACTATGCTATCTATATATTAATGCAACTGTAACTACATAACATACCTTCGTTCTCTGGATTGGGCCTATGTCACATCAGAATTGTGGAAAGTTATAATATATGTACATATATATATATATATATATTATATATATATATATATATATATATATATATATATGAAGGAAGGTGGCTGGGTTAGGATCCGACGATATGCTGTAGATAGAAGGAAAGGTCAAGAAATGAACAACTCAAAAAACAAGTCACAGGGAGAAACAGTTTCGTCCGTGTTCAAAGACGCCATCAGTCATTTGTAACTTTATTAAAGCAAAGCATACCAAGGGGTGAGTGTGTACACTCACCCCCTTGACCTCCCCAGCGCCACCGCCGCCACTTGTATTTAAACGTATGCTTTGCTTCAATAAATTTACAAATGACTGATGGCGTCTGTGAACACGGACGAAACTGTTTCACCCTGTGACTTGTTTTCTACAGCATATATATATATATATATATATATATATATTATATATATATATATATATATTATATTCTTAAGGCATGTGTTATTAAACAACACGGAGTATCTTCTTTCATTTTTTGTATAGATATTTCTTCCAGTTTCCTTTTTGAATCTGGATCGAGTTGATTCATGATATGTTGCATACTATTTCCCGAGCGCTTTCGACTGTTTCGCCCGTCGTCTTCATGGGGTTACGTAATTTGTTTTTTAGTTAATTTTTACTTCTGTTATCTATGCTTTTATCCAATTCAGAGAGTCTATTATTTTTAAGAGGGGGGTTAGGTAAGTGTTAGTTATTGAAGATATTTAATACGTTGTCTCCGACTTTAAATGCTATTTTATCAATGTTAGGTTTTTTTTTGTTCTACTTCCGGTATAAATTGCAACCATGTATACTTATGAATTTAAGATAAAAACGGTTAACTAGAAGATCTTGAAATATATATATAATATATATATATATATATATATATATATTATATATTATATAAAGAGAGAGAGAGAGAGATAGACATTGAGATAGAAATAGATAGATAGATAGGTAGATATATATATATATATATATAATATATATATAGATAGATAGATAGATAGAGAGAGAGAGAGAGAGAGAGAGAGGAGAGAGAGAGAGGAGTAACTACCATAACACTCCTTAGGGAACAAATATAACTTCAAGGGCTTTTTGTTAATACATATAATTTATACTCACTTATATTTTATCTAATATTAATTATTTAAAAACAGACATCGCCCTGTCGGTCGGTCTGTAGAATACACTGACTGCACCTCTACAGAGGCTAATATTCCTCTAATCTTGCCACCTTTTGGCCGTGTGTGGCGACCCATGATGCTTATGGACGAGTCCTGCTGGCTGAGCAGTCCATGATATGCAACACTCCCCTTTGACCATTACTTTGGTAAGATGGGCGGTCAGAGAGACACCCTGCAACTTTTCAGCTTGTCACGTCAAGTGCTAGTACATATATGATTGTGCCGACCCTACTGCTCGAAGGCAGTTGGTGACATTAAACTGCACCGAGTGGCGAAGTTCCAATTCTGGAGCTCTAGGGAGTGTGGAGAACCCGTTTATCGCAATTGCGCACATGACCACTCAGGCATGGTGTGGCAGTACTTGATACGGTCCCATCTATGGTTTAAATAAAAAAAGAGTTTTTAAATCGAATTTGATTTTTTTAAAAATACCCATCAAGAATGAATATAAGAAAATGACTTCGGCCTATAAAGGATGGTGCAAAGTTATACATACTTTGGATACAAATAACTCCGACAAAGGTTAATAGACAAACATTTAATAACACAGCACATGGATAACAGTAGATACAACGTTCATAATAAAGAGTACATATAAAAAGAGGTACACAAATCAAGATAAGACACATTTATGAATGATACAGATATAACATAAAAGGCACAGACATGAGACTAGCGATAGTCCATGCTGTAAAGAACTTACAGTAATGTAAGGGGGGTGGAGCCCCACGGGAGGGTTTAGATAGAATCTACCCCATGTGGCTCGTAGTTGCTGAAACCGGCAAAGAGGCCGAAAGGATTTGAAACCGGCGCTTAAATACTATGGTGCCCCTGGTGGGCATCATCAAACTAAAAAGGGCAGAAAACTCCACCAGGCGAATACAAACTAACGCTACAGGCCTATAAATAAATAACAAGGGTTGTCATACCGTAAAACCTAACCAACCAACCAACCAACCAACCAATCAAGCTACCAACCAACTCTCCATGGTACCTTGTCGTAAGATGCAGTTTAGTTCAATTTCGAATCGATCAAGTTGATTTTAAAAGCAAAGATTATGAAGACTTGAAATAGTTGTAAATTAATTTTGAATTCATACCACTCCAACTGCTGTAGCATAATCACTGACAACTGATTTTTTACACTAGTAGTTTAGTACGA
>CM042152.1:39713666-39728666 GCA_023376005.1 Doryteuthis pealeii | reverse complement strand
CTGAATGACCTATACTTTTGACCTTGTGTCACGCCCTACCCATGGCAAAAAAATTGGGTATAAGTGCGTCTCATCGTGCAGTAAAGTTTAGCAACCTATTCTTGCAGATCCGTTTCTACTGAATAGCGACTTCACTCATCGCAGGATGCCCCATGCTTGTGACCGTGTGTCACATACTACCTGTGGCGAACGCTTTGTGTATAAGGACGTCCCATCCAGCGGTAACACTTAGCAAACTGTCCGAGCAAATTTATTACTACTGAATAGAGTGTCCAATCCTCACTGGATGCCATATGCTTGTGACCTTGTGTCACATCCTATTCTTGGCAAACGTTGTGGGTAGAAGGGCGTCCGAGAATATTTTTTTTAAAAACTCAAATCCTTTTTTAATAGAATTTTTTAAAACACATTTTTCTTAACCCAATTATTTCTATTTAAACCATACGATTCTAACAGGTAACCCCGGGTCAGAGTGGACCTGGGAGTAATGCCGATAAAAATTGTTCCAAATTAGAAGTTCATCTCTAGATGTAGTTTAACATCATACTCAGGACACTAACACCCTCAGCCACCACTTTCTAGCACATATATGATAAAAAGTTGGCGTTTGACATAAGGGGGCAAATCACATTGGGTTTGTTATGACTAGCCGATTGATCAGATGGAGCCTTTGCCTTAGCCAGTCAAGCCTGTACAAGGGCCAAAGTGAAGTTTTGTGTTATGGACTGCTCAGCCACCAGGATTTTGTCCATAAGCACCACGGGCCACTACTTACTCCTAACAGGTGGATTCATAAGTGGACGTTCGCCCTTTATAGAGGTGCAGTCAATATATTGTTCTTATTATATTTTGTCAGGGCGTTCAGGATCATGAATATTAAATGTGATGAGCAATCCATAAAAATGCCGATTTTTTAAATGACTTGGTAAATTGAACAATAGCCTCAATATTCACTTCACCGATATTCACTCTTGAGACATGATCTGTCAAGCCTTATCCACGTTCCTTAATTCGATCAGGCATTGCCATCGTGGTCGCTAGAGATTCCACGTGGTTGATAGCACTAACCAATGAATCCATAAATAGCTGTAAGTCCTAAGGGGATTGATAAATCTGGTGGGGTAAAAAACATTAATAGACTGATCCCCGGTTTCTGTGATAGCACCAGCCAGCATATGCGCCCTCCAGGCGCAAGTATTTAAGTTATAATGTAATGAAATATATCAAATTAGAAAGAGGGAACTAAATAAGAATGCAGATGAAATGATTTTGAAACAGAGGGGGTATAATCGAAAAATAGAACGACTTTGAAACTAACTCTTCCATCATTTTCCATTACTCCCCTTTTTCATTGCTAAATTTTCTAAATTTAAGTATTTTGTTAAAATAGGAAGTAAAAAATAAGATTAAAGTTATTTCTTCTTGTTATTGTATTTCTTTTAAGATTTATCTCTGAGATTGTTGTTCCTATTTATTAAATAAAACCCTAAACAATTAGAAACCAGTAATACTAAGCACAAATTTATTAAAATCAATTTTTTTATATCAATATGCAACTAAGCCATCTCGTTTACACAGTAAACCGCTATTTTTTTCTATATATAAATACAATTGCATTTTATTAGTATGTAGATATGGTCCACAGTATTGATAATATAAAACAATTTTATTAATAATTGAAGTTTAAATTTAAAAAAAAATAAAACCATGGAAAATGTGACGTAAATAACAAAGGGAATTGTGACTTGAGGAGTGATATAGTTTCGGTTACAGACAGACGGACACAAAATCTCTATTATAATAAGAATATATCAATCCTTGTGTGTTATTTAATACCATAGCCATTTTTGTAAAAGGAATCTAATAATAATATTTAACCCATGGCTTGTGAGATGGGGATTATAACAATTTTTTAACTAATACTGTCGTATTTTCATTCATGCTGCGTTTTGGATTCTTGAGGATTGGAATTTTGAGATTCTTGAGGTTGGACTCCGGAATTATATTCAGAATATTGTACAGTTCTCAAAAATTCCACACAAATACTAAACTTATGTTACAACCCCCTCTCTCAACCCATATCTATCCCTCCCCTATCTCTCTCGCTCTCGCTCTCTTGTTGGGACTGAATGATAAAATAAAATATTATAACACAAAAAAGAATATGTTTTAATTATTTAAAACCAAACCCATTCTTGTAGTTCTACTATTTAACCCATAGCTGGCAGATGAGTCTTCCATACCTTTCCGGAGGGTATGAGACATACTGAAAGTAATAGCGTGATTGACGTTTGAACATGCTTACTACGATGTCGCAGTCCAGCTACGCTTCTCAACTACCTATTTCACTTGGGAATATTGCATATGTGTCCTGGGTATGGTGATAAGCTCCTTCATTGTGTTTACACCCAGGTTCACCCTGACCCTGACCCGGAGTGGTAGTTCTTGATAGGGTTCCATCTATGAGATAAATAGAAAAATGGGTTATAAAAATATTTAAAAATAAGGTTTAAAAAATAATTTTTAGTACCCATCAAGAATAAATAAATCAAAATATCACCGGCATAAAGCAACCACTCAAGGCTCGACATGTCGTAAATTCCAACCAGCCAACCAAACAACCACTAGGCTACGAGAACTCACCTATATCACTTGGGACAATTGCATATATTATTAGATAGTGAAACCGGGATCTAAATACGATGGTTGTGTAGCAAGATGGGGAATATCCTGAATTTTGCGAGAACTACTATCAGAAAAAAGAGGAAGAAGAAATAATAGATAGTAAAGGTTTTTAAAAAAAGTGATGAGCACAAAACGGTTGTTGCTTCGGGTGTTGACCGGAACCTGAAGGCACATGGTGACGTGGAACGACGAAGAAAAATACCGGTCTCTTTTTTGCTTTGAGAGTCGTAGGGTACGGACCGGACCTTGGGTCCCTTGTGTGGGATCACAGTAACTTAACAGTGTCCTTACTCTCTTTCTCTCTGCCTTTAGTCCTCTCCGACACAGCCCACAAGACTATCCCTGGAAATAAAAGCTAAGCAGCTTGTGACGATATATTTCTCCCGTTGTACTTTTTTATCAACAAGATCACCGCCACGGGCCGAAGACCTTTTTAGTGTCGTGAATTTATAGGCACGTTGACAAGACCCGCTATACAACATATAAAGCTATTAAAACATTACGTATATCCGTTTTGGTACAGTGAATGTATCGATACCGCCACGTTACATATATCCTCCACGTTACAGTTGTATGCTTCTTGTTTCTTACTTCTTGTTTACCAGAAAGTAATTGATACAGAACTATTCTTTTTATTAATGACAGCCTCCGACATCACTCAGGGTTGTGGGAAAAACGTCAAAAATTGAAACTAATTAATTTTATTAAAGCAAGTTCGTTATTACAATTTTCAGAAAAAAAGAAAGATATCTAGACGTATAAAATGTAGTATCAAAATCTCGCCAAAAATCAACAGCCCCACCAACCCCTAAACAAACTAAACAACAAAGAAATAAATGAATAAATTGACATGCAATTTTATATAAAAAAAAAAAGACTTAATAACCATCTACAATTCTTTTTGAGTGATTTTATGATGAGACAGATTCTTATCAGGATCTGTGTGTGAAAATTAATTTCTTTTCATTTCATTTTCTTAGAGGCAATTACTATAAAATAAAATGATTTGGCCTCAATATGGCCACGATTTTAATTTTGATTATCGTAATGATAAAAGGTAATGATTAATGCTATTCTTACGAGGTCTGCCCGGAAAGAATCCAACCATTTTGATTATTTCGAGAATAATTTACACAAATATACGGTGGTGGAGGCGCGTGGCATAATGGTTAGAGACGTACGAAATCGATTTGTCAACCCGAGTTCAAATCCCCGATAGGGCTGTTTGCATTTAAAATAGCGCTAATACCCTCGGGAAAGGTATGAATCTATATACTCTACCTCCAGCAATGGGTAAAATAGTAGGAAAAGCTGTGCTCTTTAACCTTGGAGAGGTAACCAGTCTAGGAGAAGGAAAAAAATTAAAATCCTGAGGTCAGTTGCTGATTTTGTTTGTGGCATTCCGTGTGCACCAATTCTTTCCTATCGACTGTGCCAAAAAAGTGCGGATGAACCAACACAAGCCTTCACCACTATGAACAGACCACTGTGTAAGTTATTCATTGGATGAACCCTCATATGTCGAAATCAAAGAGAGAGAGACCATTATTATTATAACGGTGATGGGGATTATGATAACGATGTGAACTGCGACATCGTAGCAAGCTAGTTCGAAATCCAGTCGTGCTATTACGGTCAGATTCATATTAATATCTTTGGGAAGGGTATGATTTTCTTCCTCCTCCCAGCTATATGTTGAATACTGCCGCTATTAATCTTCTACAATAGTGTCACTTCTAAACTTTGGCATTGAATTACCCATAAAGTATAAAAAATACGTGTTGATTTTATGTGGATTACAGTCACTTTGTCTTGTCAGAATCGGCAAATGCTCAATAATCATATTTAAAATGTAAAATGAACTCTCTCATCAATTCACATAGCGCTAATACACTTGGGAAAGGTATGAATCTATATATTCTCCCTTCAGCAATGGGTAAAATAGTAGGAAAAACTGTGCTCTTTAACTTTAACGAGGGATCATTGAATGAACAACCCACACTGTGGTTTTGTTTATAGTGATGAAGGCTTGTGTTCGAACGTCCACAATTTTTTGCACAGTCGACAGGAAAGAATTTGTGCCACAAACCCAATCAACGACTGACCTCAGGTTTTCCAAATTTAGATTTTTCCTTCTCCCAGACTGGTTACCTATCCAAGGTTAAAGAGCCCAGTCTGTCCTACTATTTTACTCAGAGCTGGAGGGAGAATATATGGATTCATACCTTTCCCAATGGTATTAGCGCTATTTGAAATGCAAACAACCGTGTCTAGGATTTGAACTCGGGTCGACGAGTCCATTTCACACGACTCTAACCCTTATGCCACGCACCTCCATAATATGTACGTTCCGCTTGACCTAGGTCAGCAACGTCACTCTAATTCTCGTGCCTGACGCCTCCCGTCTCGGTACACTTTCCCTTGATTTTATTTGCAAATGCCAACATTGAATGCTGGGTCTTTTCTCGTATTTAATGCATATTATCATATTTAATATATCATAGATTAAAAAAAAATCAGATATCTTTTGGATATATAATGTAAACAGGACCCTTCTAAAAATCATTAAAATCAATATTTTCTCAAAACTGGCTAATTGCAAGAGTAGAACTAGGTCTTCTAAACATTAAGCAAATAAATGAATAGTCGTGAAAAATGTTTTTCTATTTTTTTTCGGACGGGACGCAGGTGGTTCGGCTGTGCCACTTCATGACCTAAAGACGAAAAAATAATTTGTTATGATTCTTCAATATAGGGCTCAGATTTTTTTAAAGGTTTATTCCATCCAAGTGGTGGGTTAATTAACAAGTATTGTATGGTGTTTCTAGAATTTGAACAAGTCGACGCAAAATGAGAAAGCTTGTATGCAAATTTTATTATTTTTTCGTTTTTAAATCATAGTGGCTTAAAGTTTTTCAGTGATGAAACCACGATCAAATATACACAAGCGCATAGTAATACACACTCACACACTCACACACCCACACACGCAAATACACAAATATATGAAAATACTCACATAAACACATACAGACTCATATACACAAACACACACACATACAAGCACACATACATAAATACATACAAATACACACATAAACAGATACAAACACCTACACACAAGCACACACACATATACGCATACTAATACACACTCACACATCACACACCCACACACGCACATACACAAATATATGAAAACTCACATAACACATACAGACTCATATACACAAACACACACACATACAAGCACACAAACATAAATACATACAAATACACACATAAACAGATACAAACACCTACACACAAGCACACACAACATATACGCATACTAATACACACTCACACATGAACACACCCACACACGCACACACACAAATATATGAAAATATTCTCATAAACATATACAGACTCATATCCACAAACACACACACACAAGCACACAAACATAGATACATACAAATACACACATAAGCACATACAAACACCTACACACACGCACACACACATACACGCACACACCCAAGCAAGCGACTGGGTTCTTTAGCTGTGGTAGATCAAAATACAAACACACAATCACACACCCAAGCACACACACAAAAGTACACAAACACATAGAAGCATACACAAAGAAAATAGACTGGGTTATTACGCCGTTGTGGTCCGAAGCTGACACACACACACACACGCAAGCGCACACACTGACACACACAAGCAAAGGCACATATAAGCACACACACAAATAAACAGTGGATTCTTTAGCCGTTTTTTACCATAGCTCACAAACATACGAGGTATATCAGAAAAGTCACAGGTTGATCGCATTCTCCCATGTGAGGGGCATCATCCACAGAGTTCTTGCCACAGGGCTAGACGATCAACCAGCATGTCTATAAGGAAATACTGTGTTTGCTTCGTACAGAAAAGTTACAGGTCAATCGCATTCTTAGATGTAAGGGGAATCGTCCACTGCGAGTTCTTGCCACAGGACCAGACGATCAACCAGCATGTCTACAAAGAGATACTGCGGCTTTTGCTTCGTTCAGTGCACGAAAAAAGGCGAGAGATGTGGCAGGACAAATCGTGGGTGTTTCATCATGAAAACACACCTGCCGACACTGCCCTGAGTATCCAATAGTTCCTGGCCCAGAACAACATCACTGTGCTCAAGCAACCTACCTATTCATCCGAACTGGCTCCATGTGATTTTTTGTCTTCTCCAAGCTCAAGGTGGTCATCAAGGGAACCCGTTTTGAGGATGTGCTCGATATCAAAAAGATACTGACGACAGACCTACGGAGAATCCCGGAAGAATCCTCCCAGAAGTGCATGCAATCGTGGCAGAGAAGGGGGATAAAAGTGCTAAAGACTCCAGGGGATTACTTTGAAAGCGATAACTTATAGTTTGGTTTTTTGGATTTTAAATATTTTTATGACACCAGTCCAGGAACTTTTCAAACATACCTCCTAAAGACACACACACACACACAGACACACACACACACACACACATACAGCACACACACATACATGTACACGCATAAAAATAGGTTCTTCATCCGTGGTGGACCAACACACACACACACAAACACATATACCCAAACACATACACACAAAACAAGTACACACAAGAACAATAGATTAGATTATTTACCATGGTGGACAACAGCTCACACACACAAACAGAAATGCATACATACAAACACATGCACAGAAGCACACACAGATATACAAGTACACACGCTATCAACAGACTGGGTTCGTTAGCCGTAGTGGACCAAAACTCAAACGCAAACGCACACACACAAACAAACACATAATAACTCTGAGGAATGTGGAGTACCCCTTCATCGCCGTAACTTCCAGGTGTGGTAGAACGTGTAAGGTGTCCATCTGTGGCTAAAATAGAAAAAAATGAATTTTAAAAATATCTAAAAAATAAGTAGATAAAAAGAAAAATTAAGCTTTAAAAAATTGAATACCAACAAAGAACGAATAAAACAAAACATCTTCGGCATAAGATAACCCAACAAATGTTGACGTGCCTGTTGCATAGTGCCTTCTCTGTTCGGCACTAAATCAGACGTATGTTGCATAGCGCCTTCTTCGCTACTCTGAATCGTATACGTTGCTGGTATGTTGTGGGTTTTTGACTGTACCCAAAGCGATGTATGTTAGTAGACGCTTGATAAGATCACAACACATGGTATAGTAGTGGTTTTTACGTTATTTCTTCTTCTCGGCTGTACGTGGTGGGTGGCGAGCGTTGACAATGGGAACTACCACTGCTGGGATGAATAGCGTTGGGGAAGCGGGCGGTAGCTACATGACGGTTCACAGCCCATCGGCTTTGACCGTGAGTCGGCCACTGCGTTTGCCGTCTCCTATCTGACTGTCCCTACTGACCGCTGACTGTTTAACCCTCTCGCGTTTGTATTGATGACACGCCTACACATTTTTATCTTTCTCTTTGTCCCTCAACCGGAAGTTCCATCTTCCGGGCGAGGACAATACAACAGTGCCGTAAAATCCAACTAACTAAGACTTTTATGAATCATGTCAAAGATTTAAAATTATATTAAAGCGATTTTTCTGTAAAATTTAACATTGTCTATGTTTTAGTATTGTTATTAATCCAAAGAGTGATATTAATGTACGCATAGAAAAGGCATGATCTGCTATAGACAGATTTTTAATCATATGGAAATCTGGTCTGACTGATTAGTCAAAACGATAATTCTTCCAATCCATAGTTGTATCAGTGCTACTGTCCCGCTGCACCACTTAGACCTTAACGAGGTTTAAAGAGAATGAGCTAGATAAGTGCACAAGAATGCTGTGTGCGATCTTAAACAAATCGTTGAAACAACAAGCAAAAAAAAAAGGCCGCTATACGGCTACTTTCTCCCATCACACAAACCATCCGACTGAGACAAACAAGACATGCTGGAATGTACTGCAGAAGTAAGAAACGAACTCATAAATTACGTTCTTTAGTGGAAACCTGCACATGGGCACGTCAGTGTGGGTCGTCCAGCAAATACTTACATTGACCAGCTCTGTACGTATATTGGAGGCTGCGCAAAGGACCTCCCGAGGGAGATGGATGCTAGGTAAGGTTGGCAAGAGATTGCCATGGATTATGTGCAACTAGAGCTACATCATGATGATGAGTTTCCCCCTCTCAGTAAAAAGTTGACCATTTCCCAGCTCTTGGTCATTGGCTTGGCAATCGTTACGAGAGGGGAAATCGCTCTGCTCATCCCTATATATATTTACCAACCCCTCCGCACGAGCAGGATGCGACACAAGGTCAATTTCTTAAGCGGAGTTTAACAGGTTTGAATTCAGAGTTTTCCTTCTCCTAGACCGGTTGCCTAACCAAGGTTAAAGAGCCCAGACTGCCCTACTATTTACCCATAGCTAGAGGGAGAGTAGGATTCATACCTTTCCCAAGGGTATTAGCGCTAAGTGAAATGCAATTACCACGTCCAGGATTTGAACTCGAGGCGACGAGTCCATTTCCCATGACTTTAACCATTACGCGCTTCCACTGCTCATCCCTATATGCACTTAGGAATAGCTCGTTTGTAATGGTTATTGTCCAGTGTGGTTCGTCACCTTCACGACCTCGGCAAAAGCATTCATAGTTGCCCAATACTACCTCTTATTCTTATCTTATCGTAAATTTAATTGTAAGTGTCTTCTAGAATATAGATCAACTCTTCATGATTTTCAACTCAAAAAGGAAGATTTGATGACAGTAAATGTGTACATATACTGTTATAGGTGATATACCCTATAGACTAATGGAATGCGCCGACGGTTACTATAAGTAACAGGGACAATTATGGCTTGAGGGGAAGCCAATGCGAGTCAGCTCATAACTCTATTTGTCGGACGTAATTCCCACTTCTCTGTAACTGTAATTGTCTAATCTTTTGTTAATACATTTTCCTACATTTGTTACCCGTCGTTTTGTTCTTATTTTGACCACTTAAAACCCCACAATATATACATATATTTACTTTGTCAAAATATTCCATAACTTTTGAGTAGCCATAGTACATAACTCATTGCCGTAGGCTACGCTTACGTCTAGCATGATTATCTGCATTATATCAAAGAAATGTATCTTTAGCGGCCACTTGCAGCGGGAATTTCTCAAAGACTCGGTCAGCCCTTTTGTTAATACGTGCAATTGCTTATAAGTTGGGATTCTCACAATATTACATTCTCTTACTTACTTCCGCTCTATGCATTTGAAGATTGCAATAATCGCCGACTAGAGTCACGACTGGATGCAGTCATGCCATTCATATTAGTGACAGGTCCATTGACAAAGAATAGGCGATAAATTTATCTCACTTGTCGCTCTTGACGATATGAACTCTTCAACTTATCTTACGAGTTATTACTTTTCTATTCTTTCTAAAGTCCATCCAACAATGTACCAAAAGTATTATCTTTATTACAATTCTGTCGGTGGAACTTCAAATACGCTGTGAATTTATAAATTTGTAGCCTTTTTGCATTTTCTTAGTTGATAAGTGTTTTATTTTACTGCGTTTATTATACTTATGAAGTTACATTTTGGCGTAGTACTATCATCCCGGGTCTCAACGTGATGTATTTCATAGTTATAATTAAGAAATTAATATAAATTTTATATATATATATATATATATATGTATATATATATATGTATATATATATATATGTATATGTATATGTATATATATATATATATATATATATACACACACACACACACACACACACACACACACACATATATATATATATATATATATATATATATATATATATATATATATATATATATATATATATATAGGGTCCGAGTTAGCTCAGTCGGTAGAGCGTTCGGCTAGAAACCACAAGGTTCCTAGTTCGATACTGGCCCTCGCCAACTCAGCGTATGAGTAGCACAGGGATCCGTGCGGTAAAGTAAGGAGGGTGATGGTAGGTGTGGCGCTCTACCTTAGACGCTAAAATTATCTCCTTGGTCTAGCGCTAGAGAAAAGGGGATAGACTCCCTCGCTGAATGGCTGATACCGACATTCGGCCACCCCTACGACTTTACTTTATATATATATACATATATATATATATATATATATATATATATATATATATATTACGAGATGCAGTTCAACGTCATACACAGGACATTGACCCTCAGTCACTACTTTCTAGCACATGATGAAAAAGGGTTGGGCCTTTGCCATGAAGGCAATAAGGATGAGGCATTCATATAGGGGCTATGTACTTGCGGGATCAGCCGATTGATCGGAGTAGGACATACAGACCACCTGTCTAGTCTATGTAAGGGTCAACGCACAGTGTTGCATGACATGGACTGCTCAGTCACCGGCTTTCCTTACTTAAGCATTCCGGGTCACCACCCACGATCACCTTTTTAGGGGTGCAGTCGATATATTCTAAAGCCCCATCTGCCGTGGCTGTACATTGGGATTCGCTCGCTACACCATGGACTTTCGATCAAGTGACAACAGCAATTCTGAGTTCAATCCTGACAGAAACGCTTAGGTTTGAGACAGTAACCACTTGTTAAGCACTAATTCTGTACTTTACAGTGTAAAATATGAACTCTCAGACATTTTGGCGCTTCTGGAACCATTCCCCGCTGTGGGCAATTCATGAAGAAGTAATGTGACTGACTAAACTGGGCAGATGGAAATAAATCGGAAAATATATTTCAGGTATTTATTATGGATAAAGGACGCAAGTTTTATCACACGGCCAATAAATCATTTCCTTATCTCTTTGCTGGAATGTCGGATTAGAGCCAGAGCCAGAGCCAAACAGTTAATGTCTCCAAGGAAGAAACAACAACAGCAACACAACATCAATACCCCCGCAAAAAAAAAAAAAATTTCGCGTTAAGCTCAAGTGTAAGGTTAGATGAGAATACGATGTAAGCGTTCTGTGTGTACGTTTGTATACGCATGATTTAGGACCTAAAGCATGCGTATACAACCTTTTCCAGCTCATGGCCCACTTTGAAACCATAATTTTTTTGTGGCCCATGAAATTATGATAACAGAAAAAATATTTCCATTTTACATAGATATTTATTCAATCAAGATACAACCATATTGACGCACACACGTCATATAGAATTATAATATTTCCTTGGCCCACCTGAAATTTGCTGTGGCCCATTTTGGCTATGTGGGCATACGTTGGGAACCACTGCTTTAGGTAACAAACTATTTAGTTTGTTTGTTGGTAGGATTTTACGGCATGTCAACCCTTGTTGAAGTATTTCATGCCGGTGGCTTTTTTCTTTGATCATTCTTGATGGGTATTCAATTTTCATAAAAGTCATTTTTTAAACACTTATCTTAAACACATTTTTCTATCTATCCCATAGATGGGACCCTGACAAGTATTACCCTGGATCATAGTGGACCTGGGAGTAATGACGATGAAGGCTTATCCACACTCCTCACAGATTTAAAATTGGAACTTTAAGTTTAACCTTATACCCAGTACAATAAGACCCTCAGCCACCGCTTTCTAGCAAATATATGAAAAGCAGGGTTGGGGGTTCGCTATACGAGCGGTAGGGTCGAGAAAATCATATAGGTGCTGGTGATTGACGTGGCCATCCGATTGACGGGATGGTGGCTTCTCTGGCTTCCGGTGTAGACTAAGTAAGATCAAAGTGGGGTGTTGCATGACCGCTCAGCCATCAGGATTCTGTTGTTAAGTACCATACTACACACGAACAACAGGTGGCCCCATTGACAGGATTTTATTCATTTGCAGGGCGCTGAACTGTTTATTTAAAAAATTGAGTTTTAAAAAAATTGAATACTCATCAAGAATGAATAAAACCAAATGTATTCATTTTAAAATAACCCAACAAGTGTTGAAATGCCGTAAAATATAACCAATCAACATCACTTAACTTTAGCCAAACCTCTTCCAGTTAGAGCACCCTACAGTTCCCGCTTAATTATTAGTCCCAGCTAGATCTGAAAACTCTTCCCAGAAATGTAAGCTTCCTGGCACAACCGAATCTGCTTTAAGGTCTTTTCATGAAAAATCCCTTTTTTTTTTGGCTTATTTATAGGTGGCATTTAATTACATTTTATCGAGAAGCTCTTTATTCTCGATGAAAATTCAAAGTGAAACTAAGACCAAAAAAGATGCAATTCTAGAAACAATTTCAAGAAGATAAAAGATTGTACACTAGAGACCATGACCGCTAATGAAATCGTACAGGTGTTATAACTCATTCGGGGCATCTTATACACACATAGACGCACACGCACGCACACACACACACGCACACACACACACATATATATATGTTGAAAAGAGAAATAAAGGAAAGATAGTATTGAATGGATGAAATATAATTATTTTAATTAATTTAACTCACACGTGTTTCGGTCAGGTGTTTATCCATGTGTACATTATTACATCTATTATTATTTTTAAATAACAAAAAGAAATGAAATAATAATAATAATCATTTTGTTATTTAAAAATAATAATAGATAGAATAATGTACACATGGATAAACTCCTGAACGAAACTCATGTTAGTTAAATTAATTAAAATAATCCTATTTCATCCATTCAATACTTTCTTTCCTTTCTTTCTCTTTTCAACATACCGTCGGATTATCGTCCATTTTCAATTTACACACACACACACACACACACACACACACACACACATATATATATATATATATATATATATATATACAGTGAGTTGTATAAAATTATGAGGAGTGATTGTGAGATTCGGAATCTTAGGTAGATTTCATCAGTCCCAATGAAACAGTTCAATTGAAGTAACAATAGATTTTCTTACAAAAAGTTATATAATATGAGACAGCAAAAATCTTATTTATTCATTAACATAGCAGATGGTATCAAGTGACAGATGGCGGATCCAAGGTAGGTGAAGCTGTTTACGGCTTCCATGGTGTAGTTGTTGATCGTGATGGAGGGAGGCAACGTCGTCTCCGATGACTGGGTCATGTACGTCGGATGGACGAATCCCGAAAGACATCCTTTATGCAGAGCTTTCGTCTGGTAAAAGACGGATTGGTCGCACCCAGCTGCGATTCAAGGATGTCTGCAAGAATTATCTCAGTTGCTTTGGCATTGCCCCTTCCAGGTGGGAAAATTTGGCTCGGTGGCGGCAGAATCTCCGTAGAGGACTGTTCATGACAGAAGTCACCCTGACGCAACACCATGAAGCTAAGAGATCTAGAAGAAAGCAGCGGCAACAAAGCACCGGCATATCAACATCTTCAGGGACAGCCTTCGAATGCAACATCTGTGGTCGAGAATGTTTTTCAAACACCGGAATTCTCAGTCACAGGAGGCGCTGTAAGATCAGGGGCACAAAAACATTATTATAGTCTTCTGAGACTGAAATGCCAATATAAGCAGATGGTATAAAGATAACATCAGTATCTGGACTGACTTTTTGTCTCCTCCTGAAAATGAAACAGAGACCTTTTTAAATAGATGTTGTTTTTATAGAAAATGATTCACCACTCTCTCGGTAACTGCAGACTAGTTGGTCATTTAATGCTACGACCCAAGAAAATGTAAAACTCTTTTAAAGAGTATTTTAGACAATCTTGAACAATTACTGCTGTCTGGTTTGTAAATCTTTGAACTTCTTGTCTTGATTTGAAGATTTCCCGTTCGGATTTCCCTAGGAAAAATAACGTTTTTCTTCCATCTACCCATCTGCATAAAATTGCCAAAACTTACCGCCCCACCCTTGCTAAAGTTTTTGTTTCTTCCACACCTTACTTAGACTTGATTTGGCGCCGTAACCAGGTCAGAGCACAAGAGCTGGGGGGCAGAAAAAAACGTAACTTCTCATGGAATTTGTTTACTAACGATGTTAAGCTCATACAATTAAATTATACTCATGTTTAGTAGGAAGAGATTCGCCTGAGATCTTTCGCTGGTGAAGAGTTAGCTCATCTGAGGCAAAGGCCTCTATAAATACAACAATGATAATTGTATTAAATGGATGAGTGAACATTGTCTGCTTTAGAGTATATAGATCTCAAATGCAAGTGATTGTACGATTTTGGAAATCGTATTGCATCTATTATCTAATATATATATATATATATATATATATATATATATATATATATATATATATATATATGGGGCCCCTCTGAACGTAAAGTTTTCTATTTATTTCCACCGAAACAAATACAGAAGCCATGATAACAGTGTTAGGTAGAAAAAAAGTTTTAGGCAACAGAACACTATT
>CM042152.1:39698666-39708666 GCA_023376005.1 Doryteuthis pealeii | reverse complement strand
CTTTCTCTCTCTGTCTCTCTGTCTCTCTCTCTCTATATATATATATATATATATATATATATATATATATAATTATTATATATTAAAAAAGTATATCCCGTATAAATAGTGTTCAAGCTTTTACCACGGTGTGTGATCCTGCGCATCTGTTGGTATCTAATTGAATCACGCGCACCGCCGCCATTTCCCCTAAGGTTCATTGTCGCCGGTTTGTATCAACGGTGATCGGATTAGGGTCGGATTAAGGATTGGGGGAGGAGATGGACCGACGAAAAGTTTAATTGACATACTTCAAGCCGTCAGACTGGCGTCTCTTCACTTGCACCAGAAAAGTTGGCACGATAGGCCTAATAGTTGATTCGAAACGGTGCCTGCTTGGTGTGAAATTACTGACACATTTCAGCCATGATCCTTGGATACATCCTTTAGATTTCAAATTAGGAAATAACTGTAACAAAATTCTATGATAAATCAGACGTCTGATGGGTGCCCCCTTGACATTCCTCAATTTAACAACACAGTAAACGTCATGGATTTTGAAAGGCCCATCTCTCCGCCATTTCTTCGGATTGAGCGCTTTCTTTCGGTATCAATGCAATCTACGCATCGAAATCTATCAGAAAAGCCAATAAAATCGACACCTAAAATTTGCACCAAAATAGGTGCTTTCTAAAGCCTAATCAGAGGACTTTTGACCCCTTATATCTCCGTAAATTCCCAGAATTGAGCAATTTCTTTGGCATCATTCAAATCTACGCATCGAAATCCAGGAGAAAAGATAATAAAATCGACACCTGAAATTTGCACTAAAATAGGCGATTTCAAAGCACTGTCAGGGTGTTTTGAAAGACTCATATCTCCGCCAATTCCTCGAATTACACGTGCAAAATGTGTCACGTAAATACATTATGAGCATGTAGATATTATCTGAACTCCCACCATATTAGATGAACATAAAGTCCTGTAGGGGATTATTTTCCCTTGGCCTGAGGAGTTATCTGCCCGGCTTGTTGTCGCTTGTTCCCACCAGGGGACGAAGGATATTTAAGCGGCTGATTCGAATTTCTCTTCCTCTTTCCTCGCTACGAGACCGCATGGATTAGACACGGTCTACCCCTTTCTCGGTGGGGCTCCGGCCCCCCTCCTTGTAAGTCATTTCTGTCTATGGACGCTCCAGTCCTTTTATATATGTAGACTTATCTACTCTTGTATTTGTATCTTATGTATCCATGTACTCTTCTATTATGTATCCTTTGTATTCATGTGCTGTTATCTATTAAATGTATTGTCCCTCAACCCTTGTCGGAGTCGTATGTTCTTCAAATATTCACTTTGAATCTTAAACTATGATGAGTAGAACTAGCAAATATATACACCCTCTGGCTGCAAGTATTTAAGTCTTAATGTAATATCATATTAAATTAGAAAGGCTCACATCGGGCATACAAATGGCGAGAGAGAGAGAGAGAGAGAGAGAGAGAGAGAGAGAGAGAGAGAGAGAGAGAGAGAGAGATGATGATGATGAAAGGATGAAATGGGTTCTTGTTTTTCTTCTTGTCAACTTTGTCGGCCGCCATCTTCCTTTGGGCTTTCTTCTGGGTGGACAAAGTGTCTACTCAAATATCACTTTGAATCCTACAGTCCGATTAACGTGGGGTGTTACACACAAACCAAATCTCCTGTAGTGGCCAGTGTAAAAATTGCATAAATCTCTTTGTCATTCCTCTTTTGGGGCGGCTCAGGTACCGGTTAATAAACCCAGACCATTCTTTATGAATATGTACTTATCAGATAATTCCTGTATTTCTGACACTTACCTGCTTTATAGGTAGGAGGCGCGCGGTGTAATAGTTCGATTCATAGGAAATGAACACGGCGAACCGAGTTTAAATACTGGACGAGACTCTTTGCATTTCACATAACGCTAATACCCTTGGGAAAAGTATGCTCTCCCCCAGCGATGGGTAAACAGTAAGTCAGAGTCTGTGAACAGTAACTTAAATGAAAAGTATGTTCATTCATTAGTTGGGAATACAATAAATTATTCTTTATGTGTAAGAAATTTTTTATGTATATAAATCGACGGGGCGGCTTAAAGTCGGTATCAGCCAGTCAGCGAGGGAGTCTATCCTTTTTCAATAGCGCTAGACCAAGGAGATTGTTTTTAGCATATGTGGTGGAGCGCCACACCTACCATCAGCTCCTTACTTTACCGCACACTTTACTGTGCTACTCATACGCTGAGTTGGCGGGGACCGGTATCGAATTAGGAACCTTGTGGTTTCTAGCCGAACGCTCTACCGACTGAATTAACCCGGCCCCATTATATATATATATATATATATATATATATATATATATATATATATATGCATACCAGTTTGTCTAGGTCTAGCTTTTGGCCATTTATTTAAACCCAAGTTATATCTCACATACGATGTAACATTCTGATATTAAGCTAAAGAATAGATATCAGAAAAACGCAGGATACGCTTTATAAAAAGTATTTACCAACCCCTCCACATGGGAAAGATTTGACACAACGTGAATATCTTAAGCTGTGTTTAACGATTAAATTCATAGTTTTCCTTCTCCTAGACTGGTTGCCTAACCAAGGTTAAAGAGACCAGTCTGGCCTACTCTTTATCCATAACTAGAGGTGGAGTACTTGGATACATACCTTTCCAAAGTGTATTAGTGCGATGCAAAATGCAAACAGCCTCGTCCAGGATTTGAACTCGTGTTGACGTGTCCTTTTCCTACGTCTCTAACCGTAAGACCACGTGCGTGTATATAAGGTAACAGAGGCCGATTTGAATTATGGGATTGACACGTGATGTTCACCGACACGACCATAATATAAGGAATACAATTACAATGTCCTTCGTTTCAGCTTTTGTTTACTATGCAGCAAATTAGATCCAGTTGGGCGCATTCTGCAAGGAAAGCAAAACCATGATATAATTCACTCCTTAAGAAATCTAGAACCGGCATGTTGTACTGCTTGACATTTACTCGGGATGCTCCAATACGAACTTTTCAGAATATTTGTATCTCAATTTGAGGACAGTGCAAAGGATTTGAAAAGAGTTGGTTCGGCCCAATGGTGATTACGAAGGCTGCTCAGAAGCCTTACTTTGATCGTTGTGATAAGAAAAAAACACACCTGATGTTTTTAGTAAGATCAAGGCCATGATTGTCAACGATTCCAGGAAGTCGATCAGGTTCATAGCCAGGGGCATCAGAATATAAGTTTCTTATCAGACAGGTAGTGCTTGAAGTCATTCACTATTTCTGTAGTTTTTTGCTGTTAAATGGGTTGGAAAACACATAAAAATGTACTAAAGTCGGAATAGTTAGATTGTTGTTGCACTAACAACTAAAGCCTATTTAGATGGCTTTGATATTCTCCATATGGAGTATAGGTTTCCATTAGAACTTGAACAGTGGACACTGAGATAAGAATGAACCAAACAAGATTGTGTGCGTGTCTGTGTGTCCCAGAAGAACCAGGTACTGTGTTTAGGGATATGTACCTATGTATGTGTGAGTGTGTTTAAATCAGACACACAATTAAGCGACCTGACTGGAGACATGAAATAACTGTCTGGAGAGTGTCACAGAAATAGAACACAACTTCTTCAGACCAAATAAAAAAACGCTTCAGAGATACTCTAGTGGCGTTTCGATTTTAGTTATTTTTTATATCTTAATTCTATCCTTATTCACACGGGAAGCTCCAAAAAGAACATTTCAGAATATTTGGATCTTAATTTGATGACAGTGCAAAGGATTTTAAAAGAGTTGGTTGGGTCCAATGGTGATTATGAAGGTACGGCTGCCCAGAAACCTTACTTTGATCATTCTAATAAGAAAAAACCCTGATTTTTTTGTAAGATCAAGGCCATGATTTTCAACAATCCCAGGAAGTCGATCAGGTTCATAGCCAGGGATAAAATAATTTGAGTTTCTTATCAGGCAGGTAGTTCTTGAAGTCATTCACTATTTCTGCAGTTTTTTGCTTTTAAATGGGTTGAAAACGCATAAAAATGTACTAAAGTCGGAATAGATTTCTGTTGCACTAACAACTAAAGCATATTTAGATGGCTTTGGTATTCTCCATATGAAATATTGTTTTCCATTAGAACTCGAACAGTGGACACTGAGATAAGAATGAAACCAAACAATATTGTGTGCGTGTCTGCGTGTCCCAGAAGAACCAGGTACTGTGTTTAGGGATATGTACCTATGTATGTGTGAGTGTGTTTAAATCAGACACACAATTAAGTGACCTGACTGGAGACATGAAATAACTGTCTGGAGAGTGTCACAGAAATAGAACACAACTTCTTCAGACCAAATAAAAAAAAAAACGCTTCAGAGATACTCTAGTGGCGTTTCGATTTTAGTTATTTTTTTATATCTTAATTCTATCCTTATTTTTTTTTTTGCTATTTTTCTTTTTTTCGTAAATCCGTTGTAAATTGTCCAATAGAATTCTTGATATCTTAAGTCGAAATTCTTTTTCTTTTTTCATTTCAATTCTATTTATTTATCTATTTCAATTTACACTATATATTTTTTGTGTGTGTCTGTGGGTATTGCATACACTTTTTCCTTGTCTATGTTATTTTAAGAGTATATCTCTGTATAGCTCTCTATTTTTTTTATAGCGACTTTCTGGTAATTGTTTTGTTATTGGCGGTATCTGGCTTTTCAGTGAGATTGAGTATTTCGGTTTCAAGTAATTCTCAAACGTCTGAAAGCTAATTTATTTTAACCATCTGACATTTACAACTCCAACTGATTGCTTTGTTGAGCAGGCTTTTCACTTTGTCATAGTAGACATCTGGTGACTCGATATAAGTGACAATACAATAACTAATTTCGGATGACTGGTGGGTTTATATTAATAACACCAGATAAAATTTGTGACTCGTATAGTGGAAATGTCTTCACTCATATACAGTGGATAAAATAAATTGGATACGATTATAATCAGTGTCTTCTCAATCTTATTATCTGTGTTAGACTGCTCTCTGAATTGCTTTCCTAATATTAATTCGTATGATTTAGTTCTGACATAAGCAAACTGTGGCACGTTATAATTTTCTATATGATGTGTTTACTTTAATTATTTCCCAAGTTGAATCATTACTATACTCGGATCTTAACACTTTTAATGAAGTGAGAACAATCTACCTCAATGGATTACAAGAAACACCGGGAAAAAGAATGGCGGTACATCAACGGAAAAATTGGATATGTGTATTTCACAATGAAGGTGAATACAACAGTAAAAAAAATCAAAATAATACAGATGTATTCTGTATATATATTATATATATATATATATATATATATATATATATATATATATATATATATATATATATAATCCAAAAGTCCTTCCTTACGACACAAGAGTTTTATCTAAAAAAACCTGTCGCAGTTTGAGAGCTCAATGTATGCTCTTAATATTAGAGTCATAGAGCAAATATTTAAGTAAAGAAATAACAAAAGACTTAGAGATTTAGCATCTATAGACTATAATGCTAAATCTCTAAGTTTATAGACTATAATTCTAAATCTCTAAGTCTTTTGTTATTTCTTTACTTATATATATATATATATATATATATATATATATATATATATATATATATATATATCTCTTTTTACGAAAGTTTAATATTCGTCAGATAAGCAAAAAAAAGAAAAAACAACAAAAAAATAACAAGAAAAAAACGCGTGTTTAGGGCATCAACATATAAGAGGGCACAACAGTTTTGTTTATCTACAAGTTATGTCAGAAAAGTCCCTGTTGACCGCATTCCTGGATGTGATAGGCATCATCCACTGTGTGTTCTTGCCACAGGGCCAGACGATCAACCAACATATCTACAAAGAGATACTGTGGCGTTTGCTTTGTTCAGTGCGCGAGAAAAAGCGAGAGATGTGGCAGGATAACTCGTGGGTACTTCACCATGACAACACACCTGCCCACATTGAGTATCCGAGATTTCCTGGCCCAGAATAACATCACTGTGCTCCAGCAACCTCCTTATTCGCCAGTCATGGCTCCATGTGATGTTTTCCTCTTCTCCAAGCTCAAAGGGTTCATCAAGGGAAGCCGTTTTGAGGATGTGCCCGGCATTAAAAAGGCCGTAACGACAGAGCTACGGAGAAACCCGGAAGAATCCTTCCAGGAGTGCATGCAGCGTGGCAGAGAAGGATGGGGAAGTGCATTAGACTCCAGGGGGAATGATTTGAAGGGGATAACTTGTAGTTTGTTGTTTGGATTTGAAATATCATATTCTATTTGTTAACTATTTCTTATCGGTTTTTTAAACTATGAATTCTGTACTCCTATATTATCTATACAAGCAAAAATATGCATCGTCCGTGTGCAAGTATTTAGTATTTAATATAATAGAACATTATATAAATTAGAAAGCCTAATGAAATAAAATAAGATGCAGATACATAGATTTGAAACACAGGTGGGTAAAATCGTTAAAGAGGGCAACTAAAACTTACTCTTCCATTACTCCCGGCTTTCATTGCGAAAATTCCTAATTCAACTATTATGTTAAATTTGGAATCAAAGAATAAAATGAATTATTTCTTCTTCTTAATGGATTTCTTTTAAGATTTATACCCGGAATTGTTGCTCATATTAATTAAGATAAAACCAAACAATTGGAAATCAATGATACCAAGCACATATTTATTAATATCAAAGCACATATTCATTAATATCAAATTTGTAATATCAATATGCAAATTAGCCATCCAGTTTACACTGTAAACCACTATTTTGTTGTATATGTAAATACAATTGCATGTTATCAGTATATAAATAAGGACAATAGTATTAATAAGGTATAACGATTTCATTAATAATTGAGTTTTAAATATAAATAAAATCATGGAGATTGCAAATTAAATAACTCAAAGAATTGTGACACAAATAATGATATAGTTTCGGTTACAGAAATGCAGCCACTCAATCTCCATTATAATAAGATATTAACACTCGTGCTTCTTAATTTTACGAACAGTATCATCTTGCACACCCTCTGGTTAGAAAATGAGACCGTCCAAATAATCGAAGATGAAATCCAAAAATTCAATATTAATATTATTTTACTCCTTGCGAGTTTTTCACACAAGCGGAAGCAGATGGTCTTTCACAACGAGTCTCCTCAGGTGTTCAGGACTCTTCTGAGTATTAAAACAGAACTTAACTGATGGTCTCGATTATTATTATTTCACCGCTAGTGAGTTTTTCACACTAGGGTAAGCTAATGATCTGACAACAAATCTCCTCAGATCCGCAAGAATTTCTGATAATTCTAGCCAATTTCCACAATGCAGCTATCTGGATAGTCCAATTCTTCCTTTGATTCCCAGTTCCTCTAGTATCTTTTTCGAAGCTTTTGGAGACCGTTCCAAGTGCACCAATAACAATTGGGATCACTTTCACCCACATATTCCACATTTTTTCAAGTCTCTAGTAAGCCCTTGATATTTGTGTATTTTTTCGTTTTCTTTCGTGTTTTAGTGATCAGCTGGAACTATAAAATTTAACAGTTGACATTCCTTTTCTTGTTAATTAATACTAGATATTCTGGTTTGAATAGAGTGATCTGTCTTTATCTCAATGCGCCAGATATTTTTTGTTGTTTTTCATTCTCAAGAACTGATTCTGGTTTATGCATATACCACTTTCTTTTATGGGTAAAATTTAGTTTTTTTTTGTACAAGTTCCAGTGGATTACATTTCTAATCCAATCGTGCCAAGCCTTGCATTCTCGTGGTGCTAGTTTGCTGCATTCACTTAATGGTTTATTGTGTCAGCTACGTCACCACACATCCTACATCTGCTGTTCTATTGTGTCTTATTATTTTTTACTAGATATAATAAGTTCTTCTGGCATTGTTTTGTGTAGCAATTATGAGCGACTCTGTTACTCTCTTGAGGTTTTCTCTTCTTAACCATATCCAGGTCTTTTCAAGTGCAAACTCCCCAATTTGTCGTTTGAAGTATTATATATATATATATATATATATATATATATATATATGTGTGTGTGTGTGTGTGTGTGTGTGTGTGTGTGAAGAGAAAAATGGAAGTGAATCCGACAGTATGTAATATAGTGAAAAATTGAAAAAAAACACAAGTTCATAAAATTAGTGATGTTTATTTCGCCAACGTTGGCGTATTAAACATCTCTCGTTTTATGAACTTTTCAATCTTTTACTATATTACACACACACACACACACACACACACACACACACATATATATTATATATATATATATATATATAATATATATATATTATAAAAGAAAATTTGAAAAAACAAGTATTCCGAAATTGGGATGAATTTAATAATCGATGTTTAAAACATTTCGGTTACATTGAACCTTCATCAGGATGTCTCTTGGGGTGAAGAAAATGATGGATGTTTTTATATGTGACAGGAGATGAAAATCTTTTTAGTTATGTAACTGTATTTGATCAGCGTTTTAATTTTGAAAGGCAAGTCGCGATCTACTCACGCGAAGGTGTCATGACGCGTGACGCCACTCGAATAAATGCAAAAGACGAGAAAAAGTATTAATGGACTGATTATTTTTTAAGAGAACATAGGGAAACAAAGTGGGAATGATAACTAAATAAATAATTAAATGAAGCCTGGTATTTAATAATTATTTAACACTATTTAACTAGAAACGGAGATATAATAAATAATAGTAGTAGTGAGTATTTCGGAATACTTGTTTTTTCAAATTTTCTTTATATTGTCGGATTTAATTTCCATATTTACTCCCATATATATATATATATATAATTATTTTTTCTTCCAATTTCTGTTTCATTGGGGGTTTTCAGTTTTTTTTTGTTTGTCCATATTTTGCTGCTGCTTTTATTGGCTGCCGTAATTGATATTTCCTTGCTTTTTTTGCGTATTCTTGGGGTCCTTCAATTGAGGCATCTACGCAATCTCGTATGTTGGCGAGACCTCTTCGACCTTACTTTTTTATAATATACTAGCTAAAGTACCCGGTCCATGACCGGACTAAAAATAAAAAATAAAAAATAGGCAAAAAAAAAATCTGCCTATTTATTTATCATTAGAATTATGATAAATTAAAGAACAAATTTTCTCATTCAAGTTACGTACATTAGAATCATTTTTATTTTATGTTTAAGGTAAGAACATATCATACACTGTTTTGTTTATATATGAAATGTTAACGACATCGTATTTTTATTATAAATTTGTTTTTGTTTTTATTACAATACGAATATACAACTATGTTTACTTAGTTACGAAATAAGTAGTTATAATTTAACTACCTATTTTTGTAAAAGGCTTTTCTTTCTAAAATTCCTTGGTTTTTAATTTTTTCGTATATATACAAAGTTGAGTTAGATTATATTTATTAAATAAACAATAAGCGCTTACTTTTTTTTTTACTTTACTTCTCTCTTTCTTACCAAATAAATATTTGGAAGATAGATTATTTCATTTCATTTCTAACTAAATTAATATTTTAAAGACAGGAATAAAAAGATTGCGATATGAATAAGATTTGATTTTTCCTTAAAACATACTTTTGCTGTCCGAAGCAAAATAATATTTTTTATAATTCGCTATAAAAAATAATTCAATTGATAAAGACTCGTACAAATTTGAGCAAGATTATTTTCTCTTCTTTTCATGAAAAGTTTCACTGAAACTCCAGTTTGAAAATAATAATAGTATTTGGGGACAATTTTAAATTCAGTTTTTAATTGCTTGATAAGATAGAAGTACATTGTAATTTATTTCTTTGAATTTTTTCTACATGACAATTCAAATCTAGTTCTTAACGATAAAAAGAATGCAATATCTATTTTTGCTTACATTTTAAAACGTTTTCATTAGTTCTCTAAACTATTAAGACTTTTTTTTAAACCATTAGTATTAATTACAAAACAACTC
>CM042152.1:39661166-39693666 GCA_023376005.1 Doryteuthis pealeii | reverse complement strand
AATTAATGAAACAATAATTAAGATTAAATAATGAGTATTTACAAAGGGTTTAGAATATAACGTAAATAACAAAAGGAATTATGTCGTCAATGGTGACCTAGTTTCGGTTACAGCTAGAGTGCCACATAATATCCATTATAATAAGATATATTTTTTCTTGGTCTCATTTTAAGTTTTGCAATCCGCTCTTACCTCAATAGATTATTCGACTCATCAATTTTTTTTATTTCAACCAACTTTTTCCCAGAGAATTAGATTATATTTTTTGCTTTCAGATTATAAATACATTATTCTTATCTATCAGTATCCAGGGTCAGGGTTTAATCTTGATACGTATATCCGTGACGCATAGTTCCTGGCTTTAGTACATTTCGAGATTAGTCAGATCATTCTTTTTTTATGAAACTATATTTATCCTCGGAGAAATTAAGTAGTAATCCATTGTTTTTTCACTCCCCAAAACAAACTTCCCTTAAAGTACCAAAATGGCATGTAATTAGTTATAATCATTTGCACCAAGAGTATCGTTTTTCTTTCTACTTTGGTTTTCAGTGTAAACCATTTTTACCAATACTTGTTAGTATTAGCATTAGCAGGGCTTCATATGATGCTAGTAAGTACTTCAAAAACCAGTATATATATATATATATAATATATATATATATATATATATATATATATATATATATATTTAGTAAATGAAGAAAAACTCTAAACTTGCTTCATTACAATAATTTATTTCAACCGTATTAATACGGCATCTTCAGGTAATCACAAGAACATGACTGGTATTAGGTACATTGAGCTCTCCTTATGGTCTACCTGCATCAGCTTGGTTAAACCACACATGGAAAGACCCTAACTACGGAAAAAAAACTATATATATATATATATATATATATATATATATATATACCAACCCCTCCGCAAGAGCAGGAAGTAACATGAGGTCAATTTCTTAGGCGGAATTTAAATTTTGAATCAAATTTAGTTTTTCTTCTACTAGACTGGTTACCTAACCAAGGTGAGGATTACGGCTAGAGTTAGGTTTAAATTCAAATTTAATATTAGAAGAAGAAGAAGAAGAAGAAGAAGAAGAAGAAGAAGAAGAAGAAGAAGAAGAAGAAGAAACATACGAAAATGGTGAAATTTCCTCGATTTTTGGTTTTTTTTTCGTTCATAATTTACGGTTAGGGTTAGTCCTACTATTTACCCATAGCTGTAGGGAGAATAGTTGGATTTATACCTTTCCCAAGGGTATTAGTGCTATGTGAAATGTAAACAGCCTTGTCCAGGATTTGAACTCGAGTCGACGAGTCCATTTCCCACAACTTCAGCCATTATACCACGCACCTCCATCCAGTATATACCTTTATGGAGGTGCGTGGTGTAATGGTTAGAGTCAAAGGAAATGGACTCGTCGATGCGAGTTCTAATTATGGACGACCCGTTTACATTTCGCATGGAGCTAATACATTTGGGAAAGGTATAAATCTAACTATTCTCCCTCCAGCTATGGGTAAATAGTAGGGCAGACTGGGCTCTTTAACTTTAGGTAGGTAATCAGTCTAGCAACAGGAAAACTTACTTATTATATAATCGTTGTATGTTCCTAGCCTTGCCCGAATTACACAGAATCCGACTCAATTTAAATAGTTATATATACTTATACTAAAAATAAAAAACACCCTCCGGGCGATGTAAAAATCGATTTTTGAATCATATTGCCTGAGGGGTGGGAGTTAAAAATTCAATGTCAGCGAGTTTGTACCCTAAGTAAGTAAAATCATCAAATTCATTAAAGGATTAAAAAATAAAACAATTTCAAATGTAAACTTTAAATATGTATTAAAATAAAACAAACTATATATAGATATATAATACCAGTCATGTATTTATTAAAACTTGTTTTAAAAAACAATGAGGACTGTTTAATGTTGCATGTTCAAATTTTGAGTGTATTTATTCTATGTTATGACGATTTTGGGTAATGTGACGTAAGCAGTGACGTAATTTCCGTGACAGACAAAAACCGGAAGCTAATCTCCATTATTAATAGAAATAGATAATAATACGCGTGTATATTAATACGCATTATCCTTTTGCAAAACCCTCTGGGTAAAAAAGACACCGTCTAAATCGTCCAAGAATGAAAGGCAAATATGTAAATCCTGATTATCTGATATTGTTTATCCACCGAATTCTTTTGTTCTTACGAGTGTCGTAAACTCAGCTAAATAATGGACCATTCCGATGTTATCATAAAGAAAGAAATGGAAGAAAAAGGACATGCTATACATAAAATATAATAAGAAATAAATAAAAAAGAAAGAAAGAAAGACATTATGGGAAAGATAGAAAGGGGTTAATCGTCTAAGCGTAAATGCAAGGATGTAAATTTTATGATCTAGTGTTGCTTATGCGTCAAATTCTTAGTTCTTAGGAGTGTCGTCAACTCAACTAAATAAGTGACTAAATTCATTTTTATTATAAATAATGAAAGAAAAGAAAAAGGACATGCTACACAGAAAAAAATTAAGAAAGAAAGCTAGAAAGAAAGAGGGTAGGGGAATGATAGAGAGAGGTGGTGACCGCTCGGAAGTGATAAGGCTATAATGATTCAATCGAACATAAACATAACATGAAAATAAATAAGAAAGAAGAGAGAGAGAGAAAGAGAGAGAGAGAGAGAGAGAGAGAGAGAGAGAGAGATATTTAAGCAAGTTTGTTATAATTTTATTTACTTTTTATTTATTTACTACTTTGCAATAAGCTCAAAGGATGTAATAATTAAATTATCATACTGTGATATATCCACAAGTCCTGCTAGTACACTTTTTATATATCATACTGCTCACCAGTGGATAGCAGTACCTATTGTTCATTGTGCATATTGAGAAAACGGAACGAACGCCTCTTTGAGTTTAACCAGTGTCAATCGTCCGTTTATGATTTGCTAAATTTGCAGTCTTCAGTGGCACAACTTGTTTGAATTCGAATGTTTTAATTCACAGATAAAGATCTTGGTCTAGAACCTTCATCTATCAATTTCTTCCTTCTTCAACTCGTGAAATGATGTCTCAGCGTAATTGCAATGACGGCTATACGGATAGTTTTCGTCCTACAGGGCTTCCAACCGCTAATAAACCGAAGCCCACCGAAGCCAACCGAAGCTAATTTGTGTCTATCCAATTTAATGTCTACACAATTCATCTACCATCTTATGTGTGCTGTGCCAAGTCACTCGTTACATTAGCATTCCGTCATTAACAGCAAGAACATCCTAGATTTTACTAGTCCCTTAACTACCTGATAGGGTTTAGTTTGTTTTCCGGACACCGGTTGCCGTACACACACACACCACAAATACACACACACACACACACACACACATATATATATATATATTATTTTATTTTAAGGCAAAATAAGAGATTCATGTTGAAAAATATTTAAATATGTAAAGTCGACGGGCAGCCTAAAGTCAATATCAGCCAGTCAGCGAGGGAGTCTATCCCTTTTTAATAGCTAGACCAAGGAGATTGTTTTAACAACTGAGGTGGAGCGCCGCACCTACCACCAGCTTCTTACTTTACCGCACAGACCCCTGTGCTACTCATACGCTGAGTTGGCGAGGACCGGTATCGAACTAGGAACCTTGTGGTTTTTAGCCGAACGCTCTACCGACTGAGCTAACCCGGTGGATGCGACACAAAGTCAATTTCTTAAGCGGAATTTAATAGGTTTTAATTCTCGTATACTGGTTACGTAGCTATGATTAAAGAGCCTTGCCCACCCTGCTATTTAGCCATAGAATGGAGGAACAATTGGATTCATACCTTTCCCAAGAATATTAGCGCCATGTGAAATGCAAACAGGAATTGAACTCAGGTCGACGAGTCCATTTCCTACAACTCTAACCATTAGACCACCCGTCTCCTGGGGGTCGTATAGACAACTTACAAAGAGCAATTAAGGATAGGGACGGGTGACAAGTAAGAAAGAAACAAGAGAGGGAGAGAAAGAGAGGGAGAGAGAGAGAGCAAAACAATGGATTTGCAAGACTAACATTTTACCCACCCCCTCTACTCAGGAAAGGCCGGGTAGCCGCTTCTAGTATATTATATGAGGGTAATTTTATAATATAAAAATGGGCCTCAAAGTTGCGAGACAAATTTAAATATATAATGTAGTTTCCAGAGAATGAAATTCGAAGCTTGTCGTTTCATTCGTTTCGTGCCTCGTCAGTCCAATTGGTAATCTGAGTAAAAAACCAAGTCCTTGCAGAACTATAAGACCCCCCGCCCCGGCTCCACTAAAAGAAGTTTTCTTCGTATGATACTAAACTGATAGAGATCACCCAGTTCTGGTACTACCTGCTAGAGTTGCATTTATGTGTTAAATAATTTTTGGCTTTCGATGGCACCGTGTGCCAAAAAAAAAAAAAAAAACACATTAAGAAAAAATGTAAATATTAATGTACAATAAACACGATTACCTAAAATGTTTGTCTAAAATAACCCTAGACAGGTTGTCATGGTGTTAAAATAAATGAATAATATATTATTGTATGTAAATTGTCTATATTAAATTATTTCAAAAAGTGGTCTGGAGATTTGGGGAGTGAAGCGCACACTTCCAATAATCCCATGTCCATTGTGATCCGGAATAGTAATACCTGTTAGGGTTCTATCAATGGCTCAAATAGATATTTCTAAGAATTAGACGTATTTAAGGAGTTCGATCCTCGCTGGATGCCCCAAACTAGCAACATACTATCACATCCTACCCATGTTAAACGTGTTGGGTAAATGCTTACTTGGTTCGATAATTTTGTAAGCTGAAATATTCGGGTAAAGTTTTACTTATATTGTCCTTATGTTACAAAATGAATAGGCATAGCCTATCATTTTTATCATGTAGTATACAGTAGTTTTAAATAACGGTAAACAGTGGCAAATCCCTGTTGTTTAGATTGAATCGCTAGACTTGAAACTATAGTTATCTGGAACGGGGTCTATCATTGGGTTATAGGATAACATGATGCAGGAAAAGTAAATTAAATTGGTTTGGTTTGTTTTCTTGGATTTTACGGCATGTCAGCCCTTGTTGGGTCATTTTATGCCGAAGATATTTTTTCTATTCATGCTTGATGGCTATTCGATTTTTTAAACTCAATTTTTAAAAAGTTATTTTTCTTTTATTTAATCCATAGATGGGACCCTAACAGGTACTACACCCCAGGAGAAAGTGGACCGGAACGTGATGGTGATAAGGGATATTCCACATTCCCCAGAGTTCCAGTACTGGTACTTCACCATCAGATAGAGTCTTACGTCATATGCAAGGGAACTAAACCCTCAGCAATCGCTTTCTAGCCGAGAGTTGGGCTTGCCATAAAGGTAATACTGTTGGGGCAATTATATAGGTACTAGGATTTGACGTGACTAGTCGATTGGTCGAAGGGGAGTTCTCCGACCGCCCGTCTAGGCTAAGTAAGGGACAAAGTGGAGTGTTGTATGAGATGGAATACAGACACCAGGGTTCTGTCCTTCGCCACACGTGCGCGTCAACAATGGTTCGGAAAAAAGGCATTTGTGGGGATGATGTTTTATGTACACATGAAAATGCTTCCGTGTTGTTTCTGGATAAATGAACAAAAGGTGGAAAAGATAAATTTATATATATATATATATATATATATATATATATATATATATTATATATATATAGTGTATTTTGGCAGCATTTTTTCTTTTATACAAGTTTTGTTGAACTGTACAGACAATTCTTGTCTGACAAGTTTTTGGTTGATCCTTTCAAATTTTCGGGCCATCTTTTTGGTGTCCGGGTTTAACTGGTGTAACAGTCTACCAAAGGTTTCAAAACGAGCGCTTTCGGCAATACAGTTTGCATTCATCAGGTAGGAAACGATGGTTAGAAAGGATCAACCAAAAACTTGTCAGACAAGAATTGTCTGTACAGTTGAACAATATATATATATATATATATATATATATATATATATGTTTTGTTGAACTGTACACCTGTGGTACTACCATCCACCATTTCGGCACTCCCCATTCCAGAGAGAAAAAGAATCCACTAACCACCCCCAACTACACCTACCCCTACTGACGACCTTCCGTTTTCAGCATTTTGAGAATTTCCATCATTGGAGTAAGAACTATATCCAAGTCCTGAAGATGGTCTAATAAGAGATCGAAACGTTGCACGTCGACAATAAACATCAAGTTTCCATAACATCCCGTGTTTGTCTTCTTTTCTCCACATACTGTCGGATTAACCTCCTCACATTTCTACCATATATATATATATATATATATATATATATATAGAGAGAGAGATAGATAGAGAGAGAGAGAGAGAGAGAGAGAAAGAGAAAGAGAAGAGAAGAGAAGAAAGAGTGTATGTGTGTGTGTGTGAGTGAGTGAGTGTGTGTGTGTGTGTGTGTGAGAGAGAGAGAGAGTGAGAGAGAGAGACAGAGAAACAGACAGACATACAGACAGTCAGTCAGACAGACAGACAAACAGACAGTCAGACAGACGCCCAGCCAGCGAAGCGACAAAACCTGACCAGGATACGACTCGATAAAAGAACTTAAGGACAATATATATTATATGCACTAGCAAATATATGCACACTTCGGGTGCAAGTATTTAGGTTTTGATGTTATAAAATATTGTATCAAATTAGAAACTATTTAGAAAATGATAAACTGAGGGGGTATAATCGAAAAATAGAACAGCTTTAAATCTAACTCTTCTATCATTTTCTTTCACTCCCGTCTTTCATTTTTCCTAATTTATCTATTTAGTTAGATTATGAAGTATTTAATAAAATTACAGTTCTTTCGTCTTGTTTATGGATTTCTTTTAAGATTTATCCCCGAGATCTTTGCTCAGATTTGTTAAGAGAAAACCAAACAATTAGAAATCAATAATACTAAGCATATATTTATTAAAATCAAATTTTAAATATCAATATGCAAATTAGCCTTCTCGTTCACACTGTAAACCGCTATTTTGTTGTATATATAAATACAATTACATGCTATTAGTAGGTAGATATGGTCAACAGTATTAATAAGGTAAAACAATTTTATCAATAATTGAGGTTTAAATAAAAATACATTCATGGTAAATGTGACGTCAATAACTAAGGGAATTATGACTTGAATAGTGATTTAGTTTCGGTTACAGACAGACAAACACACAATCTCCATTATAATAAGATTATTCGGACTATTTTGCTCATTTTTATTGTTAGCTACACAAGGTTTCGAACAATGTGTCCACCGACCTACTTCAAGTGTTTTTCTTGTCGAACTTTCTCGAACTCGAGAACCTTCACTTCGAACTCTGGAATCATCTTGCCGAACTCGAGAGTGCTCATGTCGTACTTGGGAGCCTTCATAGAAATTTGAACCGGAACTCTTATTCAATCCACGGGCGTACTCATTCCATTAACAATACCCGGGTAGAACTGTTAAGCTGTGGTAAGTATTCTATGTTATTATTGCCCATTGAACCTGCAGCCTGGACATGATAGTCAGAACTGTATAAAGTGTATCATGAAGCTGCATCTAAAATGAATTCAGACAAATAGTAACTATATACAGTTAGAAATTCTATAGACACAAGTACAACTATAGATACTTTACTGCTAATTATTCGTGGCCAGATTTTGGTTATGTAATTCTTCGAATAGGAAGTCACAGTTTATTGACCTTTAATAAGTTTAGGATGCGTAGTGGGGCATACAGTGATGCTAGACTTTTACTAAACTTAGCGCAGTTGCGCACAACTAAAGAAGTACGGGTTACCCAATGGGAATCGAACATTTTAATAATGGTCTGCTCGCCTTGCACTGCAAACATTACAGCACACAGGGCGACCATTGTAAGTCATACAAACTGACTAACCTTTACGCAGAGTCAATGAAAGAAAAAAAAATACCAGGCTCATCTCGATGCAACCGCCACTCAGCGTGCATCAGGAATAATTCGCCAATTCCTTAGCTCATTAAGGGCAGCAGATACCATACCTCACAAATAATATATATATATATATATATATATATATATATAATATATATATATATATATGAGAGTACGCAAACAGTTTGTTTGATATGACGATAGCTGACACTTTTGTGCTTAATTGAAGTCATACCTAATTTGAAAATTAATTAGTTGATAATTAATGAATTAGGCGAATATATCTGTTCAAATGTAAGGCGTAAGCAAACCGAGAAAAAGTCAATCTCTGTATTTACATTTCGGCCTATTATGCCTAATCAGCAGAGTTATAGACTGGAAGCCGTTTTGTGTGGGATTCGAACACTAACCCGAATATATATATATATATATATATATATATATATATATAATATATATATATATATGCATATTTTCCTTAGATTTATAAACTATAAAGAATTTGGATGAAGAATCTATATACCTGCGTGTATATATCACGACCCTTTGGATGATGTTGATATATAGTGACTGTTTGCATTTCACATAGAGCTATAACTTTGAGAAACGTATGCATCCTACTCCTCTCCTTCCAGCTATGGGTAAGTAGTAGGGCAGACTCGTCTCTTTAACTTTGGCTGGGTAACCAGTCTAGAAGGAAAACTCTGAATTCTAACCTGTTAAACTCCGCTTAATAAATTAACTTTGTGTCGCGTCCTGCTCATGCGGAAGTGTTGGTGTATACATATAATGTATAATGAACTATTTTTCAAAACCCCAAGTAAACATATCAAACGTCGTAATAATTAAATTATCACACTGTGGTATATCCACAGGTCCCGCTGATAATTTATTGGTACACATAATGTTAATGAAATTTGTTTCTACCAATTCATTAATACACATTAAATTAAACAAATCATATATACAACGTGTGTCAAAAAGTATTGAGATATTTTGTACTATATGACACACCTTGTATTCTGAAAAATTAATGTTCATTCATTCTTCATTTCAATCTCGGTAAATACAGCTTCAAACTCGGCACTTTTTGACACACCTTGTATTGTGAAAAAATTAACATTCCATTCATTGTTCATTTCTATCTTGGTTAATACAACTTCAACCTCGATACTTTTACACACACCTTACACACACACACACACACACACACACACACACACACACACACATACATACACATATATATATAATGTGTGTGTGTGTGTGTGTTTGTGTGTGTATGTGTGTATAAGGTGTGTCAAAAAGTATATATATATATATAAGTATATATATATATATATATTATATATCAATACATACATACATACATATATATATATATATATAATATACATACATATACATACATATACATATACATATATATATATATATATATATATATATATACATATATATATATATATATATACATATACATACATATATATATATATACATACATATACATATATATATATATATATATATATACACATATATATATATATATATATATATATATATATATATATATATATATATAAAGACAGCTAGTTAGAAAAGTGGGTACATATTAATGATATTGTATACGCATTTATATGATTTCAACTTGCAGTTCCTATGTAATAATTAGATTCCAAAGGATAATAGAATTTCCCATTTAATAATAATTTCCTTGCACAGTTATATGATTTCAAGTGAAATGCTATTTTCAAATCAATCAAGGAAAGATATAATCTTTTCCAATAGGTGAGACGTGGGTTCGGTTTCGCTTACACTCGAAATTTTTGTCGTTACAGGTTATCACTCTTTTCGTGTCCAAAAGTCTCACACATTTATCGTGAGAGTGTACGTAATAGACCTTTTTGTTGTCGGACATACAGCTGAGCACTAGGATCACTAGATGCGGGAAATGGCAAAAACTTAAAAACTTTTTCTAGCATTTTTGGATTTCTTGGGCAAAAAATGTTTTTATAAACTAATTTTTGGGAGTAGGGAAGTTCTAGAACTCATTTTACAGACAAAGATAGGTTACAAAAAATCACCATTTTTCGCGACCCTCCCCAAATTTGGAGAGCTAGTAATCGACATAGTCCCGCCAATTTTTGGAATTGGAAGCTCAAAGTTTGGAGATTGTCTACTATTATCATAATCCACACTTGGATTGAAAAATTGGTGGGTGACATGGCCTGGGTGATTTGATATGGAATTACCGATTAATTAAAACTAAGTTGATTTTTTTAGAAATATACCTGTACGATCAAATGTTTTATTCAATCATGTGTGCTAGAAGGCAGTGGCTGAGGGTCTTATTTTCCTGGGTATGACGTTAAACTCTATTTGATGGTGGAGTTTCAGTTCTGGAGCTCGGGATGTGGAGTATCCATTATCCACGCCGAGTAAGGGTGTGCCTGAGTGATAAAGAAGTACTCCACTTTCCCAGAAAAGCAACTTTACCACTAGATGCAGTTTAAAGTCACACTCAGGACACTAAGACTCTCAACCTCATAATTCTAGCACATATGTGATAAAAAGTCATCCCTCCTTGTGTCCCTTTTTCAGATTCCTTAATACAAACCTGTAAAGACTTGCTGAACCAGTTAAAGCAAATTAAGGCCGGTGTCACTTAGTCGGTAGAGCGTCCGACTACGAACCACAATGTTTCGGATTCGATTCCGGCCCTTCTCAACTCAGTGTATTGAGTACCACAGTAATTTGTGCGGTTAAGTGATGAGCTGATTGTAGATGTGTTGCAGTTTGTTTATTTTTTGTATTATAAAGCATGCTGGAATCCACCACTTAAACTTATAGACTCGGCATGGTGACGTAGATTAAACCACAGCCAATCAACAGTTCGAATACGTGGTTAGTTAACAATTTAGTCACTGATATTGACAGCCATTTATTTGCAGGTTATTCGACATTGACGGACGGAGGTGCAACGGGGAATTTTGCTGAACACAAGGATTTTACCCAGCACCAAGCAACAACCAAAGGATCATACCCAACACTGAGGCACACCAAAAAGCAACAAAAGGTTTTTTTTCTCTAAGGATTGCGCTCTGCTTAACACAAGGGATCTCCGCTGGAGAGTGCTCGTGTTTGAAGCCTAAGGATGGCCACAAAAATCGTAACAAGATGTGGCTCTCTGCCTCAGATGCCTACACAATCTCCTTGTATTATTTGTATTATTCGGACTATTGTCCACATTTTCATTGTTATCTGTACAACGTTTCGACCAATGTGCTCTGCGGCCTTCTTCATGTATATCTTGTCGGATTCGGGAACCTTCATGGACTCGGGAACCTTCTTGTCGTAATCTGGATCCTTCTTGTCGTAATCGGGAGCCATCACGGAACTTTGAACCTAACCCTTTATTCAGTCCACGGGGGTGTAGTTCTCATTCCGCTAACCAAAGCTGGGGTACAGGTGTTAAACTTGTGTTAATTATTACTCTATGTTACTGCTGCACCTGACCAGGATTGAACCTGCAGTCTAGAATTAACTGTCACTCAGAACTGACTTAACGTAAGTCGTTTATCCACTAGGCTATGTGTCTTAAAGTATAAATTTTAGTTTAGATAGTCAGATGCAAGCCGGCACCCAATCAGATAGAATGTCTCTTAGGGTTCGCAACACACCCGCGGTGGAATCATGCGCAGGGTTGAAAATAAAAGCTTGATCAATAAACAATCAAGTCTTGTGTGGTAATTAAATGTTAAGAATAATGACCAGCACTACAGAAAGAAGAATGAACCCCAGCAGAAGCTTTGAAGAGTAGGAAGACCAAACATACACCATATCGTCCAGACTATTAGACGAAGTAAACAGAAGTGTTGCAAGTAAGACAATCAACTATAATCATCTATCATCTAACTGTATGTCTTTCTCTCTCTCTCTATTATATTATGTAGGAAGCGCGTGGTGTAATGGTTAAAGTAATAGGAAATGGAATCGTCGACCCGAGTTCAAATCCTGTAGGTGGTAATTGCATTTCCCTTTGCGCTAATACCCTTGGGAAAGGTATGAATTCTACTCTTCCTTCAGCTATGGGTAAATAGTAGGGCAGACTGGGCTTTTTAACCTTGGTTAGGCAACCAGTCTAGGAGAAGGAAAACTCTGAATTCAAGCCTGTTAAACTCCGCTTAAGAAATTGACCTTTGTATCACATCCTGCTCGTTTGGAGGAGTTGGTAAATATATAGTATATACATGACATATGATGTGGGTATATATATAGTATATAACACTTACAGTTAGTGTGTACCACCAACTTTTTGATCATCACAGGGAGCCAATCCATGATGATTACTTTCGTATTATGCGTGTTTTGAGGGCAGGTTTAGCTCAGTTGGTAGAGCATCCGACTATGAACCACAAGGTTCTGGGTACGATACCGGCACACGCCAATTTAGCGTATGAGTAGCACAGGGATCTGAGCGGTAAAGTGAGAAGCTGATGGTACGTGTAGCGCTCAACTTCAGATGCTAAAATAATCTCCTTTGTCTACCACTAATGAAAAGGGGATAGACTCCCTCGCTGCCTGACCGCCCCTCCGTCTTTTCTTCTTTACCATAAGACCGTGTGATTTTCTAAATAACAGATCAGATCTTTCTTTTTGTCGATTGTTTTTAGTGTTTGGTTACACTAGTGCAAGTAACTATGAATTAATAATCGTGTTCCTTAAAAGTACGACCGTTATCATCTTGCAGTACTCTCTCGTTAAGATTGAGACCATTCAAATCATCCAAGATGAAATGCAAAAATCTAAATCCCCGATTATCTCGATTCCACCGAATCCTTATTTCTTCTGAGTGTCGTCAGCAAAGTAATAGACAATTTCGCTTTAATTATAAAGAAAGAAGGGGAAGAAAAGTGCATGCTACTCAGAAAATTTACTAAGAAAGAAAGAAAGAAAGAAAGAGAGAAAGAAAGAAAAAGAGTATTGAAAAGTTAGCAGGAGGGGGTTAGTGTGCGGAAGTGATAACGCTAATCTGTTTAAATCGAACATAATGAAAAGATGAAAAGAAAGAAAGAAAACAAAAAAATGAGAGAGAGAGAGAGAGAGAGAGAGAGAGAGAGAGAGAGAGAGAGAGAGAGAGAGAGAGATGAATCAAGATCATTATACTTTTTATATATTAAACTATTAGCAGTAGCTCTAAAGTAGAAATAATGTCGGCGAGGCGGCCTAATGTCGGTATCAGCCAGACAGTCAAATCCCTTTTCACTAGCGCTAAACCATGGAAACTATTCTAACGTCTGAGTTGGAGTGTCACATCTACCATCATCTCCTCACTTCACCGGTCAGATCCTTGTGCTACTTATACGCTGAGTTGGTGAGGGCCGGTATCGAACCTGGAACCTTGTGATACCTAGGCGGATGCTATATCGACTGTGCTAGATCAGCCCTTTCAAGCTTTGTAATAATTGTATTATCATACTGTGGTACATCTACATGTGCTGCTAGTATATACGGGGGGGGGGATAAAAAAGTATTGCCATTTTGTCTAGGACAGGTATAATTACCAACACAGGAACATGTGTCCTTTCCCCGTAAATTTCTGTTGACTCTTTGTTGTGCCATTTTGGACAACTTTTCCGCATCCTCCATTCTCACCAGATTTAGCGCCTTCAGACTATAATCTCTTCGGCCCCATGAAAGAGGGTTTGAGGGGCAAACATAATTCCAGTGACGAAGAAGTAAAACCTGTAGGGAAGAAGTGGCTCAAAGAACAGTCAACAGCATTTTACGGGGCAAGGATACATGCTCTCATTCGAAGGTGGAACATTGCTATTGAGAGAAACGGTGACGATGTGGAGGAGTAGAGATGGGATCCACAGAGGACCAGCTTCATTTTGATGTATCATACATGTTCCTGGATTGCTAATTATACCTATACTAAACAAAATGGCATTAAATAGATATTTATACACATATACATAAACATATAGTTACATACTAGTACAGATAGATATCTATACATACATACATAAGCACATAGTTACATACAGGTAGAGATAGATATTTATACACACACATACATAAGCAAATAATTACATACAGGTATAGGTAGATATCTATACAACATACATGATGGCTGTCAACTCGTGATTCGAGTAAGACCATTTCCTGCTTTTTCCCTTTTTTTTTCATCATATTTATATGCCAGTTGTATTTGACTCTCCATTCCTGTGTTTGCTCAGATGACTCACCAGGCCAGCCCTGGAGAGACATACTCTTCCACATAAACCACATGTTGGAACTTCTGCACTTTGAATGTTGCTTGGTTGAAAATTACCCTTTCTACTTGACCGTTTCAGTTTTTGGTGTTTGATTCGGTTGGACTCAAATTCTTCCACAGACAGGTAGATAGTGGCTCTCCAGCTAGGTCTATTACAAGCTAGCTTCTCCCATACATAAACACATAGTTACATACTTGTATAGATAGATATTTATATACATAAACATATAGTTACATACTAGTAGAGATAGATATTTATACACACATACATAAACATACAGTTACTTTTTGACTCGGCCTCGTAATATTACTCGACTCAGAGATACGTACGCAAATAGCGAATCAATTAGACTATCATATTTTAGTAATAAGTAATATTTGTTGTATGTTTATAAATTCTTCAATTTCTCACAATTTTCTCCCCTCCCCCTCCCTCCAAGAATAATTGAAGCATTAAACACATATAAAGCAGCGGAAATTGAATTTAACCTTTCTTTGAATTTTTGATTACATTGTAACAAAAGTCATCGCTTTAAAGTTTAAGAATCTATAACCGCTTTGTTTAACGTTTTTCAATCATTACTTTTATTTGGAATATCATTTTCATAGAATAAAAAAATAAAATTCAACAATGTATTTGTTTTGTTTGTTTTTTGTTTTGTTTTACGGCATATCAACCTCAGTGAGCATTTAATGCCAATAAAGATTTGAAATAAATCAATTTTTAATGGATAATACAATTTTGTTTATAAACTCATGTTTTCTCTTTAACCCATAGATGGGACCCTAACAGGTACTACCACTCCGGGTCAGAGTGAACCAGGGAGCAATGGTGATGAAGGGGTGCTCCACATTCCCCAAACCTCCAAAATTGGAACCTCACCATCAGGGAGTTTAACGTCATTCCCAGAACAAGATGTTATTTTTGTTTTTCTCTCAATCTATACTTGTCATGTGTGTAAGTATTAGGATGCGAAAGAAGGTCAATTTGTACGCGGAGATTAACATGTTTAAATTCAGCGTTTCCCTTCTTCTAGACTGTCCTAATATTTACAGACATGTGTGTATGGGTGGGGGTTGGATTCATACCTTTCTAAGTTATTAGTGTTGTGTGAAATTGGCAAAAATGATTGGCAGAAATAATTTTCATTAACTTCATGCGAATTAAGAAATGCTAGCGGTTGACCCTCATCCTCCGCCTTCTAGCAACTATAGGATTAACTCTTTGTCTACTTCAAACCACGGTGCATACATGGATCATCCATCATATCCGGATCATATGCATTTGGTGCATACACGGATCAATCAAATAAAATATGAGGATTGATCAATAAGTTTATAACCTGACACATAGTAATTAGCTGAGTATCGATCTGAATTTTTCACTCTATAATATTGATGTCTCTATTCATATAAAAATAAAGACACACACCCTAACAATTATGTACAGTTAGTGTAGAAATTAAAATGGCTGTTAGAAATTACGGCTAGCAGTTTTGGAGTACAATATCATGGAAGATTGATTAACACGTGTTAACCTCGTGTTGATCCATTTTCCGGTATATACCGTGAGAATTAGTAGAGGAATGAGAAAGAAGGGCTCCTCCGGTTTTGATTTGAAAGAGTAGTTCTGTATTGGGAGAGCCACGGAGATAGAAAGTCGCGCTCAGCGCGCACCCGGTGGAGCCGTACTCACTCTGCGCAGTTAGTCTGGATGGGTATTTCTAAATAAAATATAATATAAAGAAAATTTAAGTCTTGGGTTATTTATCCAAAATTACTAATGACCCAGGGCTTCTGATAGACGAGAAATACCTAATGGAAGACCAGACACGAAATCCCCATGATGAAGTTCCAGACGCTAGAAGAATATAAGACACTATAGATGATCAGAAGAAGAGAAGTATATAACACCCCACACACATGCACACACGTAATTAAACTTATCATGGGTCGTTCCTATGACTAACAATCCTTGAACTCGGATGATTTTAAATATAACTGCGAACAAAGACCTGACAAAATTATCATTCATTTGCAAATTGGACAGTAATTGGCTTTATTGTCTCAAACAATTTAACTGTGTCATTTTTTATGGGTTATGGAAATATATATACGCAAATAGGGGAATTTTTTCCAATATCCAAGGTGGTCCGAAAATCTTGGCACTCCAAGTTAATGTTTGACTTCCATTAATTTTGTTTTAATAATGTATTATATAAGTTATGTAATTGATTTACCTCTTAAAATCTTTATTTACAAATTTTGTCACAAGAAAATGATATACTTTTTTCCTGTCAAATGCAAAATTTATTCATATATGCATATGTTAAATGTTAATTTGCTTTAGTTTCATTAATCACATAAACACAGTTATGTAAAAAAAAAGACGTAAACCAATAATTGATATTTTAATCAGATTACGACCTAAGAAAATTAGTCTTATTATTCAAATATATAATTACTTCAGACTTTTCCTGCAAACCTAGCTACTTTTTCTGCAGCTTCGATTCGTACTAAAATATCAAGTCAATCAGATTGACCACTGAAAACTAACAAACATACGGAAATGGTTTACTACTAACACTGCATATAAGTAAATAAAAATAATTTTTGAAAGGATGAATTTTTGAAGGGTTGTTCAAATTTAGATGTTGTTGGATCGTAACTCGTGACGAGACTTTTCACATAACGTAGCATGACATCACGGTACGGTCAGATAGTGAGAACCAGAAGTAAGAGACAGACATGTTTTACATTTATTCTCTTGGCAAGTAGCCGCGCTTTTCTTGCTCAAGATTCGGGACGACATTTCAAGAATAATCGAATTCTGTAGAATCTTCCACGAGCCGCATATTAAATGTGAAAGGGCAGCATGCGGCCCGCAGCTCGTTAGTTTAGATAGCACTGCAATATTCCTCTCAACTGTTTTATGTTTAACATGCGTATATATATATATATATATATATATTATATATATATATATATATATATATATATTTGTGAATAAAAGGCTTTAAATACCATGGGTATCGTGATTATGGACCATTTCCACTCATTGGTATCTCGTAAGACCATGTTTTTATTTTATTAAGACTGGCAAATGGTCAAATTCAGTTTACATTTATACATTTCTCCCCGCCTCCCGGGGCGATCTGTTTATAAAAATTAAACATTGAGCTCTCATACGGAACCTGAACTCTACAACAAACTACTGGTAGAGAATAGGACCAGCCTAGAATCACCTTGTATCAAGAAACTTGGTACCCCAACAAATATATATATTATATATATATATATATATATGTGTGTGTGTGTGTGTGTGTGTGTGTGTGTGTGTGTGTGTGTGTACATGAGTGCAATAGATAGGGGAAAGGCATTCGTAGATGAGGATGTTTATTAAGAATGCTGATTAAAATTTGTTCAACAATTATTTTCAACAAATGTTTATTTTGCATTGTTAGGAATTCGTTTATATAAAAACCCATTAATCTTTCAAAAATATTTGTGTTGAAACCATTCAAAATTGTTGCGAATCAAAATTTTATACCAGGCTAGAATTTTCCACAAAAATAAGACAGGGCTTATATGAAATATAACACTTGTGCGATGTCGAGTGTTTGCGTCGCATGATATGATTGTGACGTATGCTTATTTCGTTCTTTCGTCTACCGCTCTCAGGTAGGGCTTATTTCAGGGGGATAGCTTATATTAAAATCCTCCTGAAAATTAAGCTAGTTTTTTTTATTTTGCAGGTAGATTTTATTTTCGTGTTAACACGGGTTTTACAAATCCTCATATGCAAAACCTGCCTGATGAGGCTAAGGCTCATTTTTTTTTGTTAGTTTTTGGTCGAAATAAGAATATAACGACATGACGGTTTGTTAATTTTTTATTTCCCTATATATATTTTTTTCAACACACACACACACACACACACACACACACACACACATATATATATATATATATATATATATATGTGTGTGTGTGTGTGTGTGTGTGTGTGTGTTGAAAAGAGAAATAAAGGAAAGAAAGTATTGAATAGATAAAATAGGATTATCTTAATTAATTTAACTTACGCGTGTTTCGGTCAGGAGTTTATCCATGTGTACATTATTCTATCTATTATTATTTTTAAATAACAAAATGAAATGAAATAATAATAATAGAAAAAAATGTAGAAATGTTCAGCACACAGAGAAAATATCGACATTCCTCAGAGTAAATCCTTATTTTTTAAATAAATTCCGACGAATTTTATTTCAAAAAATAAGTATTATCAGTGATAAAGAATATAAAGAATATAACTCTCTAACATAGGATAGCGTACACATAAAATCAACAGTGCTCAGTAAGTACCAATTTCTTGGCTATATGGTCTGAAGATTGCATGTTTAAGTGCAAATGCTGATATACAGGAGAAAGAAAACTGGAATATTTTAAGCAGAAAGCTCAAAGGAGTGAATAATAAAATCAGTTGAAGTTTCAGCTCATCAATTAAATTTAAATGCACATTCTATCTCATTCATCATTGTCAACTCAAGGTAATTACAGAGCAGTGTGTAATGTACGTGCGGATGATTTCTTGAATATTTTAAAGCTTACATTAAAACATGTTGAAAGGACGAGTGATAATTTTTATTGAGGCTCTGTTTTTGATCGACTGGCATTGTACAGATTACAATCTAGATACTAATACTAGTGTTCCTTAAAAGTAAGGTGTAACCTAACAAATGTTACTAAATGAGAAAACCAAACGGAGGTTGGAACTAAAATGGAATCTTTCCAAAAGTAACAAAATACAATACTCGCCAGCGACGTGAAAGAGGTGACGAGTACGAGTGGTATAAGACTAACCAGTCAGCATAATACTACCGTATTCATGAGGATTGGGACATCTATACATATATAAAGGGCAGTTGTGTGTATGTGTATGTGTATGTCCGGAGGAAACTTCGAAATTAAAACAACGAAAAAGTAAATATATATATACACATTAAATATCACCAGAGCTTGGGTTCTGAGCAAAAATAATGAAGATTTGATTTATATTCGCGAAGATAATTTAAAAAATGAAATTTAAATAGTAATAGCCTTTTTTTGGGGGGATTTAATATTTTTAAGAGAGGCACTGATTTTTTTTCCTTTTGAGAATGTCTGTGCACTTTTTCTGACACCCCAGCAGGCCGAATCGACGCAAGGACTTTTTTTACGTATGGATTTTAATGGTGAATCCTGAAAGGATCCAACTTGTGATTCAGTAAATAAGATCTATCTTTTTGCCTCCCCTCTCTACCCAGGCGACACTGGGTAGCCGCTTCTAGTATCCAATAAAGTTCATAGGTAGGGTATATAACATAGGCAGGTCCCATCTAGTTTATTTTGAAGGCGCTTCGTTGGGGTCCAGGTGGTGCAGCCATACAACAGTACTGATATAACAACAGCCTGGAAGAATTGTCGCTTTAACTTGTCAGTAAGATTGGATATCCATACGACTGATAATTTGTTTGTAACCGCCCATGCCTTTCCTATTCATGTATTAACATTGCTATCTGTGGATGAGATATTACTACCTAGGTATGTGAATTGTTTTACTTGCTCAAGAGGCTTACTATCGAGTGTGGAGATGTGTCCTTTCTTTTTGAAACTCATGAACTCAGTTTTATCAGAGTTAACGTAGAGGCCGATATTCTTTTCTGCCTTCTCCATGCTATTCAGCAGTGACTCGATCGGTGCCGGTGTATCAGCGTAGTCTGCATCTGTGACAGTCTGCGCGGGATATCGCCTGCTTCTTGCCTTTTTTTTTAGCGTAAAACCTTTTTCTTTCACTCAGAAATTAAGAGCATACAACTATGCTTAACAATACTTATTTTAAAGTTGGTAATTTTAAATTTGTGGAGACACATGGTGGTCTAATGGGTACTTTCGTAAGGAATAAACACGAGGCTGTTTGCACTTCACATAACAATAATGCCCTTGGGAAAGGTATGAATCCAACTATTCTCGCTCAAGTTATGGGTAAATCGTTTGGCGGGTTGGGACCTTTAACCTTGGTTAATCAACTAGTCTAAGAGAATGAAAACCCTGAATCCAACTCTTTTAAACTCCGCTTAAGAAATTGACCTTGTGACACATCATGCTCGTGCGAAGGGTTTGGTAAATAAATATACTAATTTTAAAAGCATTAGAATCGCTGAAAAAATCGACAGTCCTGACTCGTGTTTTATGCCATTTTATGCCAAATAAAAGCGATAACATTTTAATGGATTTGATATTAATGTTAGGTTTGTAATATTGCACATCAATTCGGCTACTAAAAAGCCACAGAAACCAATTTTATCAGAATCGAATAAGGGCTTTAAATAGGATACATATCATGTTGAAAGTGTTTTCAAACGTACATTAGAATGATCTACGACTGGTTTGATTGTGGGTGGAGACACGTAAATACAGATGTAGAAATTCCAAACAACACAGGACGGATAACTTTTTAATATGTAAAGTAAAGTCATTATGAAAAAGTAATACCCCTGTCTATCAAAACTATTTGGGATTTTTTAGAGAAATATAACCCAAATTTCATTCAATATACTAGTAAAAAAAGCCACCCTCCGGGCAGCGTAAATTTAATTTTTTGAAACGTATTGCCTGAGCGGCTGGACGTTAAAAATTCAATGTCAGAGATTTTGTACCATAAGGAAAATCATCACATTTATTAAAATGAGTAAAAAAGTAAAACAATTTGAATTGGAAACTTAATTCTGATAACTTTAAACACATACTAAAATAAAACAAACTATATATAAATATATAATACCTGGCATGTATTCATTAAAACTTGTTTAAAAAACAATGAGGACCGTCTAAGGTTGCATGCTCAAATTTTGAGAGTATTTATTCTGTTATGACGATTTTGGGTAATGTAACGTATGCAGTGACGTAGTTTTGGTTACAGACAAATAGAGACCTAATATCCGTTATTGATATATAAATTTAAATAGAGGCAATATCTAAACTATATTATATGATTCTGAGCACCTGACGTGGTGTAATGGTTAGCGAGATAGATTAGCAGACAATTGCTAGTGAGTTCGATTCTCACTGGGTGCCCCATATTTTGGCCTTGCGTTATATCGAAGCTTAGCTTAGTAAATAACTATATTATATGATTCCAACAAGTTTTCACACCAACATCAGCTGGTAGCTTTTTACTGGATTTTGGGTAACATACCGTCTGAGTATTCTAGCCGAGGGTTCACCAAATATTTTCACGGTGGGCCGAATAATTGAAAAAATAACGAGCACAGTCCATATTATTATTGGGTTCAATAATTGCTAGCCAGAACCAAAGCTCTGAGAAAAAGATATAAAATAAAATGTATCATTCCATGTTTTATTCATGGATGAAAAAATGCACAAAAACAAATTTATTGTTTGTTTGTTTAGTTTGATTTTACGGCATATCAACCTCAGTGGGTCATTTAATGTCGATAAAGTTTTGAAATAAATCAATTCTTAATGGATAATACAATTTTTTTATAAATACATTTATCTATTTAACCCTTAGATGGGACCCTAACAGGTACTACCACTACGGGTCAGAGTGGACCAGGGAGCAATGATGATGAAGGGGTGCTCCACATTCCTCAAACCTCCAAAACTGGAACCTCACCATCAGATAGAGTTTAGCGTCATTCCCAGGACATGTAGACCCGCAGCCACCGCCTTCTAGCACCCATATGATAAAAAGGGGTTGGGGCTTGCCATAAGGGCAATAGGGTTGGGAAAATCATATAGGTGCTAGGGCTTGACGTGACCAGCCCGATTGATCGGAGAGGGCCTCTCCGACCGCCCGTTTAGCCCAAGATAGGGTCAAAGTAGAGTATTGCATGTCATGAACTGCTCATCCACCTGGGATCTATCCTTAAGCATCACGTGTCGCCACCACGGCCACAGGTGGTCCATTGGTGGAGTCTTACCTCTCTGCAGAGGTGCGGTCGGTGCATTCTAACGCCCCAGCCGACAGGGCGGAAAACAAATTTAACCAACATGTTTATTTTCAAAACATTATCAAAGAACACAACATTAGCAGAAAGGTTTAGTGAGATTTGTGAAACTGGACTCAAGTACCGTTGGCGGGCATAATAAAATGCCTTCGCGGGCCGTACCGTGCATGCGGGCCGTAGTTTGGTGACTGCTGTACTAGCCGATGCTTTTGTGTAGATGGTCTCGATTCTTGCTCCGATTCTCAATTCCTACATTTTATTTTACCAAACCCTTGGTAACCGTTTCAAGGGCACCGACATCAATTGGTATTATCACCTTCGAAATTGTCTTCCACAGTTCTTTCAATTTTCTTGCAAGGTCCAAGTACTTGTCTATCTTCTGTTTTTTTTTCTAACTTAATTTCCCCTCTGTGGTCCAGTGGGAGAACAAAATTCACTAGATGACTGGCGGGAAAATGTGGACCACCTCACATGGTTTAGATTTTTACGAACGCAACGTGCAGCCTCTTCTTCTACGATTGAAAAACATTGTATATCTATTTACCAACTCCTCCGCATGAGCAGAATGGGACACAATGTCAAGTTTAACAGGTTTGAATTCAGAGTTTTTCCTCTCAAAGACTGGTTGCCTAACCAAGGTTAAAGAGCCCAATCTGCCTTACTATTTACCCATAGCTAGAAGGAGAGTAGGATTCATACCCCTCCAAAGGGTATATAATATATATTTACCAACTCCTCCGCACGAGCAGGATGTGACACACAGTCAATTTCTTAAGCGGAGTTTAACATGTTTGAATTCAGAGTTTTCCTTCTCCAAGACTGGTTGCCTAACCAAGGTTAAAGAGCCCAGTCTGCCTTACTATTTACCCATAGCAAGAAAGAGAGTAGGATTCATACCCCTCCAAAGGGTATTAGCGCTAAGTGAAATACAATCACCACGTCCAGAATTTGAACTCGGGGCGACGAGTCCATTTCCCATGACTTTAACCATTACACCAAGCTCTGTGAAGAACAGTGGTCATGATCATGTGAGAAAATAGTGTTTTGTATAACCTGTTACGATTTTGGTGGCCATTTTTAGACTGCAGGTGAGAGCACTTTACTGTGGAGATCACTTGTGTTCCATAGTGTTAGGCAGAATCCATTAGTTGTTCCTTAGTGAAGAATCCTTGGTTGTTACTCGGTGTTAGGCAGAATCCTTTGGTTGAACAGAGTCCTTGGTTGCAGATCCGTTCGTCCGAGTCTAATACATGCAAATGAACAGCTTTCAAGATCGGCGATTAAATAGTTAACTAACCACGTATTCAAGCTTGCTGATTGGCTGGCTTTAATCCATGCGCCAACGCAGAATCTATAAGTTTTAGTGGTGGGCTACAGCACACATTATATAACAAAACATTCCAATAGTATGTATTTACATATATTTACCAACCCCTCTGCATGACGCAGGATGTAATATAATGTCAATTTTTAAGTGGTGTTTAACAGGTTTAAATTCAGTTTTCCTCCTCTTAGACGGGTTTCCATAACAAGTTTAAAGAGAACAGCCCTTTCCTACTATTTCCCATAGCGGAAGTGAGAATAGATGTATTCATACCTTTCCCAATGGTATTACCGCTAAATAAAATGCAACCAGCTTAGTCAAGGATTTGAACTCGCTTGGCCTTATCCATTTACTACGACGATGACCATTACACCACGAGCTACAAAATATTGTTTTGTAGTCGAAAACTCGCTCTACTTACATTTGTATTTTGTTTTCCTTTACACCGAAATAAAAAAGGGTTAGAACTTTTAGGACAGTCTTTGTAAATAAATAGTTTGCAATAGTTTAAAAGAAAAACTGTATTGATCTTTCAGTGCTGCAGAAACTCTTTTGTTGTGAACGTGTTTTTCAGGTTTTTCAATGGGGCTGTGGTTAAAAGTCGTCTTAAAAATAGACAATAAATAACACGATATAATAATAATGAAAATGCTGTCTGGAGCTTGTGACTCTTTAATGTAGTTAAAAGATATTGCCTGCAACACACACGTACAGAAATGTGTTCATAGTTATATGTTTACTGTAAGATCAGTAATACACATTTCCATATCCCACCAACGCACACGTACATATATATGTACATAGTTATTTATACAATATACTGCAGTTATAATACGTATAAAAAACATACACATGATCCCAAACAAAGCACACGTACAATATACATACGACTGTAACTACGTTATATTGACTTCTTAAATAAAAAAAATTACACATACGTATATAAATATACACTGTAATACACATATCTCATATCATAACAAAATTAGGCAATATACAGCTATAGTACATATCTTATACATATGTACATAGTTTAATATAGTAATACTATCTCATATACCAGAGCAACGAATACGTACAGTATATAGTATATGTTTATTCTGTGAAAATCAGTAGTACACATATCCGTATCCACAAAAACTTACACGTACAGCTATATGTACATTGTTATACATATAATGTGAAATCAGTAATACACATTTCCATATCCAACAACAACGCACACATACAGCTATATGTACATAGTTATACGTATACTGTGAAATTAGTAGTAAACAGTTCCATATCTCACAACACCGCACACATACAGATATATGTACATAGTTATACGTATACTGTAAAATCAGTTATACACATTTCCGTACCCCACAACAAAGCACACTACATATATATATATATATATATATATATATATATATATATATATATATTATATATATATATATAATATGTGTATAGTTATATGTATAAATGTGAAATCAGTAATACACATTTCCATATCCCACAACAACTCACACGTGCAGCTATATGTACATAGTTATAATATACTGTGAAATCAGTAATACACATTTCCATATCCCACAACAAGGAATACGTACAGATATGTGTACATAGTTATATGTATACTGTGAAATCAGTAGTGCACATTTCCATATCACACAACAACTCACACGTACAGATATATGTACATAGTTATACATATACTGTGAAATCAGTAATACACAGTTCCATATCTCACAACAACGCACACATACAGATACGTGTACATAATTATACGTATACTGTGAAATCACTAGTACACAGTTCCATATCTCACAACAACGCACGCATACTAATATGTATACATAGTTATATGCATACTGTGAAATCAGACGTACACATTACCATATCACACACAATAAATTCAAACTCATTGATATGCTGAATTCATTGATATTTCAGTGAACCATTCTCTTCATCTGTGGAATTGGCACTGACACCTGACGCCATGATTCTTTTGTTCGAGCACTGAGACTCTTAACCCCCTAAGGTTAAAAAATAGAAAACGTTAAAATAGAAGAAAAGAAATATATAAAAAAAATTGAACCATTATTATTCTAGCATCGTTTGAAAAAAAAGAACTAAAATAAAAAGCTGATACAGGGTGAAGCAAATGTTTTCGTAAAAAATTAGGGGTTCCTGCTGGATTCTTGCCATCCATCAGTCTCTCTCTCTCTCTCTCTCTCTCTCTCTCTCTCTCTCTCTCTCTCTCTCTCTCTCTCTCTCTCTCTCTCTCTCACTCTCTCGTCTCTCTCTCTTCTCTTTTTCCTCTCTCTCTTCTCTTTCTCTCTCTCTCTCTCTCTCTCTCTCTACTCTCTCTCTCTCTCCACCTCTCTCTCTCTCTCCACCTCTCTCTCTCTCACCTCTCTCTCTTCTCCACCTCTCTCTCTCTCTCTCTCCACCTCTCTCTCTCTCTCTCCACACTCTCTCTCCTCTCCACCTCTCTCTCTCTCTCTCTCTCTTCTCTCTCTCTCTCTCTCTCTCTCTCTCTCTCTCTCAGACTTCTAGGAGCTATCAGAAAAAAAAAATTAATTACCGCCTTTTCCAGGTATTACTCACGTTAATGGAGAGAGATGTTTTGATGTTTAGATGTTTTGATAATTGTTTTTTCATAGAGTGTTACTATATTGAGTTTTAGTAAGTGTTTAGTTTGTGGCGCGTATATCACGTGACCGAAACAGTTCAAGCTGTGTTACACAATGTAATTGTTTTGATCGTGGTAATTTATCCAGCATGTTCAGTAACAGGGGTTTCCAAACTATAGCCCGAGGACCGGATCCGTCCCACGAAGGCATTTTATCAGGCCCGCTGACGGTATTTGCATTTGTTGAAAAGTGCGGAACGCGAGATGTTCTGATACCATTTAAATTTAAATATCATGTTAAGCTTACTAAATCTTCATGAACTTGACTACCGTAGGAAGGTTACAAAATTTCGTGCGGGTGAGCATTTCACTTATTACTTATGCGATCCCGAATTTTCACTTTTTCATGACTGCTTGAAAAACACAGGTAATTTTCAAAAAACTACTATGAAACAACGAATAGATCAAAAGTTATGTGACAAACATTTTTCGAAAGGACAAACGTCATATTTCCAATATTTCTTAGATGTTAATAACATTTCCAATTGATCAGAATGTTTAATTTGAAGCGAACTTTTATAATTGAACACAATAATAATGTGGTCCGCGCTCGTTATCTTTTCAATTATTCGGCCCACCGTGAAAATTTTTGGTGATCCCTGCTTCATAAGAAAAGTTAAATACGCCTATAATTAGAGTATAAATCCACGATACAAAAATTATTAAAATGACAAATTTATAAATGATAAACATAAAAAAATCAAATAAAAGACCAACAAATGAATAAAATACTAAAAATAATATTGATAAAAAAAAACAACTTAAAAACAAGTCTTATTAATAATGGAGATTCGGTCTCCATTTCTCTGTATCAAAAACTACGTCACTGCATACGTCACAATACCAAAAATAGTCAATTCATAGAATAAAGAATAACCCTGTAATGAGTTTTAAAATCCATTGTTTAGTCTCGCCCATTTTTCAGTAAAATAGATTTACAAAAGTTTACAAATAAATACCTCCAATTTTGTGTAAAATTTATGTGTGAGATATTCAAATGAATTATCTATTTGAGTGCGACAGAAATCAGTTTCCATTTCACTTTTTTAATGTTTTTAATTTTTTTACTCCTTTACTATATTTGATGATTTTTATTACTTATGATACAAACCCTCTAACATTGAATTTTTAACTCCCAACCCGTTCAAGCACTATCTTTCACAAATTAACTTTTACTCCGTCCGGAGGGAGTTTTCTTTTTGCTAGTATATATAAAGAAGAATGTGTTGTAACTCGAGTATCTGAGTTAACAGAGAAATAATAGGAAGTAACACAACGTTTATTAAGGATAGGGAAAATGTTTACTTAGCAAAGATACATGGTGAATAGAATAATTAGCCATTGCTGGGTTGAACAGTGGGTAGATCTGCTAATTATCTATAAATATTTACATATTTCCCTCACGGGTGTACCAAATTTGCTTGGTATGTTTTAATCTATATGATGGGATATTTCAAAGTTCAACATCTATTCATGTTGGATATTGTACAAACGGAAATATGAATTTCCGGTTAAATTAAACAAAGCGAACAAAAGAAGGATGGGAAACAATAAGTTCGGAGATAGTTATCAGATCAAGGGTAGAGATGCGTAGGCGTATCGTCAATACAAAAGCCAGAGGTCAGTAGTGAACAGAGCCAGTCAGCAGAGAGACGGCGGACCGACGCGGTCACGCACCGGCACGGCTAAGGCCGGTGAGACGCCACCAGCCACCCCTTTACCTGAACACCGCCAGATCCCAACAGCAGTGAAAGTCATTGTCAACCTCGGTCATTTCATTGTCAAGCTCGCCACCCACCACGAGGGAATGTAAAGAAATAAACTAAAGTTTGTTACAATGCCCAGGTGTTCAGTCTCTACGCCGACTACTAACCTACCCGCAGTATACCAGCAACGTATACGATTCAGCGTGAGTTTGAAGATGTCAGTATATAACATATACGATTTAGTGCCGAATAGAGAAGGGCTATGCAACATTTACCTCAGAACTCATCGGTGGAATCCTCTCTGATAGAGTACCGGCTCGCATCTGACTAACTAAAACCTATTCCCACGTATCCTCTCACGCACCTTCAGGATCGCTAACCGTCTCTAACCCGCAAGTAACTTTCCATTGGATCCCGTTATTTTAAGTCTACGCACCCTATTTAAAATTCTATCTACAGTACGTGCATACTTTATGAGTGCTCATAATTCATGTAACGTTTGCTATGTCAATAATTATTATTGTCATTATGCTGTAATATTATGCATTGCTTATAATCATCAGTTTTTGGTTCTATTGTTTTCTATTGAAAGAAAGAATATATCGCAGAATTATTCATTGGCTATTCGCAATCTTCTTCTCAACTTTACTCTTTTGTTATATTTGTTTCTCGCTTTAAAAGCATTTTGTACTCCTAAAAGAAATATTCGACTCATTCGTCATATATTCTTCCTTCTTTAATATAAGAAACATAGATGCCAAAGTGAATAATGGTCTATTCATTACATTCTATTATTTATCGAAACACGCCCGATGTACATACATACTAGAAACAGGGAGAAAAATTGAATGAAATATACATACAAAAATGAATTCCTGTGCAATCCCATACCATACCATGTAAATATATAACAGTGAATTCGAGGTTGTTATCATGAGATACGGTTGAGTATAATTTTCTATTGTTTAATGTCATATCAACCTACTTGTTGGTAAATAATGAGATAGGAAAAATCCAACAATTTATAGTAACGTCTAGTAATAGTAGAAAGATACTAGATTTTTACCAATGACGAATGAAAGTTTTACCAGTTGATTTCTGACTGGTTCCGATAGATGCCAACAGGCGAAGATCGAAGCAGAGGGAGTATGAGTTGGCAGTGTGAGCTGAGGTTTAATGAGAACTAAACGCAAAGATAAATGTCTGCACCCTTATGTCATTTTACTTTGGGATAGAATAAATGCAGCTCAGAAAAAACAAGGATATCTTTTGCTGTATTAAGAAACAGCCACAGAGAAGATATCCCAAAAGATTTTCCAAGTGCGTCCTGACACACTCAAAGAACAGCGTGGAATGGCCATCCAGTCCCAACAAAAAACCGGGAAAACAGACATATACAGACCCAACCGGATTCAGCCGAATGGATAGTTGAAACAGTAAGAAGTATAGGTATAGAATTATTACTATAACAACCAATTTTTTCTATCGAGCCAGCTGTGGAACACAGTGGATTATTTAATGATAAAGGTTATCAATTAAGAACCAGTAGTAAATATTGGCTTTAGTTTATTTTTTAAAAAATTTCTTATCGATCACTATGGTTATTTTAATGCGCGATGAAATTAGATTCGTTTGTAAAGATGCTGTTTTACTTTATTTGTTTAAAGGCCAGATAAACTCAGTATAGTTATTCAATGCGAACTTAGGTGGCTAAGCAGTCCATAAAATGTTAACACTCCAATTTGCGTTTCTATGTACAAACCTAAATTCATTCTTCTGTTGAGCTCTACGATGAAACAATTTTTTTTTACAAAAATGAAAGAATAATGTATTTACAATAAAAAAAAGCCTAGAATTGTTAAAAAATTAAATATTTCGATTTACAATTTTTTTATTTTACTTTTAAAATAATGTTTTGATTGTTTTTTTATGTGGTTCTTTCCTTATGAGTTTGTTTTACAATTAGTACTAAAATTACAACATAATTTTAGGAATAGACAGATTACATTAAATTCTAAACCTTATGGAATCTGTGTGATATGTAAAGTTGATGGTTGTAATAATATTATACTTGAATAGAATAGGCTTACGCCTAAGATTTATCGAAAATCTAAAGGCAGAATAAGTATTTTCCAACTTGTTGCCACGGGTAAGTCGTAATTACAAGAGGGGTGGCATAGCTGTTCATTTGGATTAATAACACCCCAAAAAAGAACAAAAAACGTTCGTTAGGCTTGGCGTCTTGAAATTGCGATCCCGTCATAAAGTTATTAGAATTCCTGCAAGTCTTCAGAGTTCGCTAGATTATCCTATTTTCTTGCGTTAGCAAGTGAATAGCTGACTAACATTTTTTAGTTAGGGATCTTGGATAGAAACGGCGCCCCACTTATGTTCTAAAAATCAAAACATTTTGTTCGAAGAAAATAAATCCTTATTTATTCTTGTTATTTCTTAGTACTCAAAAAGACAAAAATATTTTTTTTACAGTTACTACTATAATGTACAAAACATTAATTTACAAAAAGGATTATATTTGAAATTTTGTCCACGAATATGTGTTATATTCAAATTTAGCCGAGTGTAATAATATTTTACTAAACAACATTGGTTCAGGGTTATTGGAAGGTAGAATTGGTGATTTACCCAAATTGTTCAGCATGGTAGGATGTGTCACAATTGCTATGGGCATCCAGCAATGATCAAAACTCGTTAATCAGTTGTAAAATATCTTCGACAGAGTATGTGACAACTCATTAATCCTAATAGGACATTGGCATTTCCGGGTATGACCGAGAGTCACCCTGGCAATGAACCCCAATTCTGTCCTCTTTGAGTCAAGTTCGCAGTGCTGCCGGGAGTGCCTGGACCAAGAGAAAACTTAGCCCAGGCTCGTGGGCCTTACTGTCAAAAGATGTAAAACCTGAAGGAAGCCTGACGCGAACTCTATTCACCTGGACATCGTTAAGTTACAGAGGGTGAGTAAGTTAAACAACAGAGACGTCTTTCTTACTTACTTATGAAGAATATATGAAGAGTTCCACAAATCTTAGATTAGAAAAAAATTAATTAATATGCACTTAATCAGCCAAGAAGATTAATCTAAGTTATATGTTTGTCGTGTGTTTTTCTTAGATTATTATACATATTAAAGTATATGTATGCGTAGCGATACGCGCTGTGTATAGAACTGATGAACAAAACATTTTCTAGGACAGAACTGTAAGCTTAAGAGATGATGGAAAAGATGTTACGATGATTTTTACTCTTGATCATATGATTTAGGTGGATGGGAAATATATTATATATATATATATATATATATATATAATATATATATATATATAATATATATATAATATATTATATATAAAGTAATCTGGCAGACGCGCGTTTCGGGGTTTTACCTCTCATCAGCTGCCAGCTTAGACTATATTTTTCAGCAGCTACCTCGGTCGCCGGATATAGTATATATATATATATATATATATATATTTTATATATGATTATATATCATATATATATATTATAATTATCATATATATATTATATATATATAATATATATATATATATAGTATATATATATATTATATAATTTACTTGCCTGACTTTATTATAATAATATATTATATATATATATATATATAATTACTTCCTGACTCTTATTTATATATATATATTATATATATATCATCTATATATATTATATATATATATAATAATATATATATATATATATATATATATCATTGTGTTCTGAAAATTACTCCTGATTTATTATATAATATATATATATATATATATATATATATATATTATATATATATATATATATATATATATTATATTAATAGTATACTATATATTATTATATAATTACTTCCTGACTTATCTTTATATATATATTATTATATATATAATATATATAATAATATTAATATATATATATCTATATAACATATTATATATATATAATATATATAATATATATATATATATATATATATCATTGCGTTTCTGAATAATTACTTCCTGACTTATCGCACTACACATTTGTAATGTCATGATTGTTTGTTCTTTTATGGCATTCTCGTTGGATTCTGCCATTGACGAGGGCGCATCTTTTTTTTCTTTCTTCTTATTTCAGCGGGATTCTCTGTCAATGTTTAATACACACATTTTACGAAAGATGATATTGTAGTCGGTCGAAGAGATTTCTCAAGGCTACTTTACAGTACATTTATACAACGTAAGAAATACTGTGCTTCTTTTATTAGTTTTGTCTGCATGCTATTAATCTAATGTTCATCAATATTTTGGTTTATAATAATGTATAATCTTTTTTTTTATGTTATTCGCATTCTCACTCGACACAGGCGATTATTCTTCTTTTCGCTAAACGGTAGGTAAATAAATAACCTTCTTGCTTTTCTATCTTTAGTATCGTTGCGTATTTATCAAAAGTTATAAATGTTTGTTGGCCCAGTGAGCAAGTTACTAATATATATATATATATTATATGCATCTCCTCTG
>CM042152.1:39645625-39661066 GCA_023376005.1 Doryteuthis pealeii | reverse complement strand
GTGTTTTATATTTTTATTTATTTATATTTATTATTATCATACTTTTTTGTGTTGTTATTAATTTTATTTTTTTGTTATATTATTTGTATTTTTTAGTATATTTTACGTTATGATTTATTTTATATATTTATTAATGGATTGTTAATTTTTTATATTTATTGTTATTATTTTTTTTTAATATTTTTTTTATTATTTGTATTATTTTTTTATTTTTGTTGTATTATTATCTATATTTTTTATTTTCTTTTTATTGTATTATATTATTTTTTTTTTGTTCTTTTTTTTATATTATATTTTATATTTATTTTTTAATTAATGTTTGAACAGGTATAATTACCAAGACAGGAACATGTGTCCTTCCCCATAAAAATTCTGTGACTGTTGTTGTGTCATTTTGGACAACTTTTCCGCATCCTTCATTATCACCAGATTTAATCGCTTCATACTATTATCTCTTCGGCCCCATCAAAGAGGGGTTTGAGGGCAAACATATTCTAGTGAAGAAGAGAAGTAACACCTGTAGGGAAGAGTGGCTCAAAGAACAGTCAACAGCTTTTACGGGGCAGGGATAGATGCTCTCATTCTAAGAGTTGAACATTACTATTGAGAGGAAACGGTGACGATGTGGAGAAGTAAGGATTGTCCACGGAGGACAGCTTCATTTTGATGATCAACATGTTCCTGGTTGCTATTATACCTATACTAACAATATGGCATTAATAGGATATTATACACATATACATAAAAATATAGTTACTCTAGTACAGATAGATTATCTATTATACTACATAAGCACATAGTTACATACAGGTAGAGATTAGATATTTATACACACACCATACTAAGCAAATAATTACATTACGGTATAGGTAGATATTATACAACATACATGATGGCTGTCAACTCGTATTCGAGTAAGGACCTTTCCTGCTTTTTCCCTTTTTTTATCATCATATTTATATGCCAGTTGTATTTTAACCCCCCATTCCTGTGTTTTTCTACAGATGACTCACCAGGCCAAGCCCTGGAGAGACATACTCTTCCACATAAACCACATGTTTGGAACTTCTGCACTTTTGAATGTCTGCTGGTTGAAAATTACCCTTTCTAATTGACCGTTCAGTTTTGGTGTTTGATTCGGTTGGACTCAAATTCTTCCACAGACAGGTAGTAGATATGGCTCTTCCAGCTAGGGTTATTACAAGCTAGCTTCTCCCATATATAAACACATAGTTTACATACTTGTATAGATAGATATTATTAAAACATATATTACATCTAGTAGAGAAAGATATTTATACACACATACATAAACATACAAGTTACTTTTTTGACTCGGCCTCGTAATATATCGACTCAGAGATACATACGCCAAATAGCGAATCAATTAGACTTATATATTTTGTATAAGAATATTTGTGTATGTTTATAAATTCTTCATTCTCACAATTTTCTCCCCTCCCCCTCCCTCCAAGAATAATTGAAGCATAAAATACTATAAAGCGCGGGGAATTGAATTTAACCTTTCTCTTGAATTTTGATTACATTTGTAACAAAGTCATGCTTTAAACTTTAAGAATCTATAATCGCTTTGTTTAGGTTTTTCAAATCATTACTTTTATTTGGAATATCATTTTATAGATAAAAAATATAAAAATTCAACAATTGTATTGTTTTGTTTGTTTTTTTTTTTTTTACGCATTCAAACTCAGTGGGTCATTTAATGCCAATAAAAGTTTTGAAATAAATCAATTTTTGATGGATAATTACAAAAAAAAAAAAAAAAAAAAAAAAAAAAAAAAAATTTTTGTTTTATAAACTCATGTTTTCTCTTAACCATTAGAGGACCAACAGGTACTACCATCCGGGTCGAGTGAACCAGGGGGCCAAGGTGATGAAGGGTGCTCCACATTCCCCAACCTCCAAAACTGGAAACTCACATCAGGGAGTTTTTTAACGTCTTCCAGAACAAGATGTCGTTTGTTTTCTCTCAATCTATTACTTGTATGTGTGTAAGTTTGGATGCGAAAGAAGGTCAATTTGTACGCCGGAGATTACATGTTTAAATTCAGCGTTTCCCTTCTCTAGACTGTCCTACTATTTTACATACATGTGTGTATGGTGGGGGTTTGGATTATTACCTTTCTAAGTTATTAGTGTTGGTTGAAATTGGCAAAAATGATTGCAGAAATCATTTTCATTAACTTCATGCGAATTAAGAAATGCTAGCGGTTGACCCTCATCCTCCGCCTTCTAGCAACTATAGATTAACTCTTTCTACTTCAAAACCGCGGTGCATACATGGATCGTCCATTCATATCCGGATCATATGCATTTGGTACATACACGGATCAATCAAATAAATATGAGGATGATCAATAAGTCTACAACCTGACACATAGTTAATTAGGTGGGTTATGATCTGATTTTTCACTCAATAATAATTGATGTCTCTATTCATATAGAAATAAAGACACCACCCTAACAATTATGTACAGTATAGTCTAGAAATTAAAATGGTGTTAGAAATTACGGCTAGCAGTTTGAGTAGATATCATGGAAGATTTGATTAACACGTGTTAAACTTCGTGTGATCCATTTTCCGGTAGATACCGTGAGAATTAGAAGAGGAATGAGAAAAGGCTCCTCCGGTTTTTGATTTTGAAAGAGTAGTTCGTATTTGGGTGAGCCAGGAGATAGAAGTCGATGGGGCCGTTACTCACTCTGAGCTTAGTCTGGATGGGGATTTCTAAATAAATATAATATAAAGAAAATTTAAGTCTTGGGTTATTTATCCAAACTACTAATGACCCAGGGCTTTCTGTAGACGAGAAATCCCTAATGAAGACCAGACACGAAATCCCCATGACGGAGTTCCAGACGCTAGAAGAATATAAGACACTATAATGATCAGAAGAAGAGAAGTATATAACACCCTCACACATGCACACACGTAATTAAATGTATCATGGGTCGTTCCTATGACTAAACAATCCTTGAACTCGGATGATTTTAAATATAACTACGAACAAGACCTTGACAAATTTATCATTCATTTGCAAATGGACAGTAATTGGCTTTTATTGTCTCAGAACAACTTAACTGTGTCATTTTTTATGGGTTATGGAAAAATATATATACGCAAATTAGGAACTTTTCCAATATCCAAGGTGGTCCGAAAAAATCTTGGCACTCCAATATTAATGTTTGATTCCATTAATTTTGTTTTAATAATGTATTATATAAGTTATGTAGTTGATTTACCTCTTAAATCTTTATTTACAAATTGTCACAAGAAAAAAATTATTATTACTAATTTTTTTTACCTGTCAAATGCAAAATTTATTCATATATGCATAGTTAATGTTAATTTCTTTAGTTTCATTAATCACATAAACACAGTTATGTAAAAAAAAAGACCGTAAACCAATAAATTGATATGTTAATCAGAATTACGACCTAAGAAAATAGTTTATTATTTCAAATATATAATTAGTTCAGACTTTTCCTGCAAACCTAGCTACTTTTTTCTGCAGCTTTCGATTGTACTAAATTATCAAGTCAATCAATTGACCACTGAAAACTACAAACATACGGAAATGGTTTACTAGTAACACTGGATATAAGTAAATAAAAATAATTTTGAAAGGTTAATTTTTAAAGGTTGTTCCAATTTAGGAGATGTGTTGTTGGATCGTAACACGTGACGGACTTTTCACATAACGTAGCATGACATCACGGTACGGTCAGATAGTGAGAACCAGAAGTACGAGACAGACATGTTTTACATTTAATCTCTTGCAAAGATAGCGCGCATTTCTTGCTCAAGATTCGGGACGACACATTTTCTAGAATAATCGAATTCTGTAGAACCTTCCACGAGCCGCATATTAAATGTGAAAGGCAGCATGCGGCCCGCAGCTCGTTGGTTTAGATAGCGCTGCAATATCCTTTCAACTGTTTTTATGTTTTTTAAACATGCGTTATATATATATATATATATATATATATATATATTATATATATATATATATAATATATTGTGAATAAAAAGGCTTTAAAACCATGGGTATCGTGATTATGGACCATTTCCACTCATTGGTATCTTCGTAAGACCATGTTTTATTTATTTAAGACTGGCAAATGGTCAAATTCAGTTTACATTTATACATTTCTCCCCGCCTCCCGGGCGATCTGTTTATAAAAATTAAACATTGAGCTCTCATACGGAACCTGAACTCTACAACAAACTACTGTAGAGAATAGGACCAGCCTAGAATCACTTTTGTATCAAGAAACTTGGTACCCCAACAAAGTATATTATATATATATATATATACATACATGTACATGAGTGCAAATAATATGCGAAAGGCATTCGGTAGATACGGATGTTTATTAAAGATGCTGATTAAAATTTGTTTAACAATTATTTTCATCACATGTATATTTTGCATTGTTAGGAATTCGTTTATATAAAAACTCATTAATCTTTCAAAAATATTTGTATCGAAATCATTCAAAATTGTTGCGAAGCAAAAATATATACCAGGCTAGAATTTTCCACAAAAATAAGACACGGCTTATATGAAATATAACACCTGTGCGATGTCGAGTGTTTGCGTCGCATGATATGATTGTGATGTATGCTTATTTCGTTCTTTCGTCTACCGCTCTCAGGTAGGGCTTATTTCAGGGGGATAGCTTATATTAAAATCCTCCTGAAAATTAAGCTAGTTTTTTTTATTTTGCAGGTAGATTTTATTTTCAGGTTTACACGGATTTTACAAATCCTTATATGTAAAACCCGTCTGATAAGACTAAGGCTCATCTTTTGAGTTTTGGGGTCGAAATAAGAATATAACGACATGACGGTTTGTTAATTTTGTCTTTCTGTGAAACTTATATATATATATATTATATAATGTGTGTGTGTGTGTGTGTGTGTGTATGTGTGTGTGTGTGTGTGTGTGTGTGTGTGTTTGAAAAGAGAAGAAAGGAAAGAAAGTATTGAATGTATAACATAGGATTATTTTAATTAATTTAACTTACACGTGTTTCGGTCAAGAGTTTATCCATGTGTACATTTTTCTATCTCTTATTATTTTTAAATAACAAAATGAAATGAAATAATGATAATAAAAAGAAAATGTAGAAATGTTCAGTACACAGAGAAAATATCGACATTCCTCAGAGTAAATCCTTTTTTTTTTAAATAAATTCCGACGAATTTTATTTAAAAAAATAAGTATTATCAGTGATAAAGAGTGATAAAGAATATAACTCTCTAACATAGGATAGCGTACACATAAAATCAACGGTGCTCAGTAAGTACCAATTTCTTGGCTATATGGTCTGAAGATTGCATGTTTAAGTGCAAATGCTGATATACAGGAGAAAGAAAACTGGAATATTTTAAGCAGAAAGCTCAAAGGAGTGAATAATAAAATCAGTTGAAGTTTCAGCTCATCAATTAAATTTAAATGCACATTCTATCTCATTCATCATTGTCAACTCAAGGTAATTACAGAGCAGTGTGTAATGTACGTGCGGATGATTTCTTGAATATTTTAAAGCTTACATTAAAACATGTTGAAAGGACGAGTGATAATTTTTATTGAGGCTCTGTTTTTGATCGACTGGCATTGTACAGATTACAATCTAGATACTAATACTAGTGTTCTTAAAAGTAAGGTGTAACCTAACAAATGTTACTAAATGAGAAAACCAAACGGAGGTTGGAACTAAAATGGAATCTTTCCAAAAGTAACAAAATACAATACTCGCCAGCGACGTGAAAGAGGTGACGAGTACGAGTGGTATAAGACTAACCAGTCAGCATAATACTACCGTATTCATGAGGATTGGGACATCTATACATATATAAAGGGCAGTTGTGTGTATGTGTATGTGTATGTCCGGAGGAAACTTCGAAATTAAAACAACGAAAAAGTAAATATATATATACACATTAAATATCACCAGAGCTTGGGTTCTGAGCAAAAATAATGAAGATTTGATTTATATTCCCGAAGATAATTGAAAAAATGAAATTTAAATAGTAATAGACATTTCTTTTTGCATTTAATATTTTTAAGAGGGGCACTGATTTTTTTTCTTTTGGGAATGTCTGTGCACTTTTTCTGACACCCCAGCAGGCCGAATCAACGCAAGGTCTTTTTTTACGTATGGATTTTAATGTTGAATCCTGAAAGGATCCAACTTGTGATTCAGTAAATAAGATCTATCATTTTGCCTCCCCTCTCTACCCAGGCGACACTGGGTAGCCGCTTCTAGTATCCAATAAAGTTCATAGGTAGGGTATATAACATAGGCAGGTCCCATCTAGCTTATTTTGAAGGCGCTTCGTTGGGGTCCAGGTGGTGCAGCCATACAAAAGTAACAACAGCCTGGAAGAATTGTCGCTTTAACTTGTCAGTGAGATTGGATATCCATATGACTGATAATTTGTTTGTAACCGCCCATGCCTTTCCTATTCGTGTATTAACATTGCTATCTGTGGATGAGATATTACTACCTAGGTATGTGAATTGTTTTACTTGCTCAAGAGGCTTACAATCGAGTGTGGAGATGTGTCCTTTCTTTTTGAAACTCATGAACTCAGTTTTATCAGAGTTAACGTAGAGGCCGATATTCTTTTCTGCCTTCTCCATGCTATTCAGCAGTGACTCGATCGGTGCCGGTGTATCAGCGTAGTCTGCATCTGTGACAGTCTGCGCGGGATATCGCAGCTTCTTGCCTTTTTTTTTTTAGCGTTAAACCTTTTTTTTTCACTCAGAAATTAAGAGCATACAACTATGCTTAACAATACTTATTTTAAAGTTGGTAATTTTAAATTTGTGGAGACACATGGTGGTCTAATGGGTACTTTCGTAAGGAATAAACACGAGGCTGATTGCACTTCACATAGCAATAATGCCATTGGGAAAGGTATGAATCCAACTATTCTCGCTCAAGCTATGGGTAAATCGTTTGGCGGTCTGGGACCTTTAACCTTGGTTAATCAACTAGTCTAAGAGAAGGAAAACCCTGAATCCAACCTTTTAAACTCCGCTTAAGAAATTGACCTTGTGACACATCATGCTCGTGCGAAGGGTTTGGTAAATAAATATACTAATTTTAAAAGCATTAGAATCGCTGAAAAAATCGACAGTCCTGACTCGTGTTTTATGCCATTTTATGCCAAATAAAAGCGATAACATTTTAATGGATTTGATATTAATGTTAGGTTTGTAATATTGCACATCAATTCGGCTACTAAAAAGCCACAGAAACCAATTTTCTCAGAATCGAATAAGGGCTTTAAATAGGATACATATCATGTTGAAAGTGTTTTCAAACGTACATTAGAATGATCTACGACTGGTTTGATTGTGGGTGGAGACACGTTAATACAGATGTAGAAATTCCAAACAACACAGGACGGAGAACTTTTTAATATGTAAAGTAAAGTCATTATGAAAAAGTAATACCCCTGTCTATCAAAACTATTTGGGATTTTTAGAGAAATATAACCCAAATTTCATTCAATATACTAGTAAAAAAAGCCACCCTCCGGGCAGCGTAAATTTAATTTTTTGAAACGTATTGCCTGAGCGGCTGGACGTTAAAAATTCAATGTCAGAGATTTTGTACCATAAGGAAAATCATCACATTTATTAAAATGAGTAAAAAAGTAAAACAATTTGAATTGGAAACTTAATTCTGATAACTTTAAACACATACTAAAATAAAACAAACTATATATAAATATATAATACCTGGCATGTATTCATTAAAACTTGTTTAAAAAACAATGAGGACCGTCTAAGGTTGCATGCTCAAATTTTGAGAGTATTTATTCTGTTATGACGATTTTGGGTAATGTAACGTATGCAGTGACGTAGTTTTGGTTACAGACAAATAGAGACCTAATATCCGTTATTGATATATAAATTTAAATAGAGGCAATATCTAAACTATATTATATGATTCTGAGCACCTGACGTGGTGTAATGGTTAGCGAGATAGATTAGCAGACAATTGCTAGTGAGTTCGATTCTCACTGGGTGCCCCATATTTTGGCCTTGCGTTATATCGAAGCTTAGCTTAGTAAATAACTATATTATATGATCCCAACAAGTTTTCACACCAACATCAGCTGGTAGCTTTTTACTGGATTTTGGGTAACATACCGTCTGAGTATTCTAGCCGAGGGTTCACCAAACATTTTCACGGTGGGCCGAATAATTGAAAAAATAACGAGCGCAGTCCATATTATTATTGGGTTCAATACTTGCTAGCCAGAAACAAAGCTCTGAGAAACAGATATAAAAATAAAATGTATCATTCCATGTTTTATTCATGGATGAAAAAATGCACAAAAACAAATTTATTGTTTGTTTGTTTAGTTTGATTTTACGGCATATCAACCTCAGTGGGTCATTTAATGTCGATAAAGTTTTGAAATAAATCAATTATTGATGGATAATACAATTTTTTTATAAATACATTTTTCTATTTAACCCTTAGATGGGACCCTAACAGGTACTACCACAACCGGGTCAGAGTGGACCAGGGAGCCAATGGTGTTGAAGGGGTGCTCCCCATTCCCCAAACCTCCAAAACTGGAACCTCACCATCAGATAGAGTTTAGCGTCATTCCCAGGACATGTAGACCCGCAGCCACCGCCTTCTAGCACCCATATGATAAAAAGGGGTTGGGGCTTGCCATAAGGGCAATAGGGTTGGGAAAATCATATAGGTGCTAGGGCTTGACGTGACCAGCCGATTGATCGGAGAGGGCCTCTCCGACCGCCCGTCTAGCCTAAGATAGGGCCAAAGTAGAGTATTGCATGTCATGAACTGCTCATCCACCTGGGCTCTATCCTTAAGCATCACGTGTCGCCACCCACGGCCAACAGGTGGTCCCATTGGGGAGTCTTACCTCTCTGCAGAGGTGCAGTCGGTGCATTCTAACGCCCCAGCCGACAGGGCGGAAAAACAAATTTAACCAACATGTTTATTTTCAAAACATTATCAAAGAACACAACATTAGCAGAAAGGTTTAGTGAGATTTGTGAAACTGGACTCAAGTACCGTTGGCGGGCCTAATAAAATGCCTTCGCGGGCCGTACCGTGCCTGCGGGCCGTAGTTTGTGACTGCTGTACTAGCCGATGCTTTTGTGTAGATGGTCTCGATTCTTGCTCCGATTCTGAATTCATACATTTCTTTTACCAAATCCTTGGTAACCGTTTCAAGGGCACCGACATCAATTGGTATTATCACCTTCGAAATTGTGTTCCACAGTTCTTTCAATGTTCTTGCAGGGTCCAAGTACTAGTCTATCTTCTGTTTTTTTTTTCTAACTTAATTTTCCCTCTGTGATCTTGTGGGAGAACAAAATCCACTAGATGACTGGCGGGAAAATATGGGCCACCTCAGATGGTTTAGATTTTTACGAACGCAACGTGCAGCCTCTTCTTCTACGATTGAAAAACATTGTTTATCTATTTACCAACTCCTCCGCACGAGCAGAATGGGACACAATGTCAAGTTTAACAGGTTTGAATTGAGAGTTTTTCTTCTCAAAGACTGGTTGCCTAACCAAGGTTAAAGAGCCCAATCTGCCTTACTATTTACCCATAGCTAGAAGGAGAGTAGGATTCATACCCCTCCAAAGGGTATATAATATATATTTACCAACTCCTCCGCACGAGCAGGATGTGACGCAAGGTCAATTTCTTAAGCGGAGTTTAACATGTTTGAATTCAGAGTTTTCCTTCTCCAAGACTGGTTGCCTAAGCAAGGTTAAAGAGCCCAGTCTGCCCTACTATTTACCCATAGCTAGAAGGAGAGTAGGATTCCTACCCCTCCAAAGGGTATTACTGCTAAGTGAAATACAATTACCAAGTCCAGAATTTGAACTCGGGGCGACGAGTCCATTTCCCATGACTTTAACCATTACACCAAGCGCTGTGAAAAACAGTGGTCATGATCATGTGGGAAAATTGTGTTTTGTATAACCTGTTACGATTTTGGTGGCCATTTTTAGGCTGCAGGTGAGAGCACTTTACTGTGGAGATCCCTTGTGTTCCTTAGTGTTAGGCAGAATCCATTAGTTGTTCCTTAGTGAAGAATCCTTGGTTGTTCCTCGGTGTTAGGCAGAATCCTTTGGTTGAACAGAGTCCTTGGTTGGAGATCCGTTCGTCCGTGTCGAATAGGTGCAAATGAACAGCTTTCAAGATCGGCGATTAAATAGTTAACTAACCACGTATTCAAGCTTGTTGATTGGCTGGCTTTGATCCATGCGCCCACGCAGAGTCTATAAGTTTAAGTGGTGGGCCACAGCACACATTATATAACAAAACATTCCAATAGTATGTATTTACATATATTTACCAACCCCCTCCGCATGAGTAGGATGTAACATAATGTCAATTCTTAATTGGTGTTTAACAGGTTTAAATTCAGTTTTCCTTCTCTTAGACGGGTTTCCATAACAAGTGTAAAGAGAACAGCCCTTTCCTATTATTTTCTCATAGCGGAAGTGAGAATAGATGTATTCATACCTTTCCCAATGGTATTACCGCTAAATAAAATTCAACCAGCTTCGTTAAGGATTTGAACTCGCTTGGCCTTATCCATTTACTACGACGATGACCATTACACCACGAGCTACAAAATTTGTTTTGTAGCCGAAAACTCGCTCTACTTACATTTGTATTTTGTTTTCCTTTACACCGAAATAAAAAAAGGGTTAGAACTTTTAGGACAGTCTTTGTAAATAAATAGTTTGCAATAGTTTAAAAACAAACTGTATTGATCTTTCAGTGCTGCAGAAACTCTTTTGTTGTGAACATGTTTTTCAGGTTTTTCAATGGGGCTGTGGTTAAAAGTCGTCTTAAAAATAGACAATAAATAACACGATATAATAATAATGAAAATGCTGTCTGGAGCTTGTGACTCTTTAATGTAGTTAAAAGATATTGCCTGCAACACACACGTACAGAAATGTGTTCATAGTTATACGTTTACTGTAAGATCAGTAATACACATTTCCATATCCCACAGCAACGCACACGTACATATATATGTACATAGTTATAGATATACTGTAAAAAACGTAGTACACATTTTCATGTCAAACAACAACGCACACGTACAGATATATGTACATAGTTATACGTATACTCTAAAATCAGTAATACACATTTCCGTATCCCAAAAGAAAGCACACGTACAGTTATATATGTACATAGTTATACGTATACTATAAGATCAGTAATACACATTTCCGTATCTCACAACAACGCACACATACAGATATATGTACATAGTTATACGTATACTGTGAAATCACTAGTACACAGTTCCATATCGCACAACAACGCACACGTACAGATATATGTACATAGTTATACGTATACTCTAAAATCAGTAATACACATTTCCGTATCCCGCAACAAAGCACACGTACAGATATGTGTACATAGTTATACGTATACTGTGAAATCAGTAATACACATTTCCATATCACACATCAACTTAGATGTACAGCTATATGTACATAGTTATACGTATACTGTAAAATCAGTAATACACATTTCCGTACCCCACAACAAAGCACACGTACATATATATATGTACAGTAATATGTATACTGTGAAATCAGTAATACACATTTCCATATCCCACAACAACTCACACGTGCAGCTATATGTACATAGTTATACATATACTGTGAAATCAGTAATACACATTTCCATATCTCACAACAACGAATACGTACAGATATGTGTACATAGTTATATGTATACTGTGAAATCAGTAGTGCACATTTCTATATCAAACAACAACTCACACGTACTGCTATATGTACATAGTTTTAGATATACTGTGAAATCAGTAATACACATTTCAATATCTCACAACAACGCACACATACATAAATGTGTACATAGTTATACGTATACTGTGAAATCACTAGTTCACAGTTCCAAATCTCACAACAACGCACGCATACATATATGTGTACATAATTATACGTATACTGTGAAATCACTATTTCACAGTTCCATATCTCACAACAACGCACACATACAGATATGTGTACATAGTTATAGGCATACTGTGAAATCAGACGTACACATTACCATATCACACAATAAATTCAAACTCATTGATATGCTGAATTCATTGATATTTCAGTGAACCATTCTCTTCATCTGTGGAATTGGCACTGACACCTGACGCCATGATTCTTTTGTTCGAGCACTGAGACTCTTAACCCCCTAAGGTTAAAAAATAGAAAACGTTAAAATAGAAGAAAAGAAATATATAAAAAAAATTGAACCATTATTATTCTAGCATCGTTTGAAAAAAAGAACTAAAATAAAAAGCTGAAACAGGGTGAAGCAAATGTTTTCGTAAAATTAGGTGGTTCCTGCTGGATTCTTGCCATCCATCCATCAGTCTCTCTCTCTCTCTCTCTCTCTCTCTCTCTCTCTCTCTCTCTGTCTCTGTCTCTTCTCTCTCTCTCTCCTCCACCCCTCTCTCTCTCTCCACCTCTCTCTCTCTCTCTCTCCTCTCTCTCTCTCTCTCCCTCTCTCTCTCTCCCCTCCCCCTCCTCTCTCTCTCTCTCTCTCTCTCTCTCTCTCTCTCTCTCAGACTTCTAGGAGACTATCAGAAAAAAAAATTAATTACCGCCTTTTCCAGGTATACTCAAGTTAATGGAGAGAGTGTTTTGATGATAGATGTTTTGATAATTGTTTTTTCATAGAGTGTTACTATATTGAGTTTTAGTAAGTGTTTAGTTTGAGGCGCGTATATCACGTGACCGAAACAGTTCAAGCCGTGTTACACAATGTAATTGTTTTGATCGTGGTAATTTATCCAACATATAACAGGGGTTTTCAAACTATAGCCCGCGGACCGGATCCGTCCCACGAAGGCATTTTATCAGGCCCGCTGACGGTACTTGAATTTGTTGAAAAGTGCGGAACGCGAGATGTTCTGATACTATTTAAATTTAAATATCATGTTAAGCTTACTAAATCTTCATGAACTTGACTACCGTAGGAAGGTTACACAATTATGTGCGGGTGAGCATTTCACTTATTACTTATGCGATCCCGAATTTTCACTTTTTCATGACTGCTTGAAAAACACAGGTAATTTTTAAAGAACTACTATGAAACAACGAATTGGTCAAAAGTTATGTGACAAACATTTTTGGAAAGGGTAAACGTCATATTTCCGATATTTCTTAGATGTTAATAACATTTCCAATTGATCAGAATGTTTAATTTGAAGCGAACTTTTATAATTGAACACAATAATAATGTGGTCCGCGCTCATTATCTTTTCAATTATTCGGCCCACCGTGAAAATTGTTGGTGATCCCTGCTCCATAAGAATGGTTAGATAAGCCCATAATTAGAGTATAAATCAACGATATAAAAATTATTAAAATAACAAATTAAAAATGATAAACATAAAAAATCAAATAAAAGACAAACAAATGAATAAAATACTAACAATAATAGTGATAAAAAACAACTTAAAAACAAGTCTTATTAATAATGGAGATTCGGTCTCCATTTCTCTGTATCAAAAACTACGTCACTGCATACGTCACTGCATACGTCACAATACCAAAAATAGTCAATTCATAGAATAAAGAATAACCCTGTAATGAGTTTTAAAATCCATTGTTTAGTCTCGCCCATTTTTCAGTAAAATAGATTTACAAAAGTTTACAAATAAATACCTCCGATTTTGTGTAAAATTTATGTATGAGATATTCAAATTAATTATCTATTTGAGTGCGACAGAAATCAGTTTCCATTTCACTTTTTTGATATTTTCAATTTTTTTACTCCTTTACTATATTTGATGATTCTTATTACTTATGATACAAACCCTCTAACATTGAATTTTTAACTCCCAACCCGTTCGGGCACTATCTTTCACAAATTAACTTTTACTCCGTCCGGAGGGTGTTTTCTTTTTGCTAGTATATATAAAGAAGAATGTGTTGTAATTCGAGTATCTTAGTTAACAGAGAAATAATAGGAAGTAACACAACGTTTATTAAGGATAGGGAAATTTTTTACTTAGCAAAGATACAGGGTGAATAGAATAATTAGCCATTGCTGGGTTGAACAGTGGGTAGATCTGCTAATTGTCTATAAATATTTACATATTTCCCTCACGGCTGTACCAAATTTGCTTGGTATGTTTTACCTATATGATGGGATATTTCAAAGTTCAACATCTATTCATGTTGAATATTGTACAAACGGAAATATGAATTTCCGGTTAAATTAAACAAAGCGAACAAAAGAAGGATGGGAAACAATAAGTTCGGAGATAGTTATCAGATCAAGGGTAGAGATGCGTAGGCGTATAGTATAGTCAATACAAAAGCCAGAGGTCAGTAGTGAACAGACCCCAGTCAGGAGAGAGACGGCGGACCGACGCGGTCACGCACCGCCACGGCTAAGGCCGGTGAGACGCCACCAGCCACCCTTTTACCTGAACACCGCCAGATCCCAGCAGCAGTGAAAGTCATTGTCAACCCTCGGTCATTTCATTGTCAAGCTCGCCACCCACCATGAGAGAATGTAAAGAAATAAACTAAAGTTTGTTACAATGCCCAGGTGTTGAGTCTCTACGCCGACTACTAACCTACCCGCAGTATACCAGCAACGTATACGATTCAGCGTGAGTTTGAAGATGTCAGTATATAACATATACGATTTAGTGCCGAATAGAGAAGGGCTATGCAACATTCACCTCAGAACTCATCGGTGGAATCCTCTCTGATAGAGTGCCGGCTCGCATCTGACTAACTAAAACCTATTCCCACGTGTCCACTCCCGCGCCTTCAAGGTCGCTAACCGTCTCTAACCCGCGAGTAACTTTCCATTGGATCCCGTTATTTTAAGTCTACGCACCCTATTTAAAATTCTATCTACAGGTACGTTCATACTTTATGAGTGCTCATAATTCATGTAACATTTGCTATGTCAATAATTATTATTGTCATTATGCTGTAATATATTATGCGTTGCTTATAATCATCACAGTTTTTGGTTGTCTATGTTTTCTATTGAAAGAAAGAATATATCGCAGAATTATTCATTGGCTATTCGCAATCTTTCTCTCAACTTTACTCTTTTTTTATATTTGTTTCTCGCTTTAAAGCATGTTGTACTCCTAAAGAAATATCAACTCATTCGTCATATATTCTTCCTTCTTTAATATAAGAAACATAGATGCAAAGTGAATAATGGTCTATTCATTACATTCTATTATTTATCGAAACACGCCCGATGTACATACATTACTAGAAACAGGGAGAAAAATGTATGAAATATACATACAAAAATGATTCCTGTGCAATTATACCAATGCCATGTAAAATGTATATACAG
>CM042152.1:39620625-39638125 GCA_023376005.1 Doryteuthis pealeii | reverse complement strand
CTCCTTAGTTTTTGCCAGTAAGGCTGCATTTGTCTAACAGTTAGACTCTAACTGAATAACGTTCTCAAGAAAGATGGGAAATAAAAATAACAGGATCGGTAACTATGTCTATTCATATTACAGAAACTGCATGTGGTCAATAATTTGTCCCTTGGATTTTTTTCTTTTCTTTTTTCTTTCCTTCTTTTTTTTTCTTTTTCTTCTCGGCGAATACGCTGCTCGTAACGTAACCAGTCTTTTCTGCGCTTGTTGCAAATTATATCACCAGCGAAAAATCGAGGAGAAATGGAAGAAAAACAAAACAAAACAAAACAAACAAAACAAAAGAGAAAAAGAAAAATGTCGCGTGCACCAGGAAAAGTAAATAAAATGGTCTCTGTTGGTGGATACCAGCTTATTAATATTTTCTCACAAACAACCATCGAAATATATAGACGTGCAGGTAGATCGTTGTAAAAATTGGTTATGTAACTCCTTCTTTAACCATTTTTTTTTTATATGAGGACAGCAACTACAGCACGGACTTTTCTTCAAGCAGCACACTCTATAGGACGAAATCGTTGTAAAAACGTTCGTGAATCCATCTCACAGATTGGTATGAGTCCGGATATAACTTTCAGCATATACGTGTCTTTTGAATTGATATCAATACAGGAAAATGTTTTTCAAAATATTGTTACACCCAACGCAGCTAAAAAAAATCTATATATCAATACTAGTGCTCCTTAATCTTCTGACCGTTATCAACTTGCAACACCCTCGAGTTGAAAATAAAACCGTCCAAATCGAAATCCAAAATGTAAACCCTGATTATCTGGTGTTGCTTATCCGTCGAATTCTTATTTCTGATGTGTTTCGTTACCTCAGCTAAATAATGGACCTTTCCGTTTTTATTATAAAGAAATAAAGGGGAGAAAAAGCACATACTACTCAGAAAAAATATAATAAGAAAGAAAGAAAGAAAGAAACAGAGTAGTGGAAAGAAAGAGAAGTGGGAGATAGAGAGACGGGTGAAAGCACGGAAACGGTAACACTAATCCGTTTCAATCGGACATAATGAAAAGATGAAAAGAAGGAAAGGAAGAAAAAGGCGTAAGTGAGAGTTAAATCAAGAATATGATAGTTTTTAAATATTGAAATTTGAAATAGCTCTTAAGTAATCATAATTGGTATCAGCCGAACAGCGAATCTAACCCCTTTTCACTAGTACTAGACCAGGGAGATTGTTTTTGTGGTTGAGATGGAGCCCCACCCTTACAATCAGTCCCACACTCTACCGCACAGAGACAAGCTGTGCTAATCAGACGTTGAACTGGCTAGGACCGGTATCGAGCCGAAACCTTGTGTTTCCTAGGACGGATGTTCTGCCGACTGAGCTAAACCGGCACCTTACGTAGCAAGTAAGTAAAGTCTTCGGGGTGGCTTAAAAGTCGATATCAGCCAGGAAGCGAAGGAGTCTATCCCCGTTTCACTTGCGCTAGACCAAGGATATTGTTTTTAAGCGTCTAAGGTGGTGACCCATACCTACCATCATCTCCTCACTTCACCGCACAGGTCTCGGTGCTACTCACAAGCTGAGTTGGCGAGGGCCGGTATCGAACTAGGAACCTTGCGATTCGTAGTCAACTACTCTACCGACTGAGCTAAGCCGGTCCTCTACATGATTAATTACGTATGTTTATCAATAGGAGGGATTTAACATAAAATACATTCCCTATTGTGAATAAATCTGGCACTAAAAGGGTTAGTTAAGTTTAAACATTACGCACCGGGTAGCCATTTACCAGATGTAACTAATCGGACATAATTGACAATTTACAAATTTCAAAAGAAAAAACTGAAATGGAATTATTTCATCTTTGTATTCTAATTATACACATTTAATTAAAATGGAGATGTAAAATAATTAAATAGCAATAATGTTTTTGTCATAACAAAGAGACCAGACAAAATAGTTTCAATCGATAAATTTCATAACTGGCGTAAATTCATAAAAATATATCGAAAATAATTATTCGAGACCTTATTAACCTCTAAAGATAATAATAATAATAATAATAATAATAATAATAATAATAATAATAACAACACGGCTAAAATATTCAGAAGCATCCTGTAGACCAAAGGAAACTTGCTGTAACTCAGCTTCCAGTCAACCACCAGCTTAGGTGGGTGTGAAAATATCACATGGAGTCAATAATAATAAAATAATATTAATAATAATAATATTAATAAAAAATATAAGATGTACCCTGTAGACCAACGGAAACTTGCTGTCACTCAGCCTCCAATCAACCACCAGCTTAGATGGGGTGAAAAAATCACATGGAGTCAATAATAATAATAATAATAATAATAATAATAATAATAATAATGATGATAATAATGAGAAGAAGAAGAAGAAGAAGAAGAAGAAGAAGAAGAAGAAGAAGAAGAAGAAGAGATCAGATTAAAAATGAAGACCATACAGACCATAGTACTATTGAGATCGGCTAGAATATTGTAAAAATTCCAAAAGATCGGACGAGACTTGCTGACACATACTCTTCTGTGAAATAGCACTAGGAGGGAAATAATAATAATAATAATAATAATAATAATAATAATAATAATAATAATAATACTTTGAAATTAAAACGGATCACCTTATCCCAGCAAGAAGGCCAGACCTAGTGTTGATTAACAAAAAAGAAAGAACTTGTCAACTGGTTGATTTTGCAGTGCCAGCAGATCACAGGGTGAAGTTAAAGGAAAATGAAAAAATTGACAAATATCTGGACCTTGCCAGAAAACTGAAAAGTTATGGAATATGAAAGTGAAAGTTATACCAATTGTAGTTGGTGCACTTGGAACAGTCCCAAAAGGATTAGAAAAGGGCTTGGAAAGTTTGGATATCAGAGGAAGGATTGAAACCATTCAGAACACTGCACTGCTGCAATCTGCCAGAATACTCAGAAGAGTCCTGGAGACCTGAGGAGACTTGCTGTCACTCAGACTCCAGTGAAAGACCATCAGCTAACACTGATGTGAAAACTCAAAAGGAGTGAATAATAATAATAATAATAATTGAAATGTGAGGTCGAAATTGATACTAAATTTACTTAGTGTCCTTGGAATGGTATCTAAGGTTTTTAGAAAAGATACTGAAGGAATTTGAAATCAAAGGAAAAATCGAGACCATCAAGACATCAGCATTAGTAGTATCTTCTTGAATACTTAGAAGAGTTATGGAGACCTGAAGAGACTTACTGTTTCTTAGACTGCAATGAAAAACTTTCAAGGAGCGTGAAGTAAAAACGAATCAGCCTATCCCAACCAGAAGACCAGATCTAGTGTTGTTACGTAGTGCCTTTTTCACGGCACTAAATCGTGTATGTAACGTAGCGGGTATTTACGTAGTGGTATGGTCGCAGTACCAAAAGCGATATATGTTCTGTAATGTTCTGGTATCAAATTGATATCGCTGGTGTACATTGTCTTCTTTGCTTAAATGTAGTTGTCGGCCTTAAGAAAACCAAACACATGTGTATAGTAGAAACTGTTGAATTCATTTCTTTTTACTCGGCTGTAATGGTGAGCGTTGACAATGAGCGTTACAATGACTGCTGCTGGGATGGCTAGCGTTGGTGAGGTAAAGGGGTGGCTAGGTGGGTCTCACAGCCTCTCGGCCGTGAACGGGCCGTAACCGGCTGTCGGTTCACTTGTTCTCTGTCCCGAGTCTTCTGTCTGACTAACCCTGGGATCTCTGACTTTCTTTTATATATATATATAATATATATATATATATATATATATATATATATATATATATAGCCGCCTACGCATTTTCTTTTGTTATACTTATGAGCGGAAAATCTACTTCCGAATTTCATTGTGATACTTTTTTTCTTTGTTCGCGTTAAACGGAAGAAGTCCTTTGTCATTTTTGTCGTCTTTCTTTGTTTCGGTTTAAACGGAAAATCCTACTTCCGCCCGTACGATATGCAACAGTGTTGATTAACATAAAAAAGAGAACTTGTCAACTGGTGAACTTTGCAGTTCATGCAGATCACAGGGTGAAGATGAAGGAAACGAAAAGATGGACGATACCTGGACCTTGCCAGAGAATTGAAAATAAAAGCTGTGGAATATGAGAGTCAAAGTGATACCAATTGTAGTTGGTGTCCTTGGAACGGTCTCAAAAATATTGGAAAAAAGACTAGAGGATCTGGAAATTAGACGAAGAATTGAGACCATCCAGACTACAGCATTGCTGCAATCAACTAGAATACTCAGGAATGTCCTAGAGACCTGAGGAGACTTGTTGTCACTCAGACTCCAGTGAAATGCCATCAGCAAAGGGTGATGTGAAAAACTCTCATGATAATAATGATATCCAAGTGAAGGTAAAAGAAAACGAAAAGATAACCAAATCCTTGGACCTTGCCAGAGTACTAAGAAAATTAATATGAAGGTAAAGGACTTACCAATTATAATTGGTGTCCTTGGAACTGTCGACAAGAATCCCGAGTATCAATATATATATATATATATATATATATATATATATATATATACACATGTGTGTCAAAACGTATCGTGATTTTTTGTACTTTTCAACACACCTTGTATTCTGAAGAAAATAACGTTCTATTCATTCATTTTCTTTTCAGAATTCAAGGTTTGGCAAAAAATCACTAAGTTTCAAGATAGAAATGAAGAATGAATGGAACGTTATATTTTTCAGAATACAAAGTGTGTCAAAATTTACAAAAAATCTCGATACTTTTTTCACACACCTTATATATATATATATATATATATATATATATATATATATATATATATATATATAATTATTATATATATTAAGGAATGCGAATACTTGTTATATATATATGTAATGAACACGGAAAGAGAGGAGAAAACCCATTCACTAAATATATTTGAAATGAGAACTATGCCTTGGAAGTGGATAAGAATTCGATATACATCTTTTTGATATTTCAAAATGCTGTATTTATTTTTACTTTTTCAAAGGCCTGTTCTACAAAAAGATGCTGAATTGATCTTAGTAACATGTGCATTGTGAAAGATGTATTATCGTTTTCTGTGTCGATGCAGAAAACTTTATATCTTCCAGTATCATATATTTATATATACATACATACATACATACATATATATATATGTGTGTGTGTGTGTGTGATTGTGTGTGTGTGTGTGCTAGAATTATTTGTTTTGCATTATTAATAGGTAAATAATTACAATACAGTTATCAGTTCAAGTTGCCTTCAAGTAAATAGAGTAGGAGTATTTTTATGAAGCTACAATTATTTTAAACTTCTTTAAGAGATAAATCACTCACACATATGTACAAGATAGAAGTAAATTTCCTAGGCCGCAATATCAGACGGGAGCGTAATAATACGTTGTGAACATCAAAGTATCATTTTGGCAACCGTTTCTTAGCACTTTTGAAGTTTTGATTTATTCAGTCTGTTCAAGAAAACTGCATTTTTGTAGCTGACTCTACTTCTAAAAAAGGCGCCTCGCGGGATATAATAATTAGCCAGCTATTCAAGTGAATTTCATTCTTGCTCGTTTCCTCAGTACTCTGGCCTTATGCCAAACTAAGCAAACCTAAGTACGAAGGTCGGTTGTAAAGTCCACTGCCTAACTAAGATCCTCCGCTACTCCTCTCCTCCTCATCATCATCATCATCATAGTCAACAGGAACTGAGAACACAGTGGATTTGATCATCGCTAGAGTCTGGATATGGACTCTGATGAAATAGCCGAAATCGTCCTGAAAAAGGTCTGTAAAACCCATTGCTTGATTAAGATCCTTAACTCCTCCTCCTCCTCCTCTTCCTCCCCCCCCTTGTCGTCTCTTCCTCCTCACCATCATCAACTGGAATTTACGTTGGATCTGATCATTGCTCGTGACTGGACATGGAATCTATTGAAATCGCCTTAAATCGTCGTGAAAAGCATCTGTACAGTCCATTGCTAGGATTCGCCGCTCGTCCTCCTTCCTATCCTCATCCTCTCCCTCCCCTTCCAGCACATCATCATCATCATCATCATCATCATCAACTGGAACTGACAATATTTAGAGTTTTATCATCGCTAGTGTTTGGACATGGAATCTGATGAAATATCCGAAATCGTCGTGAAACACGTCTCGGACGCCAATCTGTAGCAAATATTTATTTATTCTCAACAACAATGGTACTCCGAATTAATACAGATTTGGGTAGATAGGAGTAGTGAATTGTTTCCTCAGGGACCCTGTCTAGTCTGTACGAACAGTCTATCTATCTATCTATCTATCCTCTCTCTCTCTCTCTCTCTCTCTCTCTCTATATATATATATATATATATATATATATATATATATATATATATATATATATATATATATATATATATAATGCCTGTTTCTTTTATATAGATTCAGTTTCTTTGTCTTGTCAGAATCAACAAAGGCTCATTAATCATGTATAGGTTCCGCTTGACTAAGGTCAGTCACGTTTACTCAACTTTTTTGAAGTTAATGACTCGTTTACAACCGTGGGTTGAGGTCCAGATGACTACAGCATCCTAGTAAACAAATTCAAACTCCGGTTAAGTTATTACGTTCACATTCTAGAAAGTAAAGAACAAGCTACAGCTTAAATAGTGTCACAACTGTTCTTTCTGCTATGAAATAGTCACAAAATAAATAGTAATTCATATTTTATTTGACGGTGAAAAAATCGCTTTGTTTTGGTATCGTCTGTCGTAAAATCTTGGTTTACGACAGAGTATAATTGTAATAAGTAATTGAGAGTTACCTCCCCTATTTTATTATTACCTCCCATTTGTGAAACTCTTTGGTGTTTCTAAGAGTATAAACTCTCAGTAAACTTAACATCAATCTAAGTAGAATAAAGCTTTCTTAAGAATATCCGTGTGTTCGTTTATCATTACACTAATCAAAAGAAAACAGTTTTGACACACCTCAAAAAAATAAAAATAAAAAATAAAATAAAATAAAATTTATATTTGAATTAATTTGAATTGAACTGATAGAATCTTGGTTTTATAAGAAGAAAAAGTTATTTATTTGAATTTTGACAGCAAAACTATTTTTTATGTCTACTATTTAAAAAATATATCAGATTTCCAAGTTCATTTTTTTACGAATGTCTTACTCGGCTTTTTTGTGTTTTTATATGCTTGAAGAAATGCTGTATAAGAATTTTATTTGGTAAAAATCATGGCTGAATATAAATATTCAATAAGTTTTAGTCATGTCTAATCAGAAAAAGTGTAATAAAAGCTAGGCAATATTATTTATATTATTCAGACTATTGTCCTCATCTTTACTGTTATCTGTACAACGTTTCCGCTGATGTGCCTCCGGCCTTCTCTAGGTATTTAGTGTCGGACTCGAGAACCCTCTCGAATTTAGGAACCTTGGTACATTAGCCGAAACGTTGTACAGATAACAATACGGATGAGGAAAATAGTCCGAATAAACCGTATAATACTAATTATCAAGCATCATCTCAAAATTTCATAAAAAAAAGCTGGGCAGTGAAACTTCTAATACAACATGTGCAAGTATATTAGAAAAATTAGGGATTAATTATCTGCCCTTAGCACCATGGGGCGAATCAGCCAATACCGTTGATCGGCACCCAAATTGATTTCCTTGACTAGTTACTTGTAGAGTTGAGTACACGTCTAAAATCCAGTCTCTCCCAGAATTTAAAGAAACTCAGCAAATAAGTCTGGCAGCAAACGCAATTAAGTTTGCAAATTGTGCATTTATGATTATATGGTTTTATCTTCAATTTTTGTTGTCTTCTTCATTCGAATGTAATTGATTACCCGTTAATGGGGGGGGATGTGGAGCCATGCGTGTAACCTGATATGTAAATTAACGCGGGAAAGTTTTTAGCAAAGATATGTGTTAGATGAGGTTGGAAAGGTTTAATGATAAATCATCAGAGCCACATGGCATTGTTTTATTGGACGAGCGATGAGACGCGGCGAGGTGGGAGAGAAGAGGTGTGGGGGATGAGAATGTCAAATTGAGTTTGGAATTATGATTTGAAGGAGCTAGTCGGGCTCTTGGCCTTTGAGATTTGGGGGAAATATTTTTTTATGAGAAAAGGAAGTGGCCTTGTGTTATTACTAAATTCTTTAAATGGCACAAGGCAAGATATGTCTTAGCACCCCAATTATTCCAAGCTCTAAACATCATAGAATTGCCAGTCAACAGAACAACATCTCAGCAACCAGGATTCCAGCATGTACCAATGTAATACCGATCCAGAGATAAGGATACAAAGTTTCCCTACTCTCAGCACATTATCACTCTATTACGAAATGAGTGGCACAACGTAACAAACGTTGACACGTCATCTCTCCATTCCCAAATGGGGAGCATAGTGTTACACAGAACAAATGTCAACTTCTCAAACTAAATAAAATTAACTGGATAAAGAAGTTCTCTCTGGTAGGATTTAAAGTTAATTTTTACACCACCCAGAGGGATTTTTTGTTACTACTTTTTACTAAGTTTGTAGATAACGAAAATACTTTTAATGTCCTGCAGTAAATGAGTGATATTAGTTTATTTATTTTCAGTTTCCAAAATAAAAGAGGGTCCATAATTATCACGTGAAGTCAAAAATTCGACGGTGCATTAAAATGATAAACAGCTGTCCATTGAACCGGGTACATGTGCTTTATCTTTCCCATTAAAGAAATTTCTGAAACGATCGAATTTATCGACTTACACTGAAAACAACTCTTTTAGTTTAGATATTATCTTCATAAACATACCTGAATGTATTGTTAACGATCTTACAATGCAGGTGGTGAATAGTTTATCTTTCAACTTAGAACGAAAATTCATATAATATAATATATATATATATATATATATAATATATATTATAATTTATATATATAATATATATATAATATATATATATATATATATATATATGCGTGTGTGTGTCTGTGTGTCTGTGTGCGTGCGTGCGTGTGTGTGTGTTGTGTATTGAAAAATACCACCTGTTTCTTTGCTGTGAAAAAAAAAAAAAATGAACCTTTTTTGATTAATTACATAAGTATACACCCCTTTTTCTTCGATACAATTGCAAGTATTTATGCCCCAAAGATTATATATATATATATATAATATATATAAATATATATAATATATATATATATATATAGAGAGAGAGAGAGAGAGAGAGAGAAAGAGAGAGAGAGAGAGAGAGAGAAGAGAGAGAGAGAGAGAGAGAGACCATCCGTTGCTTTTTATATTCCCTGGTTTCAGATACTGATGATCTGTTCTACAGATAAAACAATTCTTAAATGTTCTTCATCTAGCAAAAGCATAAGATTAGTCACACATGAACTATTGACATACAAGAATAATCCGTAAGGTGCTTCCTATGAGTGAAAAAGTGATTGTTCTCAATTAAATATAGAAAGAAAGAAATCGTATGAAGAAATCCTATTAGATACTAAAAGAGGCTACCCGGTATCGCCTGGGTAGACTGGGAATTTAATTTTTTCAAATTTTTAAATACAAGGTGTGTCGAAAAAGTACCGAGTTTAAAGCTGTATTTACCAAAAGAGAAATGAAGAATGAATGAAACCTTTTTTTTTTTCAGAATACAAGATGTGTCATAAAAGTACAGAAATCTTGATACTGTTTGACACCTTGTGTATCGTTTCCTTAATCAATTTCTTAATTTGGATTTTACTGCATGCCAACCCAAATGTCAAGATGATAACGATCGTAGAAATAAGGAATACGAGTATTAATAACTACATGCAATTTGACACATCCAGTTAGATTATATCACTTTATAAAAATGACGACATTTTAACATCTATTCAAATTTCAGAAAGAGGTATGTGACTGATACTGCTAATACGGCACTGTACTCAACTATCCTCAACATCTCTGATAATAAAATGCAGATGTGTAACCTGATATGCAAATTAACACGGGAAAGTTTTTAGCAAATATATGTGTTAGATGAGGATTGAAAAGGTTAATGATAAATCACATAGCCACATGGCATTGTTTTATTGGACGAGCGATGAGACGTGGCGGGGGTGGGAGAGACGATGAGTGGGGGATGAGAATGTCTAATTGAGTTTGGAATTATGATCTGAAGGAGCCAGTCGGGCTATCGGCCTTTGAGATTTGTGGGAAATAAAATGTTTATGAGAAAAGGAAGTGGCCTTGTGTTATTACTAAACTGTTTAAATGGCACAAAGCAAAATATTCTAATACGGCACTGTACTCAACTATCCTCAATATCTCTGATAATAAAATGCAAATATATTTACTATATATACTTACCTAGACTATTCCGGGATTCTAGTGACTTCGGTAGTGGACCGGTAAAGAAATTAACGGCGTAGATCCCCGGGGGCCATCCCCGCCCCAGACAACATCTGCCTACTTGATTTAAAGGCATAGCATTGGGTTTATTACCTAGTGCCTGAGGCGCGCCCTTGGGAGTAGGGAATACCGATGAGATCTACAGATTTTTGGCACCTACAATCCCATGAGCTTCGGCTCGTGGGTGGTCCCACCTTTAAAAAGACCTTGTGTCACACCCGTATACGTCAAGGTAAATAAAATCCAAATATCAATGTGTCAGTGTCTCGAATTTTTAAACTTTACTCCTAGAGGCCGTATCCCAACATATTATATTATGATCAAGTCAAGCTGAAAGCACCGGTACCCGCTGGATCACCGAAGTTAAGTAGCGATGAGCTGTTCAATTATTAATTGGGTGACCAATTATCAATTGATTTGATTCGGCATTAAATAACCCCTAAACGTGTTGATATACCGTAAACAAAAACAACAACATTGCCATGATGAAGAGTAAAAATGGTTCAATTTTTATTTGAAAAGAACTATTCATTTCTCCGAAGAAACCAACACTGAAATAGACGCAGCACGGGCGAAAGGAATAAATAAACTAACGAAACTAGATAAAAATAATAAGGTACACTCTACAATTTGTATATAATCATAATATAAGTTAGAAATGCAAGTTTGCTCAGAAGGAATACAAAAATAGACCTAAATATTACAATAAAAATTGTGCAAGCAATGGGAGTTCGCGTCTGCAAACCAACGTACAAAACAAAGACTCACCTCGAGAATAAAACCGCAAAAATATCTGGAAAATTGCATTTCCCGTTCAACAGACCAGATCTAATTATAATAAACAAAATATAATTTAGCTGTGTATTTTTCTGTTCCAAAGGATGGTCGGGTGAAATTATAGAATAGAAATATTCAGTCGTCACGCGAGAATTGAAAATAAGTTGTGACACAAGTAAGAGGCAGATTTATTGTAGTTTGAAACAGCGCTGTTTGGATTACACATTACTGGGTGACGTCGTCAGTTATGTTATTACTAGCTCATAGGTCTTTAAAAATAATACCCCCTCGACAGTTAGACCCCACTAGGAACTATCACCCCCTTGTGCCTCCCCCATTTGATACAAAGCTAGCAGCTAAACTGGCTTATATAGTGTTTTGCCATTGTAGACGTGGGTTTCTGTGCACCTGATTGGCTAATGCTGGAGCCAATCAGTTTTCGAGTAACTGTTATAAACAGATCTACGTGGTGTAGACACTTTAAAAAATCATTGGCAGGGTTAGAACTAGCGGTAAAAATGACAAACTGAAAGAAACTCATTATATATCATTATATTGGCACCCATAACTTTCATAGGTAACATTGAACTCAATATTAAACTAAACAGACTGCATCACTACTACTATAGGAAGGTTTGTGTTAGGTTCGGACAAGACAGGTCTTCTTTCTTACCTACTGCAATACCATGTAATGCAGTACTACCTGTGTCGGGTTGTCGGCGACTAAAGTGGCTCCGGCATTAGATACAAATCGGCATGTCTAGTGAGGTAGATGTGTGGACACCTCGCATCACTAACAAGAGCTGTCAAAAGGCAGATGAACTCCACGCTAGCCAATGGCCATTCTCCCCGATGATACTAGGATTGATGTACTTACTAGTCATATAAATCCCCAATACATCCTGGCACTAGGGTGCAAGCGCTGGAATTTCCGAGAAAACTTTCCTCTTGTGGAGTGAGTCAATACTACCTGTGACAGCTCCTTGCAGCAGCGCGGCAGTCGTGCCATCTCGGACTTTCCCCTGCCAACTGTCGGAATTCCAAGAGTGTGGACTGAATACTGTTCACTCTCTTTCCACTTAAAATATCTCGCGCACAAGTTTCACTTAATGTCGAGTGAGATAATCATCGTCTGCGACGGACTTCTATAAGCAAGTAACCATAGGCGAGCTAACTACCGTAATTGACGGCATATAAGACGCACGGGCATATAAGACGCACCCCCATTTCAGCAGGCCAGATTCAGGAAAAAAGTTTTCAGTGTATTTAAGCATATATTGTTGAAGACAGTCTACCCGTGCATGACACAAGCAGAAACATAGCTGTATACCAGCAATAAAATAATGATGCATGGAGTTTTGGGTACGTAAATGTACTGAGCGTAAGCTGGGTTAGTTGGCATTATAGAGAAGATTAGCCTAGGCCTACGGGAGGTCTCAAAGTTCACCTACAATGTATAAGTCGCAGGGCAATCTTTTGAGCCAACATTTTCGAAAATAAGTGTGTCCTATATGCCGTCAAATACGGTAGTTTAGAAACCAGGAAAACCCAGTTATGGGTAAGATATTTACAGTCATTATTTCTCAGCTTTGTCAAAAAAAAAAAAAAACATGAAATATCACCTGAATCCTGCTGATACGTTTTATTCAATTACAACGTCTTGATGGCTTTTACAAAAGGGAGTTTTGAAAAAGAAAATAGTGTAATAAATAATAGAAAGTGCGTAAAGAAAAAAAACGAAAGAAAGAAGCGTTGAAAGAAAGATGAAAGTGTAGAAGTACAGGAATAATTAAATTCATGGGTCCCAACTAAAGCCGTCTAACTCCTACCTTGTAACCTATCCTGTGTAATTCGTTTAAAAAACTGTTGAAATGTATTTACAGTTGAATGGTGAGGGAAGAAAAAGGAAAAACACTGGGCTGCATGGATACGATTTTACTGCGTCTTTTTAGATTTCTATGCGTCCGAGACATAGGACACGTATCTATTAGCATCTCTGAGGTTCATATGTTTCCCAAGTGTATTAGTCCAAAAGTGAACGTTATAGTGAGACTGGAGTTCAAACTCACCCTTTACAATGTTGCAGTTTAATACATTAGCCACTACGGCACAGAGATTCGCCATTTATGTTATAGTCGTCAATGGTTGACTTACAAATCTCATTTTTAAGATATGATTATTGTCTAATAAATGTGTTAGTTTAGTTCTATTATTTGTGTCCACATTAGAATGCATGACAGTAAATGTGACAGGAAGAATGCAGAAGCTGTGATAGTAACCATTGAGTAGTAAAACAAACAAGTAAATTTCTATAGGGAATTTAAATTTAAAATTCAGTAATTCATTCCATTATTTTATAATACAAGAGGATTTATCAAGAAAAATGGAGTGTGAGTAGAATAAATGAAAATATTAGAAGGATGAAAGAAAGAAAGAAAGAAAGAAAGAAAGAAAGAAAGAAAGAAAGAAAGAATAGAGTGAAGAAAGCCAGCTTGAAAGAAAGAAAGAAAGAAGAGACAGAAGAAAGCAAGCTAGAAAGAAAGCAAGCTAGAAAGAGAAAGAATGAAAGAAAGAATAGAGTGAAGAAAGCCAGCTTGAAAGAAAGAAAGAAAGAAAGAAAGAAGAGACAGAAGAAAGCAAGCTAGAAAGAAGAAAGAAAGAAAGAAAGAAAGAAGAGATAGAAGAAAGAAAGCTAGAAGAAAGAAAGAAAGAAAGAATAGAGTGAAGAAAGCAAGCTTGAAAGAAAAAGAAAGAAAAGAAAGACAGAAAGAAAGAAGAGACAGAAGAAAGAAACTAAAAGAAAGAAAGCTAGAAAGAAAAGAAAGAAAGAAAGAAAGAAGAAGAGAGAGTGAAAGAAAGAAAAAGAGAAAGAAAGAAAAGGAGAGTGAAGAAAGCAAGCTAGAAAGAAAGAAAGAAGAAAGAAAGAAAGAAAGAAAGAAAGAAAGAAAGAAGAGAGTGAAGAAAGAGAAAAAGAAAGAAATGATAGGAGAGAACTGAAATCAAGTTGTGACACAAGATGCAGATTTATTCAATAAATTCGCGCACACGATTTATTGTTCAGATTATCCTAACTCAGATATAAATACTCTATCACCGATATCGAGCGCTCTTTATATATGAATATAGCACAATACTTTATATATGCTACCAACAATATGCACCGTCTGGCAGCAAGTATTTACCTTTTAACTTAATAACTTAAATTAGAAAAAAAACAACGAAACTAAATAAGAAGGGATATAAAAAGATTACATTTATTTTACTTATATTATTTAATTATATTATTTAATTAATTATATTTTATGTAGTTTTTATATAAATCATTAAGTTCAACTCATTTGAATTAGGTATAATCTAAGAATGAAACAGGGTTTCCTTGCTAAATTCTCCTTATTTATCTAAATTATAGATAAAACCAAACAATTAGAAATCAAATAAATCAAGCTAATAACTATTAAAATCATTAAAAAAAAAACTTTCAAACAGTCTGAATTAATTGGAAATACGAGGAAATATCAAAGTCGTCCAAAAGAAAGAAGCATCACTTGAAATCAAATAACATACAAGAGACGTTCAGTAAATAAACATATACCAAATATGGTTAAATGGTACGGTATGACAACCTGTCGAGGAGAATGAAAATTCTCAATTTAAACCTGTTAAACTCCTCTGAAAATTGATTTTGTGACCTATGTGAAGATGTTTAACCTTAATATTACAACCTGTCTAGGAGAATAAAGAACTCTCATTTCAAACAAGTTAATCACAGGTGAAAATTGACCTTTTGTCACAATCAGGTCGTGTGAAGGCCTGGTAAAAACGTCATTAAATTAGTAAGGTGAATTTTGGTTAAGGAGTGGGTACTAGGAAGCACAGTTTAAAGTTGCACCTTTTTTAAGAAGATGAATTGACATGAGTCTTTTCATACCGGAGAAGACTTGTGGAGATAAAAACAAAATTAAAATAAGATAAAATATATATATATATATATATATATATATATATATATATATATATATATAACAGTCTCACAGGAGACCTCAGAAAGGAAGCACCCACAGGGTGTGCGCAGATAAAAAATCCCTCTTCCGACTGCCAAGAGGAAATTTCATCTTATGCCAGTCGTAGCGTCTGTAGAGAGTATCTGTAGATGACGATATATATATATATGTACACACACACACACACACACATATATATATATATATATATATCTTATTATTATAATGGAGATTGTGTGTTTTTCTGTCTGTAACCAAAACTATATTCCTACTCAAGTCACAATTCTCTTAGTTATTGACATCACATTCTCCATGATTTTATCTTTATTTAACCTCAATTATTAATAAAATTGTCTTACATCATTAATACTGTTAACTATGTCTACATACTAACAACATGCAATTATATTTATATATACAACAAAATAGCGGTTTACAGTGTAAACGGAAAGCTAATTTGCATATTAATATTAAAAATCGAAATTTAATAAATATGTGTTAGTATTATTGATTTCTAACTGTTTGGTTTTATTTTAATGAATATAAGCAAAATCTCTTCAATGAATCTTATGAAATCCATTAACAAGATAAAATAACTGTCATTTTTATTCTTTACTTCTCTTATAACTAAATACTTAAATTAAATTAGAAAAAATAACAATGAAAGACGACAGTGATGGAAGAGTAAGTTTCAGTTGTTCATTTTTTATTATACTTCCCTTTTCAATCTTTTATTATATCCCTCTGTTTTAAATCTTTTTATCTGTATTCTTATTTAGTTTCATTAGCCTTTCTAATTTAATACAATATTTTTATTACATTAAAACTTAAATACTTGCACCCGGAGGGGGCATATATTTGCTAGTATATATATATGTATATATATATATTATAATATATATATATATATATATATAACCAACCACTTCGCACGAGTAGGGTGGGGCACGAGGTCAATTTCCTAAGCAGAATTTAACAGGTTTGAATTCAGAGTTTTCCTTCTCATAGACCGCGGTTGCCGAACAAACGTTAAATATCCCTGTCTACCCTACTATTTACCCATAGCTGAAGAGAACATTTTAGAGATATAGTTCGATTCATTCCTTTTTCCAATGTGAAATGCAAACAGCATTGTCTAGGATTTGAACTCGTGTCGATGAGTTCATTTCTTACGACATTAACCATTAAACTATTCGCGTCTCTGTATATGAAGCAAAATTAATCAAGAATTTGTTATGGGAATTTTCAGGAATTATGTAGAATTATTCACACATCTAAACTAACCATTGTCGAATTTTCTGACACTGGGCATTCTGTATCTCTTTATCTATATGTATCTATTTCATACAAGCTATCATATCTGGATGAACAAATACAACGAAATTCGTTGGTAAGAATTATGCAAAATTTATAAGGAAACCTCGCCCAAGGTCAATCCGTCTAATTCTATCTATATTGAAATCATCAATCGAATTCAAATCAAAATATTTATGTAAGTCTCTTGTACAAGTATATGATATTTCATATATAATTATAATTATAATTCTAAATAAGTATAACTTTTAATGATTTATTATGTGAGTTGTTCAGTTGGCTGTTTGATTTAATGGCATATACACCCTTGTGGGCTATTTAATGCCAAATCTTGTCTTTATCATATATGCTAGGTGTGTCAAAAGTTATTAAACATTTTTGCACTTTTGACACACCTTGTATTCTGAAAAAAATAACGTTCCATTCATTATTTTTTAGAATACAAGGTGTGTCAAAATGTACGAAGTTTAAAGCGGTATTTACCAAGATAGTAATAAACAATAAATGTGACGTTATTTTCTTTTTCAGAATACAGGGTGTGTCAAAAGTTACAGATTTTAAAGCTGTATTTACCAATATATAAATGAGGAATGAATAGAACGTTAATTTATCGATACTATTTTGACACACCTTGTATATATGATTTGTTTAATTTAATGAGTATTAATAAATTGGTATGAATAAATTTCATTAACTTTGGGTGTATCAATAAATTATCAGCGGAACCTGTGGATATACCACAGTGTGATCATTTAATTATTACGACGTTTGATATGTTTACTTAAGAGTTTTGTAAAATTGGTCAATGTGTAAAGAATATAATAATCTTGATTTAACTCTCTCTCATACATTTTTCTCTCTTTCGTTCTTTTCATCATATTCGATTGAAATAGATTAGTGTTATCGCTTCCGCACTCACCCCCTCTCTATGTTTCCTCTATTCGTTTTCTTTCTTTCTTTCTAGTTATATTATTCTGTGAAGCATGTCCCTTTTCTTTCGTTT
>CM042152.1:39608125-39615625 GCA_023376005.1 Doryteuthis pealeii | reverse complement strand
TAATAATTCTATTCTTATCTTTTTAGGGGTCAACTATTTTCTTGGTTTCATATGGTTTGGTCTGTTTGCATCTGTTGCTGGTCCGAATGGTATTCTCTCTATTCTTATAGCCTGGAAATTACTTGGGAAGCTTTTAGGATATCTGGTCTTCTGCTGTTGATAGTGTTTAATAACAAACAGAAAACTTTTTTTTTTTAGCTCATGTATTTTATCCAAAGTAAAAATGTCTTTGAGAATAGACGCCCATCTTGCAACTGTTCTATACGACACTTTAATCTATTGATGGGGTATTAGAGGTTCATACCTTTCCCAAGTGTATTATTCCGAAAGTTAACGTAATAACGCTGTTGCAGTTCGAACTGGCTTACTAAGATATCAGAGTGCAGGACTTTAGCCACAAAACAACCGGGACTCCTTCCTCAATTTAAAGGAGTTGCTTCTAATCTTATTGTAAAATCAACTGATTATGATATATATATATATATATATATATATATATATATATATATATATATATATATATATATATATATATATATATATATATATATATATATCCAAAAGTCCAGAGAAGAAATATTCCTTACGGCACAAGAGTTTTATTTAAACCTGTCGCAAATTGTGAGCTCAATGTGTGCTCTTAATGTTAGAGTCACAGAGCAAATATATTCGCATCTGATGAATCGGGAGAGTTAGACTATTTGTCTAAGCTACCTAAAATAGACTAAAATGCTAAATCTCTAAGTCTTTTGTTATTTCTTTACTTATATATATATATATATATATATATATATATATATATATATACCAACCCATCCACACGAGAAGGAGACGATACAAGGTCAATTTATTAAGCTGCATTCAGCAGGTATGAATTCAGAGTTTTCCGTCTCCTAGATTCGGTGTCTAACCAACATTAAAGAGCCCAGTCTGACCTACTATTTACCAATAGCTGGGTGGAGAATAGTTGGATTCATAGATTTCAGTATGTGATAAACAAACAGCTTCATCCAGGATTTGAACTCGGATCGACGAGTCAATTTCCTACGACTGTAACCATTACACCCCGCAGTTCCATAATTTAATCTTAAATCAAACCAAAACAGAAACTATCTGTTTGTAAAGAAATAATACTATTGTGATTTCCATTTAAATACATAAATGAATAAAAATGGCATTTTTTCTTTTTTCTTTTCTTTTTTTTTTTTTTTTTCAGCGACAATCATCAATACCGTTTGAGAATTTAAGCCCCATTTATTCAACCTACTTAACTCCGCAATTCGTTGTAGATGTTTTTAAATTTTTATTAATTCCTTACTTGAACACAATGTCTCTCTAATAGATACTTTTTTTTTCTTTATATATTCTTTGTCTCAAAATTTACGATCCTAACCCCGTGATCTGCCTGAATTTTTAAAATCACAAAACATGCCCTTATCGGTTCTAATGACTAATCGATGACAATCAATCAATCGACTGTGTCTGGTGCAATCTATATCCGCTGTTTTTTGCTGTTTTTTTTTTTTGGGGGGGTACTCTTCTCATTTCACAAAATGGGGGGTGTCCATTTTATCTCCATTATATTGTAATGGTTCCTTTTCGCTTTCACTTGATCGAATCTTGTGATGTTCTCAACGATTTTTATCATCAGACAGCATTATGCTTTCTTTCTTACGAAAGCAAAGCACTCTATAATTAATTTAATAACAGGCGTCAGCCTTTCTGCTTCATTTCCTTCCTTAACACAGATTTGTACGAATGTTGAAGAAACAGAATCTCTAGTTCAAAATAAAGAGGCGTTTTCGTGTAATGGTTATCGTCGTGTGAAATGGACACAGCGACCCGAATTCAATAGAAGAATCAAATTATAAACAAACAAGCATTCCATTAGCTATTTCACTGTAGCGGTATAAAATAGAATTGTTTTTCAAACATTAGTTAGGTTGTCTGGTTGTTTTACGGGACACCATATTTTTCGGGTTATTTAATGTTCAATCAAGTCATTTTGAAATGGACACAGCGACGTGAAATCAATATAAGAAACAGATTGTTACGATTTTTATTTGCAATTGTTTATACCAAGGGCCTGTTTAGCTCACCCGGTAGACCGTTCGCCTAGGAACCACAGGTTTCCTGGTACGATACTAGCCCTCACCAACTCAGCGTATGAGTAGTACAGGGATATAGGTGGTAAAGTAATGGGCTGATGGTAGGCGTGGCGTTCCACCTCAAACGCAAAACAAACAATCTCCTTGATATAGTACTAGTGAAAAGGGATAGGCGTCTTCGCTCTGGCTGATACCGACATTAGGCTACCCCTACGACTTTACTTTTACTTTATATTTGCATGATAGAATTATTCATGTTAATGTCATCTATACATATTGAAAGTATCTGTATGCCCGGAGGAAACTTCGAGAATAAAACAATTAACGACAAAGTAAATATATATACACATTAGATATCACCAGGGCTTGGTTTTTGAGCGAAAATAATAAAGGTTTGATTTATATTTGATAATTAAAAGGTAAAATTTAAATGATAACAGCATAGAATTTCTTTTGCATTTAAGATTTTAAATAGTAGACATTTTTTTTCAGAGTGGCCGAGTCAACGCGAAGTCTTTTTTTTACATAAGGATTTCAATGGGACATCCTGCGAGGATCTAATTTGTGATTCAGTAATAATGGATCTGCAAGACTAATTTTTTGCTACCCCCTACCCAGGCGATGCCGGGTAGCGACTTCTAGTACATATATAAAGGGCAGATGTGTGTATCTGTATGTCCGGAGGAAACTAGGAAAATAAAACAATTAATGATAAAGTAAATATATATACTCATTAAATATCACCAGGACTTGGTTTTTGAGCAAAAATAATAAAGATTTGATTTATATTTGTGAAAATAATTAAAAAAATAAGATTTAAATGATAACAGAATTGATTTTTTTTTCATTTGATATTTTAGATAGTAGACATTAACATTTCTTTACAGAGTAGCTGTATCAGTACAAGGTCTATTTTTTTAAATAGGGATTTAAATGTGGCATCACACGAGGATTCAACTCAAAGATTCAGTAATAATGGATCTGCGGGACTAAATTAAAAAAAATCTCCCTCTACCCAGGCGACGCCGAGTAGCCGCTGCTAGTCTTTCAGAAAGGATGAAAATAAGTTATGGATTCAAATGAAACAATGTAATGAACATATTTACAGCAAGAACAACTATCGAAAAACCTGATGCGTATTGGTTCACATTATCGTTGTTCTGCTGACTCTGAACACTTAGTGTATTCTGACAGCTGCAGATTCGGAATCCTATGCGTATATTTTACTATAATTATTTTTCCCGCGTTAGTTCCATTTGGGAGCTGACATATTATCTTATTGTGGAAAAAAGATTACTGCAAATTGAATTTTGCGTATCAGAGGTACAGATTTTATAGGGCGAATGTCTACTGAAAAAATTCGAGTGTTCATTATAGTAGATATAATTTCCCTGTCTCACCAAAGTGCTATATATATATATATATATATATATATATATATATATATATATATATATATATATATATATATATATATATATATATATATGTATATGTATATATATATATATAATATATATATATATATATATATATATTAATATTCGTGTTCTTTAATTGTACAACCGTTGTCAACTTGCAACAACCTCTGGTTAAAATGAGACCATCCAAATCGTCCCAAAGCGAAATGCAAAAATGTAAATCCTGATTATTTGCTGTTGCTTCCCGCGAAATTATTATTTCCTATGAATGTCGTGACCTCATTTAAATAATCGACATTTCCTTTTTTTATTATAAAGACAGAAAGGGGAGAAAAAAGACAGGCTACATAGAAAAAGGATAAGAAAGAAAGAAAGAAAGAAAGAAAGAAAGAAAAAATAGTGGGAGAAAGACAGTATGAGGGTGTGAGCGCGCGGAAGCAATAACGCTAATCGATTTCGATTGAACATAATGAAAATATGATGAGAAGGATAGAAATAAAAAAAAGAGTGCGAGATAGTTAAATCAATATTATTATACTTTGTATATATTGAACTATTTAGCAATAGCTCTTAATTAAACATATCAAATTTTATAATAATTAAATTATCATGCTTGCGGTATTTCAATAAAAGGAATTATATAGGCACCTCTTCATTTTCGTTCGGAAGAATTTATTGTCTGGGGAACGTCTGGTGTGCACTAGAGGTAAAATAACACTTATGCCAATTGTCCAATGAAGAAAGTTGAATCAATAAAACAACGGCCAACGGTTTATTTGAGTAAGGAATCTTTCGTTGTTTATTTTCCCTTTACAATTCGTTATTATATTGTTGCAAAGGTGAAATTTCGATTCACTTCTTATCAGGGTATGTTTTGTTTTATTTTCACTTTTTGTTTGTTTTTGTTGGTCATTATCTCAGTGGTCGTTTTACGAACCACTTCAATTGTGCGTCTGTCTCTCGGCTCCGCTTTTGGGTCTGACCCTTCTTCCCCCGGGTCCCGATGCTATTATTGTCTGTGGCTGACACTGTTGTCCTTTTGACCCCAGTCTGTTCATCTATTTGTGCCTTGTCTGATTTTATCTTCTGCTCTTCGACTCACTAGCCGAGTCTTCGACTATTTTCATAATAAAATACTCTTCTAATTACGTCATTTCTCAACTGTCTAACATTCACTGTAATCTACCGAATAATATTTACAAAGAAACGTCATTACGTTAAAGAATATCAGTTTGATTTGGTTTCATTGGTTTCATTTGTTTGTTTTACGGCATATCAACCCTTTCGGGTAATTTTTTTTCAAATATAACTGAATCCCACAAATAAGGAATATCTTATTATGTATTTCGACTCATTAAACTTAACAGGAAAAAGCCTTGGGCAAACAATCATTGATTCACTCAATAGTTTAATAATAGATACATTTCACTTTGAATCGAATTAAGATTTATAATTCACGATTAACTGTTTGTTTTACGATTATTTTCATATGATTAATTATTTTTCATATGATTAATCCAGTGGATTTAACCCTGAAGGTCCTTATGGTGAAACTCGAGTAGGTTATTACCGTGTACCTTTATAATAAATTTGCTCTACTAACGTATTGAGCAATTTATATTTGTTATATCGCTGCCTTATTATATATATATATATATATATATATATATATATATATATATATACATTTACCAACCCCTCCGCACGATCAGGATGTGAACAAGGTCAATTTCTTAAGCGGAGTTCAACAGGTTTGAATTCAGAGTTTTCCTTCTCATAGACTGGTTGCCTAACCAAGGTTAAAGAGCCCAGTCTGCCTTACTATTTATCCATAGCTGGAGGGAGAGTAGGATTCATACCTTTCCAAGGGTGTTAGCGCAAAGTGAAATGCAATTATATATATATATATATATATATATATATATATATATATATATATATATATATATTATATAATATATACATACATATATATATATATATATATATATATATATATATATATATATATGTAGCTTTAAACATATATATATATATATATATATATGCATACACATATATTAGTCGGTCAATTTCATGATGTAAATTGTGAAAAGAGACCAAAGAGCCTTAGCTCTATGAGATACGATTAAAAATATTTTGAAAAAAGTGATGAGGGTAAAAATGTTTACGAAAATCTGCTAAATTTTAACTCGAACAATTTTTAGGAAATACCAAAAAAAAAACATCATATTTCCTTCTTAGATGCAAACCGCACGTATTTCTTACCGTTCTGTGAAGGCGAGATGTCTTTCTGGCGGCAGATTGTCATCAACATTCATCATTCGTTATCATATATACCTTGTAGCATCAGTTGAAAAAATTGATACAAGGGTTGTTTTACTTTTCGATTATTTTTTTTTTTTTTTGCTATTTTTATAAAGTGTATCTTAGCTTTAAAAAAAATTGATTTATTTTTATGGATTTTTTTTCTATTTTCCGAACGTAATATTAACAAACTACCTACGGTTTAAATTGAAAATGTCACCCAAGAAAAAAAAATGTCCACAACTTAATATAAAAATTTAGAGAAAAATAAACGGAATGGGATGCAATACAAACATATTTTTGGTATTTAAAACGGTGAAAACATTCTTGTCCAAAGTGAAGAGTATTAGCCAACAGCTCGCAAGAAAATGGTTCAATCCCAACGAAAATTGATTTTGTTCGTACAAAAGAACGAACAGTATTGATAAACGAATAAAATTGGCAGCTCTCGGGAACAGAAAGAAAATCCAGAAAAATGAGTTCAAAACTAGTGAGAGGATGACTGTATATCGAGAAAATATCACAAGAAGATTCAAACAAAATGGAACTATATCAAACATATGTGCTAAGAGGTCTATTTGTTTGTGAACTAATTCGATCTGACAGCAATATTAATGCAAAACAATAGGTAACAGAGAGGATTATTATGTTGAAAAACTCGAAATGACACCGCGAAAGATAAGTAAACTCGACAAAATTAACCGAACTGAAAACTGATTAGTTTTGATTGGTTTCTTTATTTAATTATAAATCAGGAAATCGTTAATGTGTAATGATATCACTTTTGAATAATACAGTATTTAAATTATATATATATATATATATATATATATATATATATATATATATATGAGGGTAGGAGCATTGGAGTCAATCCGACAGAATGTGATAAAAGAATAGAGAGAAAATGTGGACAAAAGAACAACTCAAACAAGTAGATGTAGGAGATATATTTCGTCTTGCATTGAACAAGACTACTTCATACATTTGTTTTTATAGAAGTCTGACTTCATCACTAAACTCCCCCTCACCCGTTCATTTTCTCTTCTATAAAAACAAATGTATGATGCACAAATGTTCAAATAAATGACTGAAGAAGTCTTGCCCAATGCAAGACGAAATATACCTTCCACATTTACTTATTTGAGCTGTTCTTTTGTCCACATTTCCCTCTATTCTTTTACCATATATATATATATATATATATATATATATATATATATGCTCCCCATCCCCTAGGGTTGAGCACTCTGGGGGGGGATCTTGCTGACGGCCGCCAACTCAAGCGTAAACGCAACGCTCTTCTAAGGAATGGAGCACTTTGTGACGGCCTTTACACGCAAAGCGATGTGTGTATTAAAACAGTTAAAATCCCCTTCCCATTCTGTAAGTGAAGACAGCCTAATGGTTACGGTGCCGGACTGACACCCAACCGATCGGATTTCAATTCCGGCTGTAGGTAGCTTACAAAATGTCTAGCCACACTGAGGAGACTTGATAAGTCGAAACACGTGTCTGTGGATGACCCTATATATATATATATATATATATATATATATATATATATTATTTGGTTAAAAATGTTCAACATACTGAAAGATCCACGTCCTGACAGTGAATAAATAAAATCGTCCACGCAAAGAATACCTGTTTCAATCACACAG
>CM042152.1:39600625-39603125 GCA_023376005.1 Doryteuthis pealeii | reverse complement strand
TGCTAAAAAAAAAGAAAAATCTATTAGTATAGAAAAAAATAATTTTTAAAAATTTTAATTTCTTGGAGATATCTGAAAACATCCAGATCTGGTTTAATCTGAACTGTAACTTCGAAAAATATCATAACATTCTTTTTCGTGTTATCTTATGCCAGACTAGGCTCTGTTTTTTGGAGGGTGGGGGTGTCTCCGTGGTATAATTTTTAACGTGGTGGACTGCGACATCATAGTGAGTTCGAACTACCGTCACAGCATTGAGTTCTCTTTCAGACTAAATTGGAAAATGTATGAACATTCTCATATCACTAGCTGCGGATTAAATATTACCACTAACGTTCTTCTAAAGGAATTATTTTGGTATTAAATAACCCATAAATGTTTAGATGTCATTAAACCCCTCTACATGAGTAAGATGTGACAAAATGTCAGTTCCTTCAGCTGAGTTATATATATATATATATATATTAATATATATATATATATATATATATATATATATATGTGTGTGTGTGTGTGTGTGTGTGTGTGTGTGTGTGCGTGGAGAAAGGTAGACAATCACGGGATGTTATGGAAACTGGATGTTTATTATTCGACGATGCAACGTTTCGGTCGAAAATAAACATCCAGTTTCCATAACATCCCGTGTTTGTATACTTTTATCCACATATTGTCGAATTAACCTCTTATATATATATATATATATATATATATTATATATATATATATATATAATATATATATATATATATATATATATATATATAATAAAAAAGAAGATCTGCAAATGGATTATGTTGTTAAAAAAAATTTTAAATTATTTTTATCTAACATTTGCGACACGTGTTTCAGACCGTCTGATATCTTCTTCAGGCTTTGATCATCATAAAAAACATTAATCCATTCGACCTACTATTTTATAAAATATTTAATTTTCTCCGTTGGAACCAGAACACACCTATATATATATATATATATATATATATATATATATAATATATATATATATATATATAATGAGTTCATTTTTGTCTATATATCATATCTCTATGTTTTATATATATATATATAATATATATATATATATATATATATATACGTGGGGGGAGCTCCCCATTCCCTAGTGGGTTGAGCAATTTGGAGGGGATTTCGCTGAAGACCGCCAACTAAGCATAAAAGGCAAAGCTCTCCGATAAAAGGAATGGAGTAATCTATGGCAGCCATTACATATACACTGATTTGTGTAATTATCAGTTTAAATCCCACTTCCAGTTTGTAGATGACGATGGCCGAGTGGTTTAGCAGCCTGACTGATGAAGTATCAGTAGACTCTGGCAGTGGCTAGCAAATGTCAAAAGATGTCAGAAGAGACGTGAAACGTCAAGACACGGTGTCTGTAGATGACTATATATATATATATATATATATATATATATATATATATATATATATATATATATATATAGTGTGCCATTTTGTAATTTTTGGACAAGCCTTGTATTCAGAAAATATGAATGAATCGAAGGTTATTTTGTTTCAGAATACAAAGTATGTCAAAATTTAAAAAAAAAAAAAATACTCTTTTGACACAACTTTAATATTCAACTGCTGTTCTGTTCCTGCTTCGATTAATTCCGATATTTCGGGTGAAAGATCACCTTTTTTAAAGGTATAGGGAATAGATACTAAATGCAGAAAAATGAAATACTGTATATGAGAGAAAAATGAATATATATAATATATATATATATATATATATATATATATATTATATATATTATATATATATATATATATATATGAAAGAATAGACACACTTTGTTAAATTCTGTAATATCAGTGGTTTTTGGCATGATACCAGAATATATTTTTTATAAGACTTATAACATTTCAAGTCCGAAAGGCTTATGATTGCCAGAGAATTGACGTTCAGATTGAATGAGGGTTTAACTTTATTTTAACAACGTAACCATTCAATTCATCTCTGCTAAAAATATTTGCCAGTGTTTCGAATGGTTTCGAATGGGGAATAATATTACGCCAGCAGTTTCAAGAATTGGGGAACGTTAGATATGTTTCACTATTCATTATTACAGGGAATTAGAGTGCAAGAATATCCATGACAATGAACAAAGAACGTTAAAAGTAAAACATTTCGGACAATTACGAAACAGTCATCATTTTCATCTATGTAAATATACAAAAATTGATTTTATTTCACTTTGAAGTATTAGCCGACATTAAATGTTTCATTCTTTTTATATTAAATCATCATCAAACCTTTTATGTTTGTAACATTAAAAAAATGTCCCAAAACTTGAAAGAAAAAAATATCCACTAAGATTTCCATTATTTTAACAAAATTTGTTTGAACCCCCCCCATGTATATATATATATATATATATATATATATATATATATATATATATATATATATATTATATATATATATATATATATAAGTATAGAAATTAAGATATTTCATTAGCTGATTCTACACAAA
>CM042152.1:39580625-39593125 GCA_023376005.1 Doryteuthis pealeii | reverse complement strand
AAGAAAACTCTGAATTCAAACCTTGTCACAACTAGAATAGGCTCAGGCCTACCTAGTGATCTATCTCCAATTTTTAAAATCTTTAAAAAAAATTTAAAAATTAGACCTTGCGATTCCATGGTAGGTGCTCTACTGACTGAGCTAAACCGGTCCCTTATTACTAAGTAATACTAAGTATACATCAACATAAGAATCGGAATATATCACATTATCAGTAGTCAATAACTGCCAGGTCTTTTCCGACTAAACCATAAATCATTCACGTATTTACTCATTCCATACTGTACAATACGAGCTGTTTGAATTCTTATCTCATACTAATTAGTTTTCACGTTACTTTCTATTAACAAATACTGGCAGTTCGATACGTCACTGGTACACGTAGAAAACTACGTTATTAAGATTGAACAGACTTACACGGATGACATTTCATAATCAGTGAATGCCAGTTTAAATTATACAAGGCCAATGATTTCAATTAGTAGTCCTGTTAATCTTAAAAAGAAATCAAGACCCAAAATTCTGATTATCTATATATAAATACTCGTCTTCCCTAATTGTCCGAGCGTTATCATCTAGCAACACTCTCTCATTAAAAATGAGACCGTCCAAAGCGTCCAAGAGGAAAAAAAAACTAAATCCTAATTATCTGGTGTTGCTTATCCACCATTAAAAAATTCTAATGAGTGTCGACACCTCAGTTGAATAATGGACCATTCCCTTTTTATTATAAAGAAAGAAAAGGAAGAAAAAGGATATTCTACATAGAAAAAATATAATAAAAAAGAAAGGAAGAGATTAGGAGAAAGATACAGCGAAGAAGGTGGATTGCAAGGAAATGATAACGCTGATCTGTGTCAATTGAACATAATGAAAACAAGAGAAGAAGCTATGCCTTGGTTTGTTTTACGGCATATCAACATTGGTGGGTTATTTAATACCGAAAAGAAGGAAAGAAAGAAAAAGAGAGTAACATAAAGAAACCAAGATTATTATACTTTTACATACGGAATTATTAACAATAGTTCTTAAGTAAACATATCAAACGTTTTAATAATTAAATCATCATCATACTGTGGTATATCTACAGGTCCTGCTTATTATATATATATATATATATATATATATATATATATATTATATATATATATATATATATTGTTATTCTTCCAACTGGAGAAAAATTAAATATTTTATAAAAAAAGAAGATCCGCAATATGGATTTAAAAAAAAAATTAATTTACATTTGCAACACGTGTTTTAGATCTTCTGATATCTTCTCCAGGCGTTAATTAACCATATATTTACCAATCCCTCCTCATGAGCAGGATATGACATAAAAGCAATTTATTAAGTTGAGTTTAACCGGTTTGAATTCAGAGATTTAGTTTACCTTGACAACAAATATTATAGATCCTAGTCTGCTCTACGATTTACCAATAGCTGGAGGGGAAATAGGTGGAATTACACATTTCCCAAGAGTATTAGAGATATATGAAATGTAAACAGCCTCGTACAGGATTTGAACTCGGAGCGACGATTCCGTTTCTTATGACACTAACCATTAATACCACCATCGTCATTCTAAGTATAAATTGGCCTTAAACTAAATTAAACGAAATTAAAGTTAATAGAAATGCTGTAAATATTGTAGCTAAGGTAATCTAAAGTAAAAATTGTACATTATTTATTTCATTAAGTATTTCATTATAGTTCATGTGGAACAGCCATATAGTAGCACCGACACAACATCAGCTTGGAAGAATTCTTGCTTTATCTTATCAGAGACATGAGATTACCTAATGAGCAATAATCTGTCGATAGGTTTCCTATACATATATTCACATCGGTTTCTGTAAATGAGATATTACTACCTAGGTATGTGGACTCATCTAGAAGTACTCTATATATAATGATTGTATTTCTCTATATTATCTCCCTTGAGAAACTATAATGAACAGGATAAGTCTAAACAAAGACTCCACAAACATTAAGTTGCAAATTGAATATAAAAACGACTTTTTAGAGAATTTCCTAACAGAGGGATAAGACCCACCCAACTCCCTGGATATGATACAAATTGCAGGACCTGTAGATATACCACAGGATGTCAATTTAATTATGACACCGTTTAAAGTATAACCCTAAAGGTAAGGTCACTAAAATCTTTAGAAATCACAGACGCGTTTATTGTTTAGCGTCAATTATGTTTACATCATTTTAAATATTTAACATGTATCTATTTTTCTACATAATCAACTTGCTGTCGGTACTAATATATATATATATATATATATATATATTATATATATATATATATATAATTATATATATATATATAATGTGTGTGTGTGTGTGTTGTGTGTGTTGTGTGTGTGTCACCCTGACAGTAGGTTCGAATCAGCACAAAGCACTGCCCTGTCTATAACTCTGCTGATGAGGCCTAATGGGCTGAAAGGTACATACAGAGATTGATTTTATCTCGATTTGTTTACGCCTTACATTTAAACCGATATGCACGCCTAATTCATTTAATTATAACTAATTAATTTTCAAATTAGGTATGACTTCAATTAAGCAAATTCTCCCAAAATTGTCGGCTATCGCGAAGGTTTTGTTGTTGAGAGAGATAACCTGTTAAAACTCCCCCCCTCTCTCTCTCTCTCTCTCTCTCTCTCTATTTTATCTCTTTGACGCTCTAAAAAAAAAACAACAACATAACACACACACTCATATACTATCAAACCTTGTTTAAACTCCCCCCTTCTCTCTCTCTCTCTCTCTCTCTCTCTCTCTCTATTTTATCTCTTGACGCTCTAAAAAAACAAACAACAAACACACCACACTATATATATAAACCTGTTAAACTCCCCCTCCCTCCCTTCTCTCTCTCTCTCTCTCTCTATTTTATCTCCTTTGACGCTCCCTAAAAACAACAAAAAACAACCACACAGACACTTATATATATAAACCTTTTTTAACCCCCCCCCCTCTCTCTCTCCTCTCCCTCTCTATTTTATCCTCTTTGACGCTCTAAAAAAAAACCAAAATCAACAACAACACACACACACTTATATATATAAACCTGTTAAACTCCCCCCCTCTCTCTCTCTCTATTTTATCTCTTGACGCTCTAAAAACAACAAAAAAACAACACACACACACTCACAATATATTAAACCTGTTAAACTCCCCCCCCCCTCTCTCTCCTCTCTCTCTCTCTCTCTCTCTCTCTCTCTCTCTCCCTTTGACGGCTCTCAAAAACAAAAAAAAAACAAACACACACACACTCATATATATAAACCGTTAAACTACGCTTAATAAATTGACCAAAAGTTAGGTAGCATTGGACAAGAAGTCAATAGCACAGGTTATTGATAATTTCTTCCCATATGGTTATCAATTCATATTGGTGTCTGTGTGTGTGTGTGTATTGTGTGTTACCCTATAACCTTATTAAAGCTATCGCGTTTATTTTCGTATATACGAGTCATCTGATATAACTCAAAATAAAAATAAGTCATTTCGCATTTAAAATTCGCGCATAAATCTTTGATATGTTTTCTAATAAAGCAAAATCCAGAATTAAGCTTTGAATTCTTACTGATTAAATTCAATAACTAAATATTATCGTTTAGTAAACAATCTCACAATAAAAAAGCCTCCCGCCTTATATTAAATTAAATTTAAAATACTTCGAATTTCGGATTATTCTTTTAAATACATATTTTTACAATATAAAACAAAACAAAAAAATGTCTTAAATCAAACGGATACTGTTAATATACGAATTCTTCTATCCGTTATTTTTTTTATTGCATAAGAAACTTGATAAATGATTTTCCTCTCAATTTACATCTCACTTCATCCTTCTATTTCGCTTATTAGTGTTCCTAAAGTTCTTTTACCGCTGCGTTCATGAACCAGCTACTTTTAGCTAATTACCACACACCACACCACACCACACACCACACACACGCATATATATATATATATATCTATACCTATATATATATTTAATATACCAAACTTGTGGTAAATCCTTCGCGTGAGAAAAAAACCAGCAAATAGTTTGATGTTAAGAATACTACCAAACTCAACCCGGGGACAAAAAAATTTAGGACAAGAAAAAAAGAAAAAGGACCACCCGAATTAATCGTTAGCAACAAAGGATAATCATTTAGTACAATACTTGGCCCCAAAAGAAAAAACAATTTTATATGCATATATATAATACTATAATATATATATATATATATAATATATTATATAATATACAAAACCGCCAGGGGCACTAAGCTAATAAAGTAAAAAAGTGCTCCAATAACCTAAGGGTAGAAGTCAAATAATAAAGATACATCTAATGAATCCAGACGAACCTACCTAAAAGTTCGCTTAATGCTCTTCAGGTCTAAGATCTGACTCTTTATTATATATATATATATATATAATATCAAGATCATATTAAAGAATAATGTATGGATTTTTTAAACAATTTAGAGGTTATGCAATTCAGCATACAAAAAATGTAATTAATGATAACAAATACATTTAACTTACCGATTGTGTATTTAAGTTTTATATATAGCAACTAAGCTGTCTCTGGCCTACCGGTTTAGAAAGTAAGGGATCTCAATATTGGAAAAAATGTTTTATTATTAGGTAATGGATTCCTAAATTAGAATGTAATTTGGAAAAACTAAAGCAATTAACTGGTCTTATAATTTAACTGCATAAAGTTATCTGTATCAAAGAATTGTTATAACGATTGGGTAATTTTTAAATTGAAAAATCCGTCGATAATAAATTTACAAGTTTTTTTGCGTATGCTTGCCGTGATGCAGGTGCCATAGATATATATATATACATATATATTATATACATATACATATTATGTCATCTTCTGCTTGTAGACTTTGGGTTGTAGGTTTGTCTGTTTTGCGTTATTGATTCAACTATATATGTATATATCATCCATCATCATTCATGTCGCGCAAGTAGCACGGAACCATCCATGACATCTCACGCCACCCTATCATTCATTGCCTCCGGGGAGCCTCCTCTGTGGCGTATCCAGCCATCCACACACTAGTTGCGTCAAATATAGGGTCTTGCTGGGCGGCCCACCACTACGACGCCCCATGTTTTGGCTTCACAGAGTATGCACGTTATGGCTCGTTCCTTGCTTCTCAGCATTGTGTCCCGCATACCTAGTCCGTCTATTTGTTGGTGTGTGTTGTGTGTAATGTTTATACATATACTGTGTGTTTATGTTGCTGTTATGTAGTATTGTAAGGGTGCGATCTCTATCCTGTTTCCCTTTATGTCTGTGTATATTTTTATACTTATGAGATCTACTCAATTTTGCTTGATTATAAGAAGTCTGACACATGCATAAGAAATGTTTTCCTTCTTTAAAATCGTGCTATTAGTTCATATTCAAGCTACACTATTGGCTTTTTAATCCCCAAAAGAAAATAAAGTTCAATAATAAAGTTCGTTAAAATAAATCCAAAATACGCTTGGTTTATCAGAAAACCGACTAAGTTTAAATGTTTATCAAATTTTTCTATATCATATATATATATATATATATATATATGTAATATATATATATATATATATGTAATCAAGGTTTTGTTTAGAATGGGCTTTTTCCGATAATTTTTGGGACGAGAATAATGTGCGTAATTGGAGTCGGAACGCATAATTGAAAATTAATAATTAATTTAATGAATTAGGCGGGAATACCTATATAAAATGTATCGGCCCAAAAAAGCCCATTCTAAACAAACCTTGTTTACACTTATCATATCGCGTTGTAATTAAAAGTCACAGAAGAGGAATATTAACCTACTCTAAACAAATCATAAAATCTTATAGAGGGTCCCGTTTAGTGTAGTGTTATGGGATCGCCTGTCAGCTTGGCCAGTCCGGTTTCAATCACGCACCAGGGGGCCGCCGGGTCCTTCCGATCTAGGCTCTGCTGGCTGCGGGGGCCCTGCATGGGCCCGGAAATGCTGCATTACAGCAGAATTATTTTCCTCCGATGGTTTAAGCCATACATTAATAGGTATTTCTCCCGCCCTTAATTCACATTATTAATTAATTAATTCTTTCAAAAATTAGGTCCGACCTCCAATTAGCCACTTTATTCTCCCAAAAAAATACTTCCGCAAAAAGCCATTCTAAAAAACCTTTTACAACTTATCATATCGTCGTTGTGATAAAAGTTCACTAGAAGAGGTAAATATTAACCTACTCTAAAACAAATCATAAAATCTAAGAGCGTCCGTTAGTGTAGCGTTATGGGATCGGCCTCGTTCAGACTTGGCCAGGTCCGGTTTCAAATCACCACAGGCGGTCTATTCCGATTCTATGGCTCGCTGGGTGGGCCTGATGGGCCGAAATGTGCATACAGAGATTGATTTTCGTTCGATTTGTTTAGCCATAACAATTTATAGCGTATTCCGGCCCATAATTCATTATAATTAATTAATTTTCAATTAGTTCCGACTCCAATACAGCACCAATAAGACACACCACTACGCTGCTCCCCGCCGTAATTCGTACAATTGCAACAGACATCACTACAACCTGTACACTCCTACCCCTTTACTCCCACCCCGGAGTAATATATATATATATATATAATATATATATATTAATAAATTATATATATATAATATTAAGGTTTCAAAAGAAAGGAAAATGGAATCCGACTGTATGAGTATGAAAAGGGTTGGGAATGAAAACATCACACCAATACTGTTAATAAAACAAAACAATTTATAAAGTACAATCATAGCTGCATGTATGATCAACTGGCTTCCGGCATTTTACACAAAATCATCATCAGAGCTCAATTTAACTCCCGTGCTGTTTGGGTCGGATGAGAGATAAATGTCAAATCCACGTTCAAAAACAAAAAAAAAACCTTTAATTTTGCAAAAAGAACGAAATTGTTACTAATCACCAATGGGGCATACCCGCGCCCCATATTTTTATCGGTCATGGCCGCATGTGTATACCTTTTTTGTCGGTTCAACTTTCATTGTAGCGGATTTGAGATGTTGGGCACACAGCGAATTAACTTATTCGAAAAGTTTTTATTTTTCCGAAAGTATTTATTCTCCAACCCAGAAACACCCACGGTAGTAAATGAGCTCTGATGATGATTTTAGTAAAATCGAAATATGATCAATATCAGCTATGGATTTAATTTATGAATTGTTTTCTCTCTTAACAGCATTTGTGTGAGTTTTCATTCCACCTTTCATACTTACTAATTATATAGTATATATTATATTATATATATATATATATATATATATCATATAGTATATGGAAATACGATTAAGGAAAATTAATTCCGACAATATGTGAAGAATTTTTTTTAAAAATATAGACATAATAATCCATATGAAAAATACGTCATCTATCCCCAAATGTTAAACTTTTCCTCTCAGCCTTATTCACGTTCTACATGCGTCATCTTTATGATCTTCATTTCTGTTTTTTCACATGCAATGGATCACGTCATCAAGCTTTCGTTTACAAACGCACAGTATAAAATAAATCAAACGCGTAAATCAACATTATAATTTTCGCCACACCCACAAACCCAAAATTCACCATACATTTAAATTTTGTTATTTTTCTCTTTACAAAATTTATTTTAGCATGCTAACTGATGATGGTTTATCATATACCGAAATACTTAAGTATAGAACATATTAATCCTTTGATCTTAAACATCCCCAGTGCTCTGTTATATTTTTGAAAATATCTTCTTCACACACACACACACCAAATACTATATATATTAATATATATATAAGGCGTGTAAACTATAGACACGTGTTTCGAGGCTATCCACCTCTCATCCAGCTAAGTATACGGTTTTAGACAGCTGCCCTCTGCGCTGGGTTTTTTTGAAACCCCGAACGAACTTAACGCTCGCCAAGCTTCCTCTTAACCCACCACATCCACAAGCTCAGTCGCCCAAGTTAGCAGGTCTATTAAATTGCTGATATTTCTAGGGGAAATGACCCTTCACCAGAGTTCTCAAACTTTGTAAACCCAAAGTTGAGATTTGGCCGCAGCCCGAATACCGGTTTGAATCTGCAATTATATACCTTCTAATAGCAGTGCTCAACCGGAGAACGGGAAGCGTATAATAGGGTAAACTATAGACACGTGTTTCGAGGTATCACCTCTCATCAGGTATAGTTATACGGTTTTAGCAGCTGCCTCTGGCTGGCGTTTGAACAACCCGAAACGAACACTTACGCTCGCCAAGCTTCTTACCTACACATCCCACAGTCCAGCGCCAAGATAGCAGGCTAGTTTTAATTGCTATATTTCTAAGGGGGAAATGACCTTCACCTAGATTCTCAAACTTTTAACACAAGTGAGATTGGGCCCGAGCCGAATACCGGTGGAATCTGCCAATATAACCTTCTAAATAGGAGTGCTCAACCCGAGAACGGGGAAGGCGTATAAATAGGGGTAAAACTATAGACACGTGTTTCGAGTATTCACTCTCTCATATAAGTTATACGGTTTTTTACGCAGCTGCCTCTGGCTGGGTTTGAAAACCCGAACGAACTTCAGCTCGCCAAGCTTCTTACCCAACAATCCACAGTCCAGCTACCCGCCAAGTATAGCAGGCTATTTAATTGCCTATATTCTAAGGGAAATGACTTCACCTAGAGTCTCAAACTTTGTAAACAAAGTGAGAATTTGCGAGCGAAACCGGCTGCGACATCGGCAATTATATACCTTCTAAATAGAGTTGCTCAACCGAGAACCGCGGAAGCGTATATATATATATATATATATATATATATATTATATAATATATATATATATATATATAAGATCAACAAAATTGATTAAGACAGCGAATATAATATTTTATGGCCCTATTTAATTTTTTTTGAGTATTCCCCCAACTATTAGCGTCATCTGGCAGCTAGAAAAGGGTTTTTTTTGGCGACGATATAATGACATGTTTTTTTTATAATGATTTGACCAAAAGATTTAATGTAGTTGCATTAAGCCACACCCTGAATTAACGGAATATGTAAAAATGAAGTAACGTATTCCTTTGTTGAGGTTGAAAACCAAATCCGGCCTACTTAAAATTAACTCAATCACATTTTCACAGATACTGTGTGGGGCGTTTTAAGGGTCAAATAAGAACAAACAACGGGTTAACAAACTGTAGGAAAATGTATTAACAAAAGCAGTAGATAATTACAGTACCAGAGAAGTGCGGAATACGTCCGACAAATAGAGTTATGAGCCTGGACATCGACATTGGCTTACTCTCAAACCATAAAATTGTCTCTGGTTACTTATAGTAACTGTCGGCCCATTCCATTAGTCTATAGGCGCTTATCACTTATAACAGATACATATATGTGATCAAAAGCTATCGCAGACCTTTCTGCTATTTTGACACACTTTGTATTTGAAAAAAAAAATACGATGCATTCATTCTTCATTTCTATTCTGGTAAATACAAAATAAATCCAATGTAACGTATTTTCTCAGATATCATGGTGTGTCGAAAAGTTACAAATAATCGATACATTTTTGACACACATGAATGTTTCGGTTGTGAAGTCTGACACAATATGTTTTTATTTACACTGTGGTGGTGGGCGATTGATAAGTTAGATGTGCGGTGACCACAGTAAGCTGATGTCTTTGTTATATACGGTGTTAGTGTTAATCTAAACGGCGGGCGCGGTTAAGTGTTGCGTACGGCAAAAAAACTCAATCGATCCGAATTCTAATGCCTGCACGAGCGTTCTCCTTGACAGCATTTCTCCATAAGCCACTCCTGACATACCCCTTCTGCCGGAAATATCATCACGCATACAACACTACTCTTCCCTCTCCTACTCTCTCTCTCCTCCCCTCCCTTCCTCTCTCTCTGAAAAATATATATAATATATGATATGATATAACGATATATATAATATATAAGTTTAAAGAAAGGAAATGAATCGACGGTATGATAGGTATGAATATAACGGATATATAAAACTATTGATATATTGTATATATACCGCTATTATATATACTGAGTAATGAGTATGATAAGGCATAAAAGGATATATGATATATATCGATATATAATTATATTATGATTATATTCGATAGTAATGTATATTAGAGAATAGATATATTACATGGACTATAAGGCTCAAGAGATATAATAATAGACATGAAAATAGGCATATATATCAAAGCTATATGTAATAGTAGGGCCGGAACTGGGCGCTTTTACCTTGCGCTAAGTAACCAGTATAGGGAGTAAAATTCTGAATTCAACATGTTTAAATCCGCTTTAGAAATTGACATTGGGTCATATCAAAACTCTTATCATGTATCATAATTAACCAATATGGCTTCATACGATGCCAGGAAATTGTTTTTAATAAAGGAAAAGACTCCAGATCTTGCCCTGCTATTTTACTCATGAGCTACAAAGGCAGAATAGTTCCATCTTATGGTACTTAGCGCTATGTGGAAATACAGCAGCCTCATAACCTAGTATTTGAACTCATCTTCCCAGGTGATTTTCCTTCGACGATAAACATTATGTCTCCTCTCTCCTCTCTCTCTCTCACACACTCTCTCCTTCTAATCTATCTATCTATCTCTATCTTATCTCTTCTGTCTTCTCTCTATGCTTCTCTCTATCTCTCTCCCTTTCTCTCTCCTTGTCTTTTTTTCTCTCTCTCTCTGTCTTTCTCTCTGTCTCTCTTTCTCTCTCTCTCTCTCTCTATATATATATATAATAATATAGTCAGAGAGATAGAGAGAGAGAGGGGAGAGGGGGAGGAGGGGGGAGAGAGAGCCACAATGTGTAATGGATATCCTCGTAGAAAATGTTATAAATGTGTGTAGTACACCCTACAATACTTCAGAATAGTTCATTTTCTCCTAAAACAATAGATTTTTATCATTTTTGGGAAGATATTATTCGATTACAAATATATTATTTAGTATTACTTATCAGCAACTGCGGTAGATTTGAATATCTGCAACCAAAATATCTCCTATGTTCATAAAATAAGTTACAGACCCTTAAATTATATTTATTTTGTGCAATGTTTACATTGATTTGCGGATGTGTTGCAATTTTGTTTTGCTTCACAGAGTTTTTGGTGTATGTAATAAATAGTAAAACAGCCTTATTGATTGATACAATATTCCATTAGAAATAGAAAATTCTTGTCTTGCTTTGTTTAAAAAAAGAAAAAAGTAAGGAACTTCTTACACTCAATGGTAAGCCTCTAAAGCCTGTAGAACAATTCACGTACCTAGGTGGTAATAGCTCATCACAGAGATCATGTTAATACACGAATAGCAAGGCATGGTCGGCCACAAACAAATTATCAGTCATATGGAGGCCGATCTCCCTGTCAGCTGAAGACGACAGTTCTTTCCAGTCAGTTGTGCGTTGTATCACTGTGCTGCTATATGGCTGCAACACTTGGACCCTAACGAAGTGTCTTGAGAATAAGCTAGATGGGAGCTGTACAAGAATGCTGCGTGCATCTTGAACAAGTTGTGAAAACAGCACCCCACAAGGAAGGTCAGCTGTACGATCACATGCGCCACCCCCATCTTACCAACTATCAAAGTGAGACGGAAAAAGCATGCAGGACACTGCTTGGAGAAGCAGGGACGAGCTCATAATTCGACTTCTCCTGTGGAAGCCAACACTAGGACATGCAAATGTGGGGCGCCCAGCAAAGACCTACATTGACCACTATGCGAAGATGCTGGTTTGCTCCGCAGAGGACCTCCCTGGTGCAATAATAATAGGAAGGTTGCCGAGAGATTGTCAATGGATATCCGTGTTTGTTGCATGCGCGACATGAGGATGGAGGATGAATGCCAGTATAAACCCTGTAGGTTATTTAAATGCCAAAGACTTTTAGTGTACAAGATAAAAGTCCGTATTAAGTTTCTTTACAGGTGTATTTTATAGATAGTTTAATGGTGTGTATTTAATTGTTCATAATCTCCGGTCATATTTTTATTTCTCTCAAGAAGATAGAATAGCATTCTGTAGTACTCTAACAAATCCCTCATATTATTTAGATGAAAAAATTATATCTATTGGAGCGAAACTCCTACATTCCATGAGGAATTTCATTTGACAATGCAGGTGGTTTGACATGGTTCGCACCGATGGTTGATTTCATGATTTGAATTAAAAGGGTCGTAAGTTGTTTTATGCCAGTTGGACATGAAAGTTGACCATGGCCACGCTACCTAACTTATTTGTTGTGATGTTAGTCCAACAGTAAAAGAAGTCTAAGTCGAGATTGGGTAAAATAAGACAATGTATTTACAATTAATGGTACATGTTACGACAGCTTGTCGTTAACGGGAAAACAGTCCCTCCCTTTCCACTCGGTGTGTCTCACGTCTTTATAGTGAGAACCGGTGCATGTTCTCCACTGTAGGAA